>VONZ01000450.1:127500-603697 GCA_012976165.1 Labeo catla | reverse complement strand
TGTTTAAATGTTTTTTTTTTTTTTTTTTTAATGATTGTTTATTTAACTTGTTTAGAGCATTGCAGTTTTAATTGTTATGCTGGATTATTATAGTTTAACACTGAAAGTCTAAGTAAGGGTAAAACTAAATCTACAAAAATAAATGCTGAAAACATGGCAGAAAGTTTCCAAGAAATTTTAATGAGAGGAAAAAGTTCTCTCAATCACTGGGACATTTAAAGTGCCCAAAGTTAAAGAAACTTCCAGAAATGCCTTTGATGTGATTCAGAACAAGAGAAATACAGTAGAAACTGTAAAATATTGCATGTTCATTGCACTGCATTGCAAGAGAATTTCATATAGTCCTTGTTGTTTCTGATACCACCTCTGCACGTCTGTTTACATTATTTGGTAAGAATGTAGTATGTATTTTATTGAAAGGTCGCACAATTTGCTTCAGGTGATGCAGTGACAAGCAGAAAAGCGAGACAATGGCTCTTGTTCACTAATAATTACGTGTAATATTTCAGATTTGTACGCACAGGAGAACTTCTCACAACACTAGTGTGTGCACATGAATTTAACCTCATTCTATCGTTAACAGTTTTGGAGGGTTCATGAGTGACTGCATGCCTGATGTTAATCATTTGCATAAACACGGCCAAACCCCAAAATCGCCATATAAGGGTTTTTCACACAGCCTTTCTTTAACAGCCTTTCATTACTCTTAGAAAATATATGAAGCTCTAAAGATGCATTTGAGAGCAAGATCCTCTAGCAATACCTTTTGTACATCCTCAAAACACTTTACAGTACAATAAATGCCTTACAGGTCTACCCAGATTATAGACCTCTTATTAGCTAACTGTACATATGTGTATGTGCATTGTTATTCAGAGAAACTTCACAACTCTAGGTATAACTTTTTTTTTTAACTCTTTCACTGTACATGATGATTTGAAAAAAAAAAAAGAAAGAAAGGTGCAGTATGTAATATTGACAGCTAGTGGTTAAAATGGGTAGTGCAATCCAGATTTTAAAAAAATTGGAAAGTGTTGTTTCTCCTGTTTTCAGACTTGACACTCATGTGGGTTGCCAGATTGATGACATGCAACAGGAATGAGCACAATTGACAATAAAAGACAAGTTGATTTATCCACAGTTTAACATGCTTCTGGTCACAGAGCCTTTTAGGTCAGGTAGATCCATGATCTCTGGGTTCATTTGCTGGCTTACGTGGCTAAAATATGCTGAGTTTTGCACCAACTGGCAACCTGGGGTGTCAAAATACTATTGAGTAAACTGGCAGTGGGAGGAATCACACAGACCAAAACAAAAACAGACATTCACAACACACAACAAGAAATATAACTGGCTGTACCATTGTTTTTTGGAGAAACAAGTATATGAGCTTAGCATGTTTGTTAAATGTCTGTTATTGTAGTTTTATGCTTTAGTGCAGTTTAAAAAATATACAGTACTTTTTAAGGGGTCATCGGATGACCATTTTCCAAGTTGATATGATTCTTTAGGGTCTTAATGAAAAGTCTCTAATATACTTTGGTTAAAAATTCTCAATGGTAGTGTAAAACAACACCCTTTTTACCTTGTCAAAATCAGCTCTGCAAAAATCATCCCATTCTGGTCGAGGCTCCTTTAAATGCAAATGAGCTCTGCTCACCCCGCCCCTCTCTTCTCTCTGTGGAATGACAAGCCTGTTTACTTTAGCCGCGTTTAGCCGCTAAATTTGTTAACTAGCACATTATTAGGAAAGGCGATCGCAAAGATTCATAAAAAAACCCCTTATACTTACTGTCTGCTGTAAGTGAAGCTGGATCACAAATGATTCGCGCAAACATAGACAGATATATGTAGGTCGGGAGGCGCATTCCCCTCACGAACAAATGTAATCCACTGCATCTTCAGCACCTCAGATGTCGGGAGTAAATGTCGACCACTATGTTCATTATTACATCCAGCAACACAACACCTCAATCACTCAGTTCTTGTCTAACTTACATCCCTGCTCCGGCATCAAAACATGGAGGTTGGACTGTTACAACTGATCTGAATTAAGACGCTCATGTCAATCAACTATCGCTATAACAACAGGCATCTGAGAATGGCTCGATTTGAAAAAGGGAATATTATTTTTACAGATTAATTAAAAACCACTGCATGGATTTTTATCATTATAGGGTAGATTTGTCCACTGCTAACACACATTAATGTTCAAACAACATGTAAAGGTGAACTTAGCATCCGATGACCCCTTTAAGATAAAATATCTATGTATAACATTTTTAAAAATGGTTATAAGGTAATTCAGAATGTGTTTTGCATATGCATGGTTTGACTATACTATATTACAAATTATAGTACTAACTTTATTGGTGATTTATTTGTTTGAAAACATTCATTCACAGGATGAGAACTCAATGTATTTCTGTTCTTTTTTTAAATTTTCTTGACAGAGTTCTTCACAAAAAGGATAAGCTTAGATGAGGCTTCTGATCTTCTTTTCACAACTGAACAAAGTTGTCCACACAAGTGGCTGACGTCATCCTACTTGGGACCCTGTCAACGCTGCTGATTTTAATTAGAGCGATGTAGCAAACAGGTATGCTAGCATAGCGTTACTGTAATAAACTTGTTTGAGCACCTAATTTACAAATTAATGAATAGTTCACCTAAAAAATTAAAATTCTATAATTATTTACTCATTGTTATTCATCACCTTCCTGTAGCTCAAACAGTAGAGCATGCCACCAGCAAAGCCAAGGTCATGTGTTCAAGTTAAAAAGCAAGTGATAAAATGTGTACATTGAATTCAGCAAAAGTCACTTTGGATGAAAGCATCTGCCAGATACATAAATGTGAATGTTATTCTAAACGTTCTTCCATTTAACAGAAAAGATTTTCCAAGAATTAAGTCTTTCGAAAGAAGAACTGTGCATATATGGGCTACTTTTATGATTACTCATGCATGGATGAATTGTTCTTTTAAGCACTGTATGGCGTGATGGTTGAATGCATTTTCTGAATCCGTTTTATAGGCATGTACTAAATGTTCATGGGTTGTTGTTAATGCAATTGTCCATGCTAACCTTGGAGTTCATTTAGAGAGCGCTTTGTCCCCAAGGTTTCATAATAATATATCATATTCTGTAAATTGGAAGATAGAAAAATGCAGAAAGTTTAAAACATCTTTGACCTTTTCAAGCACACAATGAGCTCAAAACTCAATTTTGACAGTCTTTGTAATGCACAATCTTGTCTTATGGGAAGAAAAGCACTTGAGGGTTGCAGAGCTGAACACAACTGAACAAATTAATTGAAAATAAGAGGCAAAGAATTACAGCGTGTAGTTGTAATAAGTGTGTTTCTGCCTCTTTGTCATAATGTTTTTGAGAAAAGAGCTTTTTTTTGTAGACTGTGATCGATTAGTTGTCAGGATTGTCACAGCAGATGCTTTCAATACGGCACACATTTTGATATGAATCTTTTCAGCGATAGTTTTTGTGTGCTGGACATAAGACAGACCAAATCGGAATGATTTCAGGCTGGATAACTAGACAAACCGTAAAACTGTGGAGAAAAACTGAAGTGTTAACATTCACGCACAACATGACAAATCTAAATGAAGTCGAATTTAAATGGCACATGGATTCAGGAAGCATTAATAAATAAATATTAAATGACTTATTAGACTAGTGCAAATAGCATTCACTTATGAACAACACACTGATTCTCTTTGATGTGCCAGAACACTTGCAGCAGTTTCTTTTGCCTTATTTAAGAACTTTAGAGAATATCTTCATATGTAGGAAAAGAGCAAATGTTTTACTGTACATTTATGATTCATACTCGTTATTAATCATGCATTTGCAAGTAGTGAAAAACATGAGGAAGGCCATGAAATTAAAGCTAACTTCAAGACTTGTGTTTGTGTACACAAGAGTACATATAGGGCCCAATCATTTCTGTGATACAGAAAACATAGATTGAGGCTACGTCTACAGTAATTCAGATACATTTGATACAGATACAGTTTTCATTTTAAAACTCTCTCTGTCCACTCAGCGTTTTCCAAAAGTTTCTCATCCACACTGAAACGTAGGAAAACATTACATTTGCCTTACTGCGTATGCGTAAAACCTCAAAAAACTTACTGAGATGATACAGATGGAACAGATGTAGTAAGTTTTCACGCAATTCTTCTGGCAGGATCATTTTATTTACGGAAATATCTCATCATTCACCATGTCGTGCTCACTCATGTTTGATCAAAAAAAGCAGCTGCCCTCATATTTACAGCAACTGTGAGTACATTTTCTTTTCTCTTTAAGACTGTAATATGAAAAGTGTACAAGGTAAATATCTTTACAGCAGCAGTGTGAAAGTGAATAGCACATGACAGGCATAATTACCGGTATAAACATTGATGTCTATTAGTTCAGTGTGCGTCATCGATTTTCAAAAGCCTCTGTTTTCACAGTCCACACTACAACATGAAAACGACATTTTCAAATTTATCCACTTTTGGAGAGCTCAGTTTTCCTTGACAAAAACGCCGTCTCAGTGTGGATGGAAGGCCAAAACAGAGAGAAAAAGATACATTTTCAGTTGAAAACATATTAGTGTGGACATGGTCTGAACTGCAGAATTCAGCCATACAAATAATTACTGTATAACAGAATGTTAAAGAATTTTGCAAAATGTGGATGCATAAATCAAAAGTAGGGCTCTATACTTATTAGATATAATTAGGTATAGTGTCTGTGAATATTAAACAACAAAATAAATGTTATTTAATAACAATTTATTAAAACATTATTTTTTAAAAGGAATATAACAACATTTCAATCCATGTTTTAATTTAAACCCTGCTGAAAAAAAAACAAAAAAAACAGCTAAAACTAGCCTAGGCTGGTCGGCTGGTTTTAGCTGGTCTCCCAGCCTGACCAGCTAAGACCAGCCTGGAAGTGGCCAAAACCCCCTCTAAAACCAGCCTGCTGACCAGCTAAGACCAGCCTGGATGACCAGCAAAAACCAGCCAACCAGCTTAGGTTGGTTTTAGCTGTTTTTTTTGGGTTTTTTTTTCAGCAGGGAATGTAATCACATTACATTTTAAAAGAGTAATTTGTTTTTATGCATTCATTTGATTACCATTTGATTACCATTATTTGATTTTGTATTAAATAAAACATTTAAAATAAATAAATAAATTAATAATAATAATAATAATAATAATAATAAAAAACTGACAACACAGAATTAAATAAAATATCCCATAGGTTTGTTTTTGTTTATTTATTTACTTATTTGTGATGTTTTATGAATTAAATTGATTAGACATCTTTTTTAATT
Source organism: Labeo catla (assembly GCA_012976165.1). Classification (NCBI taxonomy): domain Eukaryota; kingdom Metazoa; phylum Chordata; class Actinopteri; order Cypriniformes; family Cyprinidae; genus Labeo; species Labeo catla. Next base: position 598,348 of record VONZ01000450.1, on the reverse strand, counting down.
ATTTTAATTAGATTTTATTAAACAAGTTTAACAGAAATTGTATAAAAATAAAATTTATAGGGCCCTAAGTGTATTTTTGCAGTTGCTATTCCTTTTTCTATTTTTATATGTATTCATCACTGCAAACAATCAAAAAAAAAAAAAAGAAAAGAAATTGAAATTAAATCTCATTGTTCTCGTGTCTAATGTTTCATGAAAGGTGTTAAAATCTGTGACAGCAAAAGTGCGTAATAAACAGCATAATGATAAAAGAAGAGAAAGTGATACAGACTAATTATGAGCTCTGTTCTGACAGAACTTTAAAGACTTTTTAACAGCTCACTTGTTAAGATTTAATGAAGAACAAAAGCAGAGCCATAAATAAGAGTAAATCATAAATATGAACCTTTTTATTGTGGATACACATTTTAATGACATTTTGAATATGCAAAAATGTCAGACATCAACATCAAGTAGAAAACACTCGATTGCTTTATTTTCTCAAACTTTTGACAGTGTTTCCACATTCAAACCTGTCTTGCAGAGAAAGAATTTGCAGGATAAATTTAATTCAACAGCAAGAGAATGTAAAGAGCGAGAGAAATGTAAAGCGGCCAACCACAGTTTAACTTAATTTAACTATCAGCCCTGTACCTTTTAAACAAGATTTCCTGAATTGTCAATTAAAAGGTAATTGAAATCTGTAATGTCACCTACTCTCTTGAAAGTTATCTGTCAATTCAAGTAAACTGATCGGTGCTTGAATTGCCGCACACATTAGTTGATCATTTCTTGATTCATTTTTGTCTTGTGCAGCCAATGTAATAATGTGTGAAGAGTAAAGTAGTGACCTGGTAGATGCGTATTGAATAACTGTATAAGACCTTTCATCTCTGTGTAGGTCTGATGAATTATTAAATGTGTTATGTCATGGGACACTGCACATATGAAATGACAGTGAGGTTTATAGAATGAGTTGCCGTGTTTAAATAAGAGGAATAGAGGGAAAAGTCATGCATTATTGCACGCATTGCCTCAGTTCCCCTTTGAGATCGTTCTGTCGGTAAGACTTGTATGCAATTTCACATTTTCTCATCACTCTGTGGCATAAACCCAATCGCCCATAGGTAATTTACCATCCTAGCCAGGAACACAAAGAGGAAAACTGTCACGTCAAGACATTAACACAGACAAGCTCGGGGGTTAGCGTGCAGATTTGGATTAAGCGGATATATTTTGATCTCGGGTGTCAAATAAAAGGTTAAAATACCTCCAGAAGCGAACGGAGGGATTACGGTTATGAACATAATACGGGCCCCCAAACCTGAATCGTTGGCCCTTGCAGCGACTTTCAAGGGTGTCTGGTTCACCACAGCTGCAAACCAGCAAAAACAGTTTTGTGGAATAATTCAGACTGTAAAGCGCGAGCGTGTTGTCGCCTCAGGGACGGAATATTCCTTTCAGAAGAACCAAACATTCCTGGATCACAAAGCGAACTCGAGGGGCGATGATGCCAAAACACAGCACAAAACCAAATCTATTCTGAGAGCCCTGTCAGAGCGCATCGCCAATGGTAAAAGCAGCAATGGCATGAAATTCCCGCATAAAAAAGCTCTTTAATTACAAGGAACCTTTCTAGCAAATATTGTGTGAATGTAAGCACCTACCCTTGGGAGCCGTTGTAAAGATTCCTGCTTTTTTTATTTTGCATGCCTTTTTTTGCTTTTTAAATAAATCATAAGTTAATTAAAAATTCTCTAGATAAAAGTAATAACCTGAGAGATGCTTCCACAAGCATAATGGGACTTTGATTGAATGCTGTTTGGTTTGTGCGACTTTAACAAGCCTTCATGGCGTTAGTCATTTGCACGCGGCTGCAGGTGGTCAGACTGTGCACGCAGGTGGGTTCTGAAGATCCGAAAACATGACTGATTTTTAACAAGCTCCCTTTGACTTAGAAAGATCCAGGTGCTAAACAGAATCAATAATAAGACGGCCTGCTGTTCATGATCTTGTCCGTCAAGGAGGTCTCAGAAGTCATACGGTGAAAAGCTAGTTGAGTTTTACTGCTGCTGGTTATAAATTGGCTGAATATGATAGTTGGAATATAATATAAAGTCTGGGTTTTTATATATTTTTCTTCAGCAACAGCACATACAATTGATCAAAATGGACAGCAAAGACATCTATACAAAAGATTTCTGTTTTAAATCAATGCTGTTCTCTTCAACTTTCAATACATCAAAGAATGCTGAATAAAACAAATCAGTTTCCACAAAGATATGAAGCATTAACTGTTTTCAACACCTATATTAATAATAAGAAATGTTTCTTGAGCAGCAAATCAGCATATTAGAATAATTTCTAAGGGCTCATGTGGCACTAAAGACTGGAGTAATGATGCTAAAAAAAGTCAGCTTTACATCAAAGAAATAAATTACTTTTTAAACAGGTCATCGGATGCAAAATTCACTTTTACATGTTGTTTGAACATGTGTTGGCAGTGTGTGTACACGTCCACCTGATGATGATAAATATCCACCCGGTATTATTATTATTATTATTATTTTTTTTTTTTAAATCCCTATAAATCATAACCCCTTTTTCAAATTAAGCCATTGTTGTCTGTGATGTTACACAGACCAAGGCTGCTCCCACGATAGTTGACTGACACGGCTGTCTTACCTTTGACCCGCCCTGAGTAAGCTGTAAACTGTCCGCCATTGTTTTGACACCCAAGCAGGGGAATACAAAAATGGCTCCTAAGTGATTGAGGTGTTCTGTTGTTGGATGTAATAATGAACATACAGTAGCAGTCGTCATTTACTCCTGACATCTGAGCTGCCGAAGAGGCAGAGGTTTACTTTAGTTTATGAATGGAATGCGCACGATCTACTGAAATGCGTCTATGTTCGCGCAAATCCTTCGTGATGCATCTTCACCTACAGAGAGTACAAGGTTTTTTTTTATGAATCTTTGCAAATCACCTTTCTTAATAATATGCTCATTAGCAAGTTTTGCGACTAAATGCACCTAAAATTTACATTCTCTCAGAGAACTGTTCTCACCCCATGGAAGAGATGGGCAGGTGTGAGCAGAGCTCATTTTCATTTATAGGGACATGCACTGAAATGGCTTGCTCTGAACAGAGCTGTTTTTGACAAGGTAAAATGGGTGTTGTTTTACACTACCATTGAGAAATTTTAACCAAAATATGTTATGCCCAAACTCAGTCCTGGAGGGCCAGTGCCCTGCAGAGTTTAGCTCCAACTTGCCTCAACACACCTGCTAGGAAGTTTCTAGTATGCCTAGTAAGAGCTTGATTAGCTGTTTAATTGGGGTTGGAGCTAAACTCTGCAGGACAGCGGCCTTCCAGGACCGACTTTTCATTAAGACCCTAAAGAATCATGTCAGCTTGTGGAAAATGAGCCACTGATGACTCCTTTTAAAATAGATTTCTATTTTTTTTTTTTAGAAAATGACTGATTGTTTTGCTAGATGAGACCCATTTTAACCTTTAATCTGTCGAGCACCACTGAAATCTGCTATATGGAGAATAAATGCTGGAATGTTTTCCTAAAACAAAATTAACAAAACATTTCTTTGCGACTGAAGAAAGAAAGACCTGACTACTTTGGATGACATGGGGGTGACTAAATTATCAGGGAATTTTTATTCTGAAAGTGGAGTAATCCCTTAATGTTCATTTTAAGTGAGTAAGTAAGTAAATTAATAAATAAATACATATTTATTATTATCTAATAAAGTTAAAATCTTAACTTCAAGCATGGGTTTTATGTAGTTTCACTAAAATCTGTATCCCACCCCCTTAAAATTTTTAATTACGTTACATTTTAATAGTACACAGTGTCTAACTATTATTGGTATAACTGTTATTCAGGTAGTACATTAAATGTAGACTCAATTTGCAAACTGAAAAGTTTTAGTTACAGGATTGCAAAAGTTTCAAACGTCATACAATGAATAGAAAATTAAATGGCTCATAAAATATTTAGTTTGAACTCCTGTGGTTGAATGTTTTCTGAAATACCTTGTTTCTCCGATAATTTGTTAAAGAAAAAGATCATTTAGTTTTTCACCCTCTTTGTGGAAAGTGCCTAATGTTCTCTTCTTTATTTCTTGCTTTGACATTCTGTTGTTCTCGCTCCGTTTCTAAATTTCTCCTTTGTTCTGTAAAACTCCTGACAACCCAATGGAAATTCACTTTTTTGTTGCAGTCCCTTTTTGTGGCTTATTCTGTTTGAATTGGCGTGATGTACTGATTTGCTCTTTATGAAGGTCAGTAATCACACAACTGAGTCATATTGATCAGAGGGACGTGTGGTTGTGATGATGAAGGAAATCAATCACTGTTGTCTCACATTCTATCGCAGAGAACAAAGTCAGACTCGATCAAACCTCCTCAATAACACAGGAGAAACCAATTCTGTGATAGCGAGGACCGAAGCAAATAACATCTGTCTAATTCGTCACTTTCCAATCTCAGGAGAGACGCAATACAAAGAACTGTGTGTTTCTGGAGCATCAAGGAAATGTCCATGGTTAAAAAAACATCAAGGTTAAGCTGACACTAACAAGATGGGAGAGCGGTTTCACGAATATATGCTTTTGCCGCAGTATCATCAAGCCTTGAGACGCAAGTCTCTATAAGAATAAGGACATAATGCATTTAAGGAAACTTGCCATGGTAATCATACTTTTCTTAAATACCACATTTAAAACAGTTATAATCCTTGATCTCCTGAAAAGTGTAAGAAGCAAGTTTTGTGACTTCTCAGTGCATGACTGGTAGATTTGAGGCCAGCCAGTGTAGATGTTAAAGATAAAAATTTGAATTATTAAATTTAAAATAAGGATGTTGGGAATCAGAAAAACAAATGAAAGTTTTGATGAATAGTCTTACACTAATGGGCGTATTCATTTCTTTTTGTCCGATCAAATGCTTTAAATAATAATATCCCTCCCCCCAAATTTCACCTGACTATTTCTAGCAAACGGAAAATCATTTTATTGTCTAGTTAAAAAAAAGTTTAAAGGTTTACGATTAAGGTTTTCACCCCAATTTTTTTTCCTCCTTTACGCTCCTTCATGTTGTTCCAAACCTTTATGAATTTCTATGTTCTGCTGGACACGTGCACACACACCACAAAAAAAACAAAAAAACAAAAAAACGAAAACATGTTTTAAGTTAATAAACGTAGAATTTTGTTGTTTCCATACACACATTCATTTTCGCATAAACTATCCCTTCTACAGTTCATGTTAGCTCAAGTCAAGTAAGAAATTAACATTAAGGTTAATGAATGCTTTAGAATAATTATTTATTATTAGTTCTAGGTTAACTAATGTAGTTAACCAGTGATCATAAATAGAATCGTATTATGTTGCCAAGGTTTCTTGTGCTTATCAAGGTTTCTGAATTTGATTAAAAATACAATAAAATCAGTAAAACTGTGAAATAATATTGCAATTTTAAATAACTATTTTCTATTTTTTTACTATGTTGAAAACAGTTGTGCTGTTTCCTATTTTTGTAGAAACCATGATTTTTTTTTTTAAGCCGCCTTTAGTGAAGAATGTGTAAAAGGACAGTGTTTTTGTAACTAAAAAATGCACAATATAAGTTTGCTGTCATTTTTGATTAATGTATTGCTTTTTTGATAAATACAAATATATATTTCTTTCGTAAAACAAAAATCTTACCAACTTTTTGAATAGCAGTGTGAGATATGCAAGTACATGTGTTTTTAATAGGGAACTTTTTAATAGGGAAGCTTTTTTCCTACTTTTTAAAATAAATTTGTGTGCTCTAAACTGGCTGCTATTTATAAAGTTGTTGAGCTCTTAATGACACACCTGGTCATAGCGCAGTGACGACAGCAGTACAGATTGCAGGCCGAGGAGAGTGAAAAACACAATTAACAGCCCGCGTACCTAAGGGAGAGGGGGCGGCGGGCAGACGCGGTCCCCGCTGAAGAGAAACATGTGTTTGCCTGAAGTCCTGAGCGGCTGTTTACCTCCTCACACACATACACTGCTGCTGAAGAAGCAGCATTTAACAAGATCAGGTGTTCTTTTCTCCCTCTCTCTCGTCCTCAACTAAGCTCCCCAAATTCACTTTGGGTGTAATTACATTTGACCCAGATGAGCGTGCACTTGATATCGTGGCAGTGAATAATGCCAGGCTATTTGGCTGCTTTCGGAAAGCCTTGGATGTGTCTTAAGTTACAGGAACGGAGTGGGCAGTGAGTGATGCTGTGTTTGTACTAGTTAAAATGCTCAGAAGCAGAGACATCAAGACAGGTGGTGTTGTCCTGTCTGTGGTCACACATTTCTGTAATGACAGCCAATTTAGGGTGCTTTTCCCATACAGCAACGTAACTCTCAACTAGTCATGACTGTTTCCCAAACATGGTCACATCTTCGTCCTTTGAACCACATAAGGCTGTTGTTAAAGGAGATCTGGTATTGCCCCTTTGTACAAGATGTAATACAAGGTTTTGACTATTATGTCTATCATACTGAAATTGTGCGTTTTAAAGCCATATCTGTTTAAACTTCTGATATACGGTATGTACAATATACAGTTTTAAAAAAACTGACCCTTATGACTGGTTTTGTGGTCCAGGGTCACAAATATATCTGGTGTGATAAAACAGCGTTGTTTTACCTCACATACGCATGACAGGAAGAAGCAAAAGCGCTCGACTGTGGCATTACAAAAGCTCAGCTTCTTTCGAGCCATGTATTGTACTCGTCCTTTATTAGCAATCACTCTAGCATCCTTATTTCGCTTCCACGACTTTCAGCCCCACCTTGCTTCATACTACAGTAACCTTAATAAGTCCTGACAAATTGTATCGGCTGTGGGGATGAAGACTACAGCTCTAGGGCAATATGATCTCCATTTTATTTTTTCCCAAATTCCGTTTTTTTTTTCCCCAAATTCATTTTTTTTTTTTTCTGTTTTAATTTTTCTGGATTCCGTCCCCCATTTTTTTCTAAGCAAATGTTTTATTGTTATCAAATTATGTGTTTTAACATGTCTCATTATTTGAATGCATACTTAATTTGTTCAAATTTATTATTAAAATAGCCATATGAAATGCCCCCCCATCCCTCTCAGAAATTCTGTGTTGTGTATTTAACATTTTTTTTTGTTTGTTTTTTAAATGAAGGCATACAACATTAATTTAGTTTTAATTATTTAAAAAAAAGGTTTACTATTAAAATTAAAACACGGAAGAAATGTTGTGTGATTATACCCTAAAAAATAATGTTTGTTTCATTTTAGTAGTAGTAGGCTATGCACATTCTACTGAACAATAGTAATATATTTCTGGCACAGTGTCTTCAAGTTAAAATAGACTTTTATTTTGACTGGTTGCTGTGAATACCTTTATAGTTCTGTGTGTATATGACATGACGCTATAGTGTTACTCAAATGGAACGGTCAAATGCACAGGAAGTGACTCTCAGAGCAGTTCTGGAGATGTTGTTCGTGCATTTATGTCCTTATTTATTGACACTGAAGTCACCGCGAGCATCTTGTGATCTTCAGTATGTGTGTAGTAAACAAAAGCATATGAATGTGCCATTTGTTAACACAGAGATGCGCAGAACATGGAGGATTCATATTTAAATGGTATTTTTGCGACTTAATATTTGAAGAGTTTGGTTCCAAAACGCTATAAATCCATTTTGATTAATTTGAGTAAAAATGTGTTTTCTTTACCAAGAATGTGGCTAGATGAGAACCACTATTTTCTATTTCAAACTTTCACATAGCATCTTTAGATTATAATAACATTAAAAATTTAAATCCAGATTTTAATTATCAGAGATTTATTATAAAAACTGACTATTTTTCCCCCAAAATGCAATAAATCTATCAGGGCTCTATGCTTACTTTTCTTTTTAGGAGCACTTGTGCTTCTAACTTAAAACAAATTTAGGAGCACAGTCAAAATTTTAGGAGCACCTTCTAATCAATAATCAAAAAATCAGATAAAAAATTAGCCTTCCAATTACGAGGTGATATTTGTCTCCTTAAAGTGAATTAGAGGGGAATTTTGTTTTTACCTTTGTAATGGCATTTGTTAACTTTATTAAAAGTATGTCATGTTTTTTATGTCATTTTTTTTTTAAATATATTTTATAAGCTTTTTTTTTAAATTATCATTAAAACAACAGAATAAGAATAAGTTACCAATCAAATGAAATCAGTATCAGCAAAATTAATTTGTACTACAGAGGTGGCACAGAAGACCACAAAAGTGTTTTGTAGGTGTATTTTCATATGTTTAATGAGGCTCAGAGGTGGCATGCGTGCAATCAAATGTGCAATCAAATTCATAAATTCATATTGAGATTAATGTTTTAAGTATAAAATTTTTAATATAGAGATTGAAAAGAAGATACTTTAAAAATTAGACCAAAAGTCCCAGTAGGTGGCCGTTTTAATTACTGAGTCATATCATAAAGTGCAAGTGACTGTCTTTATGAATGGGTAATTGATTCATTGACCCACCAGATCTGTTTAAAAACGTGCGTTCATTCATAAAGGAAACACAGCTGTGTTTGAATAGAGATGCGCAGTTGCTCAGTTGTGACTTTGTTTCGACAAAATAGAACAAAATCAGGCAATAGTGTTATAGTCAGACAATGTTGTTTATTTAACTGTTGTATTAAATCAGTATCTCATTTACAAACTCCCTTAAAAATCATTAAAAGCTGTCACTCATCTTAGTTTATCGCAGTCTCACAAAGTTCCATTATAATCAACGAAGCTCCCTACACTGGACAGTGAATCTCTTATTTACACTCTCTCTACATTTTGTTTATGAAAGGATTCGTCAGATACGTCTGTGATACATTACTCAATGTTGAAAACTATGATGCGGGGTGTATTCAAAGCGCCGCCTTTACTGTTTACAATGCATGAAATGGTGCGCTGTGATTGGCTGAGCGGATCTATTGCATTTTGCAGAGAAGGGAGACTGACGTTTGTCGTGGTTTGGAAAGAAAGGGAGAAAACATGACAGACTAACACGGTGGACATCGCATTTTGCGTAAAATTAAAAACTGCCTTTTCAATATACAACATACTGATTTTGGCAGTAACTCAGTTTTGTTAAAAATGGCATTTATCTCGTTTTGGAACGTTTATCTCGTAAGGCCCTACAACTCCCATGATTCCACACGCAATCACGGTGTCATCAAACCATGCCTTTGTTTTTTGTTGTTTTAAATATGCACCCTCTAGTGGTGAAAGTGCTTTAAAGATGGAAAATGTTTGATTTTCATGATATGTCTTTAAAAATGAAACTTACATTTCATGTTAAATTACATTAAACTGACTTAAAAAGTGTAATCTAGTAAAACACTAAAGTTTTCATACTCTCATTAAAGGATGTGCATCACCAAATAGAATTGAGATCTTGTAGGTTAGAGTATATATGCAAACTCACTGAAAAAAATGGCTGTATACCTAAAAACTGACTTCCAAAATCAACTTGAATCTTGTTGAAATTGGTTGAATTAATTTGAGTCAAAGTAATGGAAAAACATGTTGCCATGACTTATTGATCATATCATTTTTTTTTACAGTAAAAAATCAATTGTGAATTGAATCTCCTGTGCTGAACTCTATTTGTTTGCCACACTTAATTGTTGGCTGTGTAGAGCACTTCCAAATCCATCACTTTCCATCACTGCCTATATGCAGGCGATGGACAGTACAGGCAGCTTATTAGATTTTGGAATAGGGCCAGTGAGTGCAACCTTCGGTGTGAGTATTTGCCTCGGTGTGTGTGAGGGAACATCTGACTGTGTGACTAAACGTGGCATGTGCTTCCTGCCAGGCCTGTGGCCCAGTGTGGAGCAGTAATCCCATTACTCATGCCAGCGACAACACCACAGAGTAAAAAAAAAACCCTGCATGTGTGCCTCTGGACACGGAAACAGAGGAGGAGACATACAAGATTCACAAAGATGTGTAATTCACATTAAATTGCATATGAAGAACAAAACAATTGTATATAGTGAGAGAGATCAAAAGTGGTTTTATTTTATTTTATTTTGTCTTATCTTATTTAATTTAATTTAATTTTAGTATTTACGTTTGTTATTAAAAAAAAAATCTATGAATAAATGAAGTTATTTTGAATTGTCTTTTCAACACTTTTTTAAGAAATGTTTCTTGAGCAGCAAATCAGCATATTAAAATTTCTGAAGGGTCATGTGACACTGAAGACAGGAGTAATAATGCTTAAAATTCAGCTCGGATCACAGAAATGAATTATATTTTAAAATATATTGAAATAGAAAACAGTTATTTTAAAACATTTTTTTTTAATTAACTGTAAAAGCCTTAGTGAGCATAAATGAATTCTTTCTAAGTAAATAAATATTAAAATATTTATAAAATGTAAAAACAAAACACACACACATATATGTATGTATATATGTATTACATGTAATGTGAACAAAAATAATTTATGGTATAGATTGTAAAAATAAAAATTAAATAAAGTTACATTTGTTAAAAATCTAAAAATATTTTTTTTTCTTGACAGATTTTTAATTATGTTTTTATGTTTTAGTGTTTCTACTATTATTTTTATTATAAAATGCAATGCATTATACAAGTGATTGTGATTTCATTCAAGTAAATTAATCAAAAATAAAACACACAAGTGTGCATAAACATGACAGTTTAAAAACATGAGAAATGACAGTGTTTTTACTTGTGCATATAAAAGACGCTTACCTGTGAAGTTGAGGAATGAGGGAGGCAAGGAGAAACATGTGCACGTGTTGTACGGCACAGCGTACGGTAATAATTCTGCTGAGTTTCCTGCTGCGTCGCAGTAATTGGATGATACGCTGAAGTATGTAATGAGAGACCTGCTGCATAAATATGAAAACACTTCATACAGCTGTGAAAAATTCAAGCTAAGTGACGGCAATTCACAGATAAATAGAGTATTGAGACCCTGAGATCTAATGTAGCTGATATCTCTTCACCTCTCACAGGTGGCAATTAACAAGGTAAGACAATCTTAATCATGGCAGGGTTTTTCTGCTTTATTTCCTCCTGTAATGCATGTTCTGAGGGTCGTTATTTTTACCAGACGTGTATAAAGGTGAAGCGTAGCTGTGAAGCGTCTCTTTCCTCAGTGTGTTGGGAAGGTTTGCAGCTGTGTCTTACCAGGTGAATGGCAGGTCTTCCAGGAGCATGAAGTGTCTTGGACTATTTGAGTGCCTTCAACTCATATTACACGGCTGACAGGCTGATGGGAACCTTGACTGCCTCTGAATATTTAACTGAAGATGCCTTGGAGGAATTTGAATCCACTATAAAGTATGAGAGGGTGTTTTTTTTTATTTAATCGATTTAAAAAGACAGAATGGTTCAAAGGAGGCCACACACATAGCAACTGCCCTTTCTGGTTTATGTGTCCACAGTTATGATGACAAGGTTACTGTGTCATCATAACCCTTGCTTTATTTAATAAAGAGGGCAATCGTGATGACACTTATTCAGTTATCACCTTCTAGTCAATGAATGTTTTAGCAAATTAGCTCAAAAGGAAAATGTATTTAAATAATTACAATTAATTATGATTAATTACAATTATTTATATCAGGTGCCCGTAGTAACTGTAGCTGAATTAAATTTTCATCAACTAATCTGTTCGTCGAGCGAACATTCAGTATAATTGCATATCAAGTCTAAGAAATTATATGTCTTTGGCCACAGAAAATAACTTTCTTAAAGTAGTATTTTATTAAAGCATGTAGCTAGATCAGGAATCGAAAAAGGAACAATATCTACAAGCAGTGACAGAATCAGAAACTTGTCATTTGTAATTGTAGTATGTAATTTGTGCACAAGAGTTTAATTTACTAAGGGCTAACACATAACTAATCTAAACAAAAAAACATACAATTACTCATACATGGCGGAAGGGCAAGTGAGACTGGGTGAATGAAGCCATTAGAAAAACAAACAAAAAAAAAAATGTAGCTATGAAAAGAGTCAGTTACCACCTGAGTGAAACCATCAGTGCCGTTTTACAGGGTCTGCAGCTTATGCTAAACCTCTGTTTCGTTTAGTTAAATGTACGATACTTGCATTGCCTTGGTCATTGATGAGTGTTCGGATGCAGTCTCAGATGAAAGTCTTGATGGTTTCAAAGTTTGGACTTGCGAGCACGTTCTTCCAGTTTTGAAGAGTGATGAACTCCAAAGATGTTCTGACTCAGTGGTGATTGGGAGTTTCTTCCCAGGTGGAAAGTGAAGAAGAACCAAGAACCAAGAGCTGAGAGAGAGACCTTAAATCCTATGATCTTTGGGGAATGGAAAGACAAAGCCACAAGGCCTGGCACAACGCTTAGGGGTCCAAGAGAGTACTAACTCGTCCTCCTTATCCTCTCAGGCTCGAAAAGAACCGCAGACTGACTGAGGTCTGCCAGGCGTGGCTGTGCCAGCTCTGGGTCTTAACAACCCAAAAACGGGAAGATGATGAAAGACGAGAGAAGAAACTAAAAAGCGCAAGATGGGTCACTGGTGTGATGCCTTTTTTCTCCTATTGAGGTCAGACTTTTGGGGGGTCAGAGGTGACTTTCACTTTGGAGGAAAAGTTTAAGACTCTTTTTCTGTGAGCATGGTATTTTGCATATGTAATTTGATTGGGTGTTGATGCAAAAGCTACTAAAGATTCTTAAAACACTAAAATGTTGCATAGGTATTAGACTAACATTTTCTGTCATTTTGACAGACATGGTCGTAGAAATTCTGTCGTAATCTATTATTACCAGTCATTTTAATTTTCATATTTTAATTACAATAACACGTTTGATTGCTTTTATTTGTATTCACATTTTCATTGTTAATTATGAATCTACAGGACAATATAGGCTTATGCATTTATTTTGAAGAGAACAGATCATGAGACTGCGTAACTTTTCATGTTCAACCCCACACCCACCACTGGCAGTGATTTTAATATATTCTAATTTGTTTATGAACCAATATCGATTCGTAAATTCCAAACGATCTTTTGGTCTGTTTTTAGTTGATGACATTAGTGAAACAGTACATAGTACACCTCCCACCCAATAAATCGCAATAGGCTAAGCTTTGTGTTATTTTCATTGTAAGCTTTGTGTTATTTTTCATATGAAACAAAGTCTCAGATTTCAAATTCTATCCGTTTCATTAGGAAATTTAAGCAATAAATACAATTTTGGCGCTCTTTAATGTGGCGTACTTACCTGTGTGTAATAGCAAAACATTCCTGGCAGTTTCATTTTTTTTTTCTGGATCCAGTGCTCTGCTGCTACACTGGAGCACGCTTGCACCAACTGGACAGGGGTGGGAATTACAGTTAGATTACAGTCACCCTAATCTGTCAAAGTGACGGACGACATTCAGATTTTTCCGGCACTGATAAAATAAATAAAAAATAAATAAAAAATTAATAAATAAATAAAAATGTGTGTGACGGACAAATTTCGGTTAAGGCAACCTCTGGTATCAACGTAATATACACTGTCTTTTAGATCATCAAAATACGAATTCAAAGAAACCAAACATGGCATAGGTGGGGTTATACTAACTAGTGATCTATCATAACACATGCATAAAACAGTATACAATACACAAGACAACATACAAGAAAAGTAGTAATATACACAATGACATGAGGATATGTGTGTCATTCACAGAAAGGTTTGTCTAAGAATGAATAGGGAAGAGTCCCTTTTTATGGCATTGTGTGTCTTTCCTATGGATAAATGAATTGAGTGTTGAGCAATAAAACCACTTTTATCAGATGGTAGCCCTGGCAACTGAGCCCTTTTGGGGTTTCGAGGGTTGTCCCCAGAACTCCAACACATAGCCGTCTTGTTGGTTTTAAAGATTATTTGTTAAATGTAACAAATAACTGTGCATCTGATGGGTCCAGACACTACAATGTTATTGATGACTTTATCCTTGCTGTTATTGTTGACCATTATTGTTGACATAATTATATATATATATATATATATATATATATTACACACACACACACATTACATATGACATTACATGATGACTATCCAGCACAATGCAGCATGATTTTTTTTCCCGCCTCTTACCTATTCAGACTGATCACAAAACCCATCTATAACATATTTTCCCCCATACTTTCAAAAACCATTAACAAACTGAAATATGTTTTTTTTTTGGTTTTTTTTTGTAATAGATTTGGTTTCGAATAAGAGCCAGTTCTTGATTGCATGTGGTAAATGCATTGAAAAGATCTTTCATAAATACACTTAGGTGAGCACTGTGGCATTTCTAGGAAGTGAAAAGGATCACCTCCAAGGTCAGGTAGAGAGAAAGCGGCAGAGCAGTCATACGCATGTCCACACACACTCGTAGAAACACATGGCATGCCCAGCTTGTGAGTGCTGTCAGGCCTCTGGAGAGGACCATCTGCTTTCTCAAATTTACCTCCTCCTAAGTGGCATTCTGTCCTTCTGGAAACCTGACACCACCACGCCAAATTAGACACCAATTAGGGAGATATGCATCGAACAGTAATTCTTTATCTGGCATCTATTTTGGGTTCCCAGAGGATGCCACCACTGTACCTGCCAGAATGGATGAATTATCATTCACCTATAAAGCTACAGGGAGAGAAACTCGCTCAGGAAGACTTTTATGCAGTGTAATATATCAGCCATTAAATTTAGATATTCATATTCATATTCAAAGTATATTGAAGCTGCTGCCAAGTGCTTGTGTTCCAGGCTTGAAATGATGCTCTTTCAATTGCCAGCATTTCAATGCATTTTCATAAAGGACCGTTCACTCACTCCTAATGAAGGAACATTGATGGATGATAGCCTTAACACAGCTCCATTGCTTATTTAGTGACTGTCGTTCTACAAATTATCATTCTGTAATTTCACAATAAGGCTGTTTAATACAGTCATTAACATCAATCCAATTACACAAAGTCATCTTTGTGAAAGAATGATTGATTCTGTTCTCTCAAAAAAAACTAAGCTGGATTTAAAATAGTCACAGATTGTTCACTTGCTCCCTTATGCATATTATGCACAAAAATGGCTGGAATTGTCAGTTCAAACCTGATTGGATGGCACATCAGTTTTTAATTAGTTGTTAGGGAGACAAAGATCCCAGACTGCTTCAGTGTTTCCTAAGAAAAACAAGTTGCTGAATTTGCCAGAGTTTGCAAGTTCTATGCTACGAAATTTTAAAATATAGCAATAGTTTGGTTTGAGAAAAGTAAAATTAAATAAATAAATAAATAAAAATAAATGGCATTCAGGATCCTTCAAATTGTTCTGTATTGATTGTTTGTTTTTATTTTTTGTATTTTATTTTAATAACATCCCATGCCAATTAAAATTGTGGTATTATTTAATTAAATGTAATTTAATTTTTTTTTCCCATAAGCATATTATGCACAAAAATGGCTGCAATTGTCAGTTCAAAACTAATTGGATGACATATAGATTTTTTTTTTTTCTTAAGATTTTTTTGGGGCTTTTGTTACAGTGGAGAGATAACAAGAAAGTAGAATGTAGAGGGAGAGGAGCGGGATTGGCAAAAGACCTCAAGACGGGAATAAACTCGGGTCGCCGTGAGCGCAGTTGCGCTGTACATGTCGGCGCACTAACCACAAGGCTATCGACGCCGACGGCATATAGATTTTTAATCAGTTGTTGGAAAGACAAAGGTCCCAGGCTGCTACAGTGTTTTCTAAGAAAAACAAATTGCAGAATTTGCCAGTTTGCAAGGTCTATGCTATTGAATTTTAAAACAGTAGTTTGCTTTGAGATGTAAAATAACAAATAAAAAGTGTAAAATTAAAGTAAAATAAAATAAAATAAAAAGCCATTCAAGATCCTTTGAATTTTGATGCAATGATTGATTTTGTTTGTTTGTAACAATAACATGCCATATAAATAAAAGCCATTCTTCAAATTGTGCTGTATTGAGATTATTTTATTTTATTTTATTTTATTTTATAATCCTCATAAGCATATTATGGTTTAAAGCTGACAATTTAATTTATTTTTTTCCCAAATACACAACATTTGATTACAAACAAACAATTTTTTTCTTGATTACAAACAAACAAACAAATATTTCTTGCAATAAATAAATACAAAGAATCAGCAAGTAAAATTGAACAGCAAATAATGTTGAAGTAAACATTGAAGTTAAAGAAGAAAGACTGAATTAGTAGATTTCAACTTCAAATAAATGTTACGAATAGATCTATTCATCAAAGAATCCTACACAGAAAGAAAGAAATAAAGAAAGAAAAGAAAGAAAGAAAGCAAAATAATGTAAAACTGCATTGAAATAAAAGTATAAAATTGTAATAATACTTCAGTGTTATGGTTATTTCACAATCTTATTAACATAATAATACAGTATTAGCTTAAAAATTTGAACATATTTGTATATTTAAGTTATTGTGTTAAGTTATTGTGCTACTATGGGTAAGATTTTAGAGAGGCTGCATTACTTATACAGCTTAAAAGTGTGCTTAAATAGTAGTCTATTGGTTAACATTATTTCTGTCCCCAAAGCCTAGGTGATGTCACTTGAAGTTGTTTCTGAGCCAAAGCAAGGTATTATATTTTGATTTTAAAAAATTAGACCCTATTTGAGAGAAAATGTGCTTGTGTACAAAAAGATCAGAAAATTACGAAAATAGGGTTGATTTTGATTTCATAACTTGCATAAGCACACCTGTAAATTCCACTTTGAGATTTTGTCTCCCTCAAGGTCACATGATAAAATGAACTACGATCGGTTGCTTTATTAGTAGTCTTAGACTGACAGCAGACGGTCTGGGAGCTTTGGCCACTTTGAATGGCCAAGGCCCGCCCAAGAGGCCATATGACTGACAGGTATAGAAACCAGTTATGTTTTGTTTTGTGCCGTGTCATGTTTAGGGGGCGTGGAAATTTCATCACAATAACAGACTGGTGTGTAAAACTCTCTGATATTTTATAGTTTCTATGCTGCGAACTTTATATTTTTCACGCACTTTTGAAAATCCAGCGTTAACTTGATCCTGATAAGTGCTCGTTGTCACAGTTTGTTTCCAGGCGGAGCATTAAAGAATGCAACACACACGTCTCTCGGAAATCCTGTATAATCTAACCAATCCGATGACGACTTTGAAACTCCTGAATTGTTTCCATAAGTGTGCCTTATGCATCAGGCTGAGACTACTTTATTAGAGGTTCATGCAGCCTTTTCCTGTCCGTGTATGTGCCCTTGACTTTAAAAAGGTCAAGAGTAGGGTCATACAGTCTTTGAAGAGCAAGAAGCTGACTGATGTCTCGAGTGCATGTCTTTGGCGATCACATTTCAATATTAGCCTCCTCTTGGGTGTATTTGTCCTTGTTTGGACATAGATTCACCATGAAATGATGGAACGTTGTTGGAGCCACGTGGAATTTCACAGTCTAGGAAAACTTTGAAGACAGTTTTGACTCTCCTCCAATTGATCTCCTGAGAAGAGGCTTCACTCTCTTCTGTGCAAGGACAGGATGGCTGCAGAGGAGGTTTGTGCTATTGACTTTTAGAGCTGAGCTGAGTCTCTCCTGGAGAAATGCAACACTGGCGTAATGAAGAGAGGGGACCTTGACAAGATATCAAATCATCCAGGGGCACAAACGGGAGGGTGGTAGATCGAGAGAGAGAGAGGACAAGAACAAGAAAGAAAGAGTACATCACAACATCTTGCCCTCTGCTGTACTGTCTACTGACTTGCAGTCCTGACACTGCAATTAAAATACCTCTGTCTTGCCTGACCTTTATTTTCTCTCCTCCGAGACCAATAAATACTGCCCGTATTCGTCACCTTAAACAAGCCTCGAGTGTAGACGAGTCAAACAGGTATGTATGCGAAATGCAGCGTGGGATGCATAGCAGCTGTCCAATTAAAAAAGGTAGAGGAGAACAAAGCCTAAAGAAGAGATGGACAGTCCCCAGATACCTCTGGCTGTTCAGACATCACTGCTGTAGGCTCAGATTTCAACACGAGGTGTCATGGTTCACTTCCCAAGATGTTAAATGGTTCCTACAGCTGTGAAAAGGAGAAGGGAGGTTCGATGCACAGCCATTTTTTTTTTTTTTATAATTATCAACATAGCTGCATATATCCTTCAAAGTCAAAATGAAATAAAACGTATGTCCATGTTTACTAAATCTATCTATCTATCTGTCTGTCTGTCTATCTATCTATCTATCTGTCTATCTGTCTATCTATCTATCTGTCCATTCATCAATGTCCATCTGTCCCTCTGTCCCTCTGTCCAACTTTATTTTTTATTTTTATTTTAAATGATAGTTTACTTAATTATTTTATTTTATTTTATTTTATTATTACTGAATAAAACCTGAGAGGTTCCAAACAAGGATATAAAGGCATCATAAAATTATTATGAATCCAGAAATTAAATCCATATAGAGATTGTAGAGCGGGAACAATCCATTTTACTGTAATATTGCCCTGATTGGTAAAACAAGTGTTCCCTATCTGTCGTACACTCCGAGTTGTGTCGAGTAGTGTACGACACTAGGGGTCGCTCTTGAGAGCCCAAACACCTCTGACAGTTTTGAGAAAGGCCAATGAAAATTGGGTGTGCAGATTTGCACAGCTGGCCACGCCCCGGACATCCGGGTATAATAGGGCAGCGTGTGCATCTGCTCACTCGTTCTGTTCTTCGGAGCCGAATGCAGCGTCTCTGCGTGAGATGCAGCAACATTCACCTCTCTCGTCGTTGGATCTGCAGCACAGACAGCGGTCTCTCCCTCTCTAGCACAGCCTGTGTTGTGAGAGTCCCCTGGGTGCGTCGACGGCGATCTTGAAGAGCAATCTTCCTTCTATGGGTGATTTCTCTGATAGAGCTGGCACGGTAGGATTGTGTGTTGGTTAACATATCTTTCCCTCCGTGTCATCCTGGTTGCGGCTTACCTTCCCAAACGATCGACATGACCGTTGTGTTCAGTGTTGAGTTATGCTCACGCTGATGCAGCGCTTGTTGTTGACTCATGTTTTGCTTGCGAGAGCTCGATCATGGACGCGCTTGCTCGTCAGCCGCGTGCTTTACGTGAAGCCGCGGCTCACTCCGACTGCTTCCCGCTCCGGTCCTTCTACTTTCGGGTACGAGGCCGTTGCGATGTGCGTCGGTAACGAGCATTAGGAAGCAGGGAAGGCTCTGCCGGGTGAAAACCCCGCAAACCTCTCGCTCCTCGCGTCCCTCGATCCAAACGATCAACACGACCGTTGTATTCAGTGTTGAGATTCTCACGCCGATGCAGCGCTTGTTGTTGATTCATGTTTTGCCGGCGAAAACATGACCTGGGCGCACGAGCCGTATGCTTACGTTCCCGACTGCTACCCGCTCCGGTCCTTCTACTTCCGGGTACGAGGCCGTAGCGATGTGCGTTGGTGACGAGCATTACAAAGCAAGGAAGGTTTTGCCGGGTGAAAACCCCGCAAACCCCTCGCTTCGTGCGTCCCTCGATTGAGTTTCCGGACAAGTTTGTTAGTCTGTCTCAGTACAGCTGACTTTCTTATTCAGAACTCCTAATTGGGCGGAAATGGTTAGCGGCAGCATCGCTAAGGAAGGGCGTGAACTATTTGAAGCAGAAACTTCAGCTGAGCAAGCCTCTACGGGGGACTGATTCTCAGTTTGAGGTAGATGCAAAAAAATGGCGGCCGTGCCTGAAACGGGCAGCCAAGAAGGGGCTGGTTAATAGACATCTGGGTAACGACCTGTACGCTCGTTTCCAGTGTCTGTTTCCCGGTAGTGCACGAGAAGTTGGTGAAATCGCGGAAAGCCCATTTAAAAAAATGGTCAGAACGTGATAAACCAACTTCTCCTCCTTCACCACTCTCGATGGGGGTCCAGCGAGGGGGTTTCAGAGGTTCCCCCAGGCGGAGGGGGCGATTGCAGTGTACTCCCTGCTAATCGCCGCCGCTTGTGAGATTCCTTCCAGAACTCCCGTTCAGGGCCTGTAAGTTCTTCCGGGCAAGGCTTACATGGCTTCTGGACAGGCTGCGTCCGCCTTACATACCACGGCCATCCTCTGGGTGTTCAGGCCGTGGCATTGCGAGCTCAGTACGAGGGTGGTTCCAACCTAGAGCTGTGAGTCGTGGCACACGCTCTAGGAAGGGCGATGTCTACTTGTTGGTCCAGGAACGCCACCTGTGGCTGCACCTGTCAGAAATGCGGGAAATTTGAAGTCCGCTTCTTACCCCCCATTTCCCAGGTTGGTCCTTCTGGCAACACCATGATAGAATTTGCAGCGAAAGTCCTTCACGGTAGGAGCAGACAGAGCCGCGGGTCAGGGCTCCGGCCCTCTACCCCCGACTACTCCTGTCTGTTCGTCGCCACGGACGGTCCCCTATAGAACTCCTGAGGCCCCGCGACAGCCGGGCCTCCGGCCTGACCGCCCAGCGGTCAGAGATCTTGTGGGAAGGTGGCAACACAAGCTTGTCGGTAGGCTTGCTAGAACCCTCGTTAGGCTTCTAGTTTTTCTTCTGACAAGCAATCCAGAGCAGGCGGGCTAGCTGACCCGTCCAGATCCACTCTCGACCCGGGGATGAGAGATGGATTCGGCACAAACTCTGCATAATGGCAAAGACACACCGCGCTCTTGGGGCTTCATCTCCAAACACGGCGTTCTCTGCCTTATTCAGCCACGACATTCCCATTCCAGGTACGTCGGGTATAGTTCCCTGAGACCTGAAGCTTCTCAGAACTACCTGACTTGGCTATGCAACTCAGGTTGCAAGGCATCCGCTAAGGTCTACGGCATTCTCTTATAAATCGACTCAGGGCAAGAATGCTATGGTCCCTTAAGCGGAGATCGCAGCCCCCCTGGGAAGGGTGCGATAGATCCTATCCCCTCAGCCAAAATGAAGGAAAGGGTTTGCCGACCCCTACTTCATTGTACCAAGATGGGTGGTTGACTCATACCAATCTTAAAACAGAGGTTTTTGAATCGGGCCCTTTCTCAAGCTCCCGTTCAAACATTAGCCCTTGAACGCACATTCCTTGTGTGTTAGGGCTTAAGATTGGTTGATGGCATTGGACCTGAGCGACACGTACTATCATGTCTTGATCCTCCAAGACTCTGTCTTCGAGATCAGGCTCATCAGTACAAGGTTCCCCCTGCGGCGAAGGTAGCGGGGGCTGCCCTTGCCCCCCTCAGGGAAGTGGGCATCCGCATTCTCAATTATCTTGACGACTGGCTATTCCTAGCTCACTCGTGGGATATGGGTTGCGTACACAGGGACATGGTTCTCAACCATTGGCCCAGTTGGGACCTCGGGTCAACTGGGAAAAGAGCAAACTCTCCCCGGCACAGAGGATCTCTTTTCTCGGCGTAGAGCTGGACTCGGTTAGTATGTCTGCGCGTCTCTCCCCAGAGCGTGCACAGTCAGTTCTGAGGTGTGTGGCAACACTCAGATGCGGGTCAGCGGTCCCCCTAAAACAGGTTCAGAGGCTCCTAGGGCACATGGCATCCTCAGCCGCGGTCACGCCACTGGGTTTGATGCACATGAGACCGCTGCAGCACTGGCTTCATACTCGAGTCCCCAGGTGGGCGTGGCATCGAGGCACATTTCGAGTGAACATCACACCATCGTGTCGCCAGACACTCAGCCCTTGGACAGACATTATGTTCCTACGGTCAGGAGTTCCCCTGGAACAGGTGTCCAGACGCATCGTTGTCACCACAGATGCTTCCAAGACAGGCTGGGGTGCCACCTGCAACGGGCAGGCAGCTTCCGGGGTCTGGACAGGCCCCCGACTGTTTTGGCACATAAATTGTCTGGAGTTGTTGGCAGTGCTCCTGGCCCTGAGGAGGTTCCGACCTATGATTCAGGGCAAGCACGTGTTGGTCAGGTCCGACAACACTGCGGCTGTGGCCTACATCAACCACCAGGGCGGTGTACGCTCCTTTCGCATGTCACAACTAGCCCGCCACCTGCTGCTCTGGAGTCAACACAGACTCAAGTCTCTACGAGCCACTCACATTCCGGGCGAAGCCAATCGTATGGCCGATTCCCTGTCACGACAGGTTTCGCTCGGAGGCGAGTGGAGACTCCACCCCCAGTCGGTCCAACTGATTTGGGATCGATTCGGCCAGGCACAGGTAGACCTCTTTGCCTCACCGGAATCCACTCACTGCCAGCTGTGGTACGGTCTAACCGAGGCCCCCCTCGGTTTAGACGCACTGGCACACAGTTGGCCGAGGGGCCGGCTCAAGTATGCGTTTCCCCTAGTGAGCCTCATTGCACAAACCTTGTGCAAAGTCAGGGAGGACAAGGAACAGATTCTCTTGGTGGCCCCCTTCTGGCCCAACAGAACCTGGTTCTCGGACCTGGTGCTCCTGGCATCAGCCCCTCCCTGGCACATTCCTCTGAGGAAGGACCTCCTTTCTCAGGGGAAGGGCACAATTTGGCACCCGCGCCCTGATCTTTGGAACCTCCACCTATGGTCCCTGGACGCGACCAGGAGGACTTCAGAGACCTTTCACCTTCAGTGGTAAACACACTTCTACAGGCAAGAGCCCCCTCTACCAGACGGCTGTATGACCTAAGATGGCGCATCTTTGTGAACTGGTGTTCTTCCCACGGGAAGGACCCACGGAGTTGTGGCATCAAATCAGTGTTATCCTTCCTTCAAGAAGGCCTGGACAGGCACCTGTCTGCCTCAACACTCAAGGTTCATGTCGCAGCTATATCAGCTAATCATGACTTGGTGGGGGGCAGATCGGTGGGGAAACACGATTTGATAATCAGGTTTCTTAGAGGAGCCCGGAGGCTGAACCCTCCTCGGTCGCATCTCATCCCCTCTTGGGATCTTGCTGTGGTTCTCCAAGGTCTACAACAAGATCCATTCGAGCCCCTTCAGTCAGTCGAACTCGATGCTCTCTCCTTCAAGACGGCTCTTTTGACTGCGCTCACTTCCATCAAAAGAGTGGGAGACCTCCAAGCCCTCTCCGTGAACAGTTCGTGCCTGGAATTCGGACCAGCGGATTCTCACGTTGTCTTGAGACCCCGGCCTGGATATGTGCCCAAGGTCCCCACCACTCCTTTCAGAGATCAGGTAGTGACCTTGCAAGCTCTCTCTTCCCAGGAAGATGACCCCAACCTGACCTTGTTATGCCCAGTCCATGCCCTGCGCATCTACATGGAACGAACGCAGCCCTTCAGACGTTCGGAGCAGCTCTTTGTTTGTTACGGAGGACAGCAGAAGGGGAAAGCTGTCTCCAAACAGAGGATCTCCCATTGGCTGGTAAACGCGATCCGTATGGCCTACCTGGCCAGAGGCCTACCCTGCCCTCTGGAGGTAAGAGCCCACTCAACCAGGGGCATCGCTGCCTCAGCAGCCCTGGCGAATGGGGCCTCATTAACAGACATCTGTAGAGCTGCGGGTTGGGCTACACCTAACACATTTGCCAGATTTTATAATTTGCGCACGGAACCAGTGTCAGCTAGAGTCTTGATTGCTAACTCTTGACTCAGCACACTGGTTGGTGTAGAGCTTGCATAAAGCGCTTCCCCTAATGGTGATTACGCTTCTGAGTTTCAGTAGGTTTCCTGATGCGAACCCTGGACACCATCTCCATCTTTGGCACTTCTGCACATGGCAGAGTTTAGCAGAGAAACTCGCTATGGAATCCCTTCACAAGGTATGAATAACCTTATTTTGATTGGATTGTGCCCCATATGTAGTGGCTCCTTATGTGGCCCCATATGTGTATTTCCACCTATAACTCTTGTGGTGCGGTGTTTTCCCCTGAGAACAGGTTCTCTAGGATCTGAGTCTGGCTGTCTTCCCGGGTGTGAGACCCACCTCAGGTCCCATGTCTAACTATGTCACTCTAACCCCCCCTGTCGGGCAGGTCGTGAACTCCGTAATGTCTTTCCTTCGGGAGCAGGCATTTTTCCCAACGATCTCAAGACACTCAGCCGCCCTTGAGGGAGGCCCGGCTGCAGGACCCCGCTGTACAGGTCAGTCCTTGGACGTTGGATGGTCACAGAGGAGGTGAGCTGCACTTACGTTAACACGTTGCCCTGTTACTTCTGCACTTGTCTCTCGTGACGCGGTCAGACATGTGGCGTGTTTTTACGGGGACCCCTAGTGTCGTACACTACTCGACACAACTCGGAGTGTACGACAGATAGGGAACGTCTCGGTTACGTATGGTAACCCTCGTTCCCTGATGGAGGGAACGGAGACGTTGTGTCTCCCATGCCACATCTCTGGTCCGCCTCTGAGTGAGCTGAGACGCTCGGCTCCTCAGAATCAGAACGAGTGAGCAGATGCACACGCTGCCCTATTATACCCGGATGTCCGGGGCGTGGCCAGCTGTGCAAATCTGCACACCCAATTTTCATTGGCCTTTCTCAAAACTGTCAGAGGTGTTTGGGCTCTCAAGAGCGACCCCTAGTGTCGTGACACTACTGACACAACGCCTGCCTCCATCAGGGAACGAGGGTTACCATATGTAACCAGACGCTTTTGTTGTTGTTGTTGAGTTTTTAGAAATACTGGAGTTCCTGAAAGGTACATTAGTGCTTTTATAATATTTGTGGTCTGTACCACTTGAGTATCTTGTACATTTATTTTCAGGAGCATCTGGACTTGGAGATGGTTTACCATTAATCTTCAGCCACCATGATGAAACTACTTGTTGGAGACTCTTTTGACTTCCTCAGTAAATGGGGAAAAAAGCAGTGTTCCAGAATGTTCAAGACATTTTCTGATGACTACGATGATTCACATAAATCATCTTCCAGTGTCGCAGTTGAAGAGGTTATTACAGTGAGTCACAATTCTTTCTGTCTTCCTCCAAAATACCCCAAATATAATTAAATTTTACCACAGATGACACATACTACAAGAATATGAACAGGATGTTCCTGTCTTGTATGACTGACTTTTCAGGAAAAGAATGACAAATATTTGTGTGTATTATTTTGTGTTGCATTGCAGAAAGTAAGCCATACAGGTTTGTAACAACTAGAAGGTGAGTAAATGAATTTTAATTTTTGGATAAACTAATACTTAAAAATATTGGGCTTGTCTAAAAGAAAGTAAAATTTGGTGCAGCCAAATGAAGCTCAATTTAATTTGCAGCAAGCAGGAACTATGGGGAAAAAAGCTCCTGGGTATTTTGAGGAGGAGGGTTCTGAGTAAATGTGTACAGATGACGCCTCATTAGCTTCTAGCGCTGCGCAGCGGTTCCTCTTTAAAACGACATTACTGTGAATGTGCCCTACTGTAAATGAGTCGTTTAAGGCCTGCCTGTTGCTATGAGTCCAAACTGCACCAGGGAGAGCTTTCGCCAACTCTCTTCCACATTAGTTTCCATGGAGATCGGTACTTCATTCAACTAAGTGTTGCTTTTATTTGTGAATTACAATTGATGTTCTATATAATAACGTTGCATATATCTAAATTTAGAAGCGGCATGGTTTCTTTGAAAAACCATTTTGTAATGTAGTCCAAACTAATCAATAGAAAAGATTGCAAGCACTTTTCCTGTCAGCGACCTCTTTCACAGCCACAAATATACTTCATAACTTCTAACAAAAGACCTCAAAGAGCCACTCTGGTATTATGAGTCTGCATGTGTCTCTGGACTGTCTGAATTGTGTCTCATACTGGAATGCAACCAAGGACTGTTCAGTATGAGGTCACTCTTCACATGGGGCCAGAGCTGTGAGGAGGTCGATACTGACACGCTCATCTCACTTCTGGGACCCAACTCTTCAGCGGCAATACAGCGATACAATGATCACCTGCTTTTCAGCGGCCTTCCTTGCAGTTTTTTTTCTCATTCTTTTTCTCCATAGCCAGTTTCAAAGGATGTTCAATGAAGAGTTTTATAACAAACCAGCCAAACTCTTAGACGAATCACATCATTTCAAATGTTCTATCTATCTCATATATATATATATATATATACAGTTGAGCTCAAAGTTTTACGTACACCTTGCAGAATCTGCAAAATGTTAATTATTTGACCAAAATAAGAGGGATCACACATATTCTAAGAGGGGTCCCACAAATTCTTTGGTTATTCAGGATTTTTACGTATTTGAACCCTTTCCAACAACGACTGTATGTTTTTGAGATCAATCTTTTCAACTGAGGGACTCATGCAACTATTACAGAATGTTCAAACGCTCACTGAAGCTTCAGAAGGAAACACAATGCATTAAGAGGCAGGAGTGAACACTTTTTGAATTTGAAGATCAGGGTAAATTTAACTTTTTTTTTTTTTTTGTCTTCTGGGAAACATGTAAGTATATTCTGTAGCTTATGAAGGACAGAACTAAATGGAAAAAAGAGATATTTAGGCTAACTAAGAAAAAAATCTGTGGTTTACACCCCTGGCTCTTAATGCATCGTTTCTCCTTCTGGAGCATCAAGCATTTGAATCTTCTGTAATAGTTGCCTGTGAGTCCCTCAGTTGTCCTCAGTGTGAAAAGATGGATCTTGTGATCCAAAATTGAGCCAAAGCAAATGATTAAAACAGTATCTTTAAAACAAAAGCCATATTTGTTTTTTTGGTTACACTTATTTTGATAGTCCACTTTAGACATTCTACTAACTATAAGTAACTTTGCAACTATATGTTAACTAATTATCAATAATTTGCAGCTACATGTCTACTAACTCTCAGAGCAGACTGTTAGGTTAGGTTTAGGGTTAGTAGAATAAGTTGACATATACTTGCAAAGTTTAGGAGAGTGTTAGAAGATATTAAGCAGACAGTCTACTAATACTCTAATGACTAGCTTAGATGCAGTTGCAAAGTTACTTACTGTTAGTAGAATGTCTAAAGTGGACTATCAAAATAAAGTGTTACCTGTTTTATATTTCTTGCAGAAAATTATGATTGACAGAATAAAATGATTGTAAGGAATCTCATGATTTACTTTAAGTTTTAAGATTCAGATTTAAATCAGTGGCAATGTCAAATTTAATATATAGAAATTGTGACACTAAATATTTAATTAAAGGGGTCATCGGTTGCAAAGTTCACTTTTACATGTTGTTTGAACATTAATGTGTGTTGGCAGTGTATGTACAAATCTATCCTATAATGATAAAAATCCATGCAGTGGTTTTTAATTAATCCGTAAAAAATAATGTCCCCTTTTTCAAATCGAGCCATTCTCAGATGCCTGTCGTTGTGGCATCACACAGACAGAGGTCGCTCCCACAATAGTTGATTGACATGAGCGTATTACCTCAGATCAGCTGTAACAGTCCGACCTCCATTGTTTTGATGCCGGAGCAGGGATGTAAGTTAGACAAGAATATCTCCAATTGAGCGATTGAGGTGTTGTGTTGCTGGATGTAATAATGAACATACAGTGGGTACGGAAAGTATTCAGACCCCCTTAAATTTTTCACTCTTTGTTATATTGCAGCCATTTGCTAACATCATTTAAGTTCATTTTTTTTTCCTCATTAATGTACACACAGCACCCCATATTGACAGAAAAACACAGAATTGTTGACATTTTTGCAGATTTATTAAAAAAGAAAAACTGAAATATCACATGGTCCTAAGTATTCAGACCCTTGGCTCAGTATTTAGTAGAAGCACCCTTTTGATCTAATACAGCCATGAGTCTTTTTGGGAAAGATGCAGCAAGTTCCTCTGCCATTCCTCCTTGCAGATCCTCTCCAGTTCTGTCAGGTTGGATGGTAAACGTTGGTGGACAGCCATTTTTAGGTCTCTCCAGAGATGCTCAATTGGGTTTAAGTCAGGGCTCTGGCTGGGCCATTCAAGAACAGTCACGGAGTTGTTGTGAAGCCACTCCTTCGTTATTTTAGCTGTGTGCTTAGGGTCATTGTCTTGTTGGAAGGTAAACCTTCGGCCCAGTCTGAGGTCCTGAGCACTCTGGAGAAGGTTTTCGTCCAGGATATCCCTGTACTTGGCCGCATTCATCTTTCCCTTGATTGGAACCAGTCGTCCTGTCCCTGCAGCTGAAAAACACCCCCACAGCATGATGCTGCCACCACCATGCTTCACTGTTGGGACTACATTGGACAGGTGATGAGTAGTGCCTGGTTTCCTCCACACATACCGCTTAGAATTAAGGCCAAAACGTTCTATCTTGGTCTCATCAGACCAGAGAATCTTATTTCTCACCATCTTGGAGTCCTTCAGGTGTTTTTTAGCAAACTCCATGCGGGCTTTCATGTGTCTTGCACTGAGGAGAGGCTTCCGTCGGGCCACTCTGCCATAAAGCCCCGACTGGTGGAGGGCTGCAGTGATGGTTGACTTTCTACAACTTTCTCCCATCTCCCGACTGCATCTCTGGAGCTCAGCCACAGTGATCTTTGGGTTCTTCTTTACCTCTCTCACCAAGGCTCTTCTCCCCCGATAGCTCAGTTTGGCCGGACGGCCAGCTCTAGGAAGGGTTCTGGTCGTCCCAAACGTCTTCCATTTAAGGATTATGGAGGCCACTGTGCTCTTAGGAACCTTAAGTGCAGCAGAAATTTTTTTGTAACCTTGGCCAGATCTGTGCCTTGCCACAATTCTGTCTCTGTGCTCTTCAGGCAGTTCCTTTGACCTCATGATTCTCATTTGCTCTGACATGCACTGTGAGCTGTAAGGTCTTATATAGACAGGTGTGTGGCTTTCCTAATCAAGTCCAATCAGTATAATCAAACACAGCTGGACTCAAATGAAGGTGTAGAACCATCTCAAGGATGATCAGAAGAAATGGACAGCACCTGAGTTAAATATATGAGTGTCACAGCAAAGGGTCTGAATACTTAGGACCATGTGATATTTCAGTTTTTCTTTTTTAATAAATCTGCAAAAATGTCAACAATTCTGTGTTTTTCTGTCAATATGGGGTGCTGTGTGTACATTAATGAGGAAAAAAAATGAACTTAAATGATTTTAGCAAATGGCTGCAATATAACAAAGAGTGAAAAATTTAAGGGGGTCTGAATACTTTCCGTACCCACTGTAGTAGTCGTCATTTACTCCCGACATCTGAGCCGCTGAAGATGCAGTGGATTACATTTGTTTGTGAAGGGAATGTGCCTCCTGATCTACATATATCCGTCTATGTTCGCGCAAATCATTCGTGATACAGCTTCACTTACAACAGAAGTGAGTATAAGTTTTTTTTTTGTTTGTTTATTTTTTTATGAATCTCTGCAATCACCTTTCCTAATAACGTGCTAGTTAGCAAGTTTTGCGGTTAAATGCGTTAAATGCGGCTAAAATAACAATCTCTCAGAGCAGGTCGTCACTCCACAGAGAGAAGAGAGGGGCGGGGTGAGCAGAGCTCATTTGCATTTAAAGGAACAATCCCTCAGAATGGGATGATTGTTGCAGAGCTCATTTTGACAAGGTAAAAAGGTTGTTGTTTTACACAACCATTGAGAATTTTTAACCAAAGTATATTATACACTTTTTTTTTTTTTTTAAAGACCCTAAAGAATCATATCAACTTGTGGAAAATGGGCATCCGATGACCCCTTTAATATCTGAAGTTCATTTGCATAATAATAGATTTTGGAATTGTTTTCTCTTATATTTTCTGCGGACCTATGCACGTTTTGAAAATGCTAAAAAACCCTAAACTTTGCCATTCGATTCATGTTTTTATTTACATTTAAAGGGATGGTACACCCAAAAATTACAATTGATGACTAGGTGTATATGACTTTCTTCTTTTAGACGAATATAATCTGAGTTATATATATATATATATATATATATATATAAATGTCCTGGATTTTCCAAGCTTTATAATGGTAGTAAATGGGTGTTGGGTTTTTGAAGTCCAATAAAGTGCATCCATCCATCATAAAAAGTGCTGCAGAGGTTTAATAAAGGCTTTCAGAAGCGAACTGATGCATTTGTGTTCGAAAAGTATTAATATTTAAAACTTTATAAACTGTTATCTCTAGCTTCCTCTAACTGTCGTAATTGCGTGTTCATGAGAGAGTGGCGTTCCAGCAGTTGACGTAGGCATAGCGTAAGCTTCAATGAGAATATGCAAGTCTTATAAGAACCAAGTTTTGTTTACAGCAAAGGAAAACCAGACTCCTTTTGGCTTATGAAATCCTTAGATTGTACTTCTAATTTGTGACCAGTGTTTTGTTTTGCTCTCTTCTCTCTGCTTCCACGTTTGTCACTTCTCACTAGAGATTATAGTTTATAAAGTTTTAAATATGGATTTTTTTTTTTTTTACCAAGAAGCATTGATTCACTTCAGAAGGCCTTTATTAACCCCTCACTGTCATGTGGAGTACTTTTTATGATGAACAGTTGCACTTTATTGGACTTGGGAAAAATCAACACCCATTCACTGCCATTAAAGAGCTTGGAAAAGCCAGGACATTTTTTTATATTTTTATTATATATTTTTTATATTTTTAATATAACTCTGATTATATTCATCTGAAAGAAGAAAGTGATATAGACCTAGGATGGCTTGAGGATGCCTTTTTCTTTTCTTTCTTTCTTTTTTTTTTTTCCTATGTATTCTGAACAATGCCCAGTTCCTGCATTCAGAACTGAAGGTATGTTTATTGTTTTTGCTTTGACATACCTAAAAGGAAAGCTGACAAAATGTCAGAATATTTTTAGCAAATATTTAGTAAATTTGAAGTGTCATTCAGAATGAGCTTCCATCAAAGTGTCTACATGAATGCTTTTCATGTAAATGTTGCTACTGTGGCTTTTACAAATTGTGTAACCTCTGTGAAGCTCTTGGTAGATTTGTCTTAAAATGTTCACAATTTTTCAATATATCTGAAATCGCACACTGTCTGAGTAGGTGGTACATTCGATGAGGAACAAACTTCACAGCCATTAAAAAAAGATCTTGATAGTGTGAATGTGTGTGCAGATGCACACTTCGAAATCTCAGCAGAAACAGAAGGTCATCTGGGTACTCGATTCACATATGGTTTTTACCTACTACTGTATGTAGTAGAAAATTATGGCACATTTGGATGCAGAGAATCTCTGTGGAATCTTTACATTCTGAAAAATACTGTTGCACTCTGTGCACTGTTGCTCTTTGCTTATAATAATTGGTTATTATTATTTTCTTCTTTAGTTTTGGAGTAGGCACATTGTAGAAAGTGGAAAAAAAAACGTCTGGAAGAGGCATCTGTGGCCAGAGGGACTAGAGCAGGTTGGACAGTCGGATAATTAACTCCTTATCCAGTGGCTTCTCGGCACATCAGAGAAGTCTTCGCTCTCTTTATGAGTCGCTCTCTTTCTCTCTCACTCACTCTCTGATTGATCAGTTGCTCTGTGAATGTGGCAAGCTAAGCAATGGAAAATAAATCTGTTCGGCACTGAAATGTGAACTTAACCGCCTCTTTTTTCCCCCGTTGCCTTCGTTCGAGCCCCCTGTTGCGGTTTTATTTCTTTTCATCGACATCCAGGTGTTTGCTTGACACTGATATAATTTGTAATTTGCGTCTCCTGAATGCATGCAGAATACCTCCACCGGTCCCTACCGACCCATCAAAACAAACGCACATGTTCACTTCCTGTCCACAAGCTGCCCTACGGCCCCCCCAACCCGTGGTGCACATGTACACGCAAAAGAATCTGTCCCCTGTCAATACGAATCTGATTTTCCAGAGAGCAAAGGGCCTCCAGCAGGAATTAGCCACCCTCCAGTGAGCTCAATAGAGTCTTAATTAAAGGGCCAGTTGTCTAAAATGACCATGCTGTGCCTACAAATTAAAATGCCACTCTCTCTACCGCCTCTGTGTTTCTGATGGCTGTCAGCGGAGCGAGCCAGAGGAGAGATGTGACCAGGTTCACAGTCATCTACAGTCACAACCCTCTTTCTCACACAGCAGGGTTTTTGAAAAAGAGTCATTTTATCTAGACGTGTTGATATTCAGCTGGGGTAAAAGTGAGATTTTAAAAACAGGAGAATTCTAAAAGAAATCTACATTAAAAATATATTATATTATATTATATTATATAGCAAATTTATATACTCCTATTTTTTGGAAATTGAAAATGTTTTTATTTTTTTTTTAATAAAAAGGTTTTAAAAATAATTGCATATATTATATTATATTATATTATTGTTGAATGTTTTTTTGTTTGTGTATTATTTAATGGCAAAACAACTTTAATTATATAGCAAATTGATATAATGTAGCACATGTTATTATATTCAAAATGCTTTGCATAAAAAATGATTTAAAAATAATTTCAAAATATAATATCTGGTTGAATTTTGGCATGTAAGATTTTTTCATGTATATAGCATTATATATTTGTTTGAATTATATTTTTGTGTTTTGTGTCCACCTCAGGGCAGTGTATACATTTTTTTTGATTTGCATCTTGCATTTGCATTTCCATCCCACATTTTTTTTTTTTAATAGAAATTACGTATTTCAAAATAAGTTATTATTATTACTTTTATTAGGCAAGGATGCATTATATTGATAAAAAGTTACCAAAAAAAATTGTCTTTTGAAGTTTCTATTCATCAAAGAATCCTAAAAAAGGGAAATATATTAAGCAGCACAACTGTTTGCAGCATTAATAATAATAAGTAATGTTTCCTGAGATAAATTAGCATATTAAAATAATTTCTGAAGGATCATGCCACATTGCAGACTGAAGTAATGATGCTGAAAATTCAGATTTGCCATCACAAATAAATTACATTTTCGTTAATATAGTACAGTCATACAGTTTTTTTTTTTTATTAATAATTAATTTTGGGTAACTTTTGATCAATTTAATCTAACTGTATTTAGAAATAAATATGAGCATAAGACACTTCTTTGGAGTATACACAGCTGCAGAATCAAAACAATAATGTAATTTCACTCATCTCAGATTGAGTGTACGTCAGTAACAAATCACTCGGGCACTTTGACTGAAAACCCATGTATATGTCTCAATTCATGGGCACATTTTTTACTCTCAGCATCTCCACAAAAACAGTAGATGCTGCTTTTCATTAGCAGTGTGTAATCTTTAATGCTTTTGATTGCCACAAATGCTTTTATTTATGTGTGCCCATTTAAATGTTTGTTTGAAAGTGCCATCTCTTTTTTTCTAACCAAAACACAGCATAAAATGCGTCTGGTGTCTTTGACCTTGAGTTGGATGTTTCTGTCCTCTGTGAGGTCCTGTATACATGACCGCTGCTTTCTGTCACAGAGAGATATGGAAGATATGATGAGTCTTTCCACAGGTGCCCTCTACTTTGTTTTGCTAGGTTGTCATAAATTGTACTGTCACTGAAGGTGCCAACTGGCCAGTAAACAGAGGTTATTTAAAAATCAGGAGGGGAATCGATACTGCTGTCTTTTTTTTTTTGGTCCTTCTCTCTGCTCCTCCTCCTCTCTGTCTCACTCTCTGATGTGCCTGCATTTACATAGACACTTGCACACATACGCACACATGCTCACAAACACAAGGTCGCTGGCTAGAGGCTGCATAGCGCAAGGACACACTGTATGAGCTGAATGGTGATGCTTTGTCATGCAGGTTCTCTGGACAGTGAGGCTCTTCTGAATGGCTCTGTTTCAAAACCTAGTGTGCTGTCTACGTAGGCAGATACTTTCTGAAGGTCCGACCACATTGGCGAAATTTCATGACCCACTGTCAATAGTGCAGTGATGTACAAAACTCTTGCACAGAAGTTACTTTCAAAGATACTTTCAAATCAAGCATTTTACTGTTGTTCAATTCAACTTCCAAATTTTTGCAATGACTGGGTTTTGTAAGCAAATATTCATTAGATGTGAACATACCTTTAATGAACTGTAACACTCAACACTCAACACAGTGCATCAAAATGAAATCTCTCCAGGTATAATCACAATTTCACAGAAAAATGCGTTATTTACTGATATATGCTGGTTGCTTTCAAAACAAGCATTTTTGTGTTATACAGCAAATCTGCATGTCCAACTTAAAGTCTTTGTGAAAATGTTGTGCTCACACAAAATTGCATGGATTCAGACTAAAATATGGATTTCACCCACAAACATTT
The DNA here is from genome assembly GCA_012976165.1 of Labeo catla. Taxonomy (NCBI): domain Eukaryota; kingdom Metazoa; phylum Chordata; class Actinopteri; order Cypriniformes; family Cyprinidae; genus Labeo; species Labeo catla. The sequence goes on along the minus strand of VONZ01000450.1, from coordinate 564,240 downwards.
ATCCAAACAACAATAAATATAATCAAACCTTAATACTCAACACAGTGCATCAGACCTAAATCACTCAATTAAAATCAACATTTTGAGGATGGCTCAACCAGAAGTGAATATTCTGTCATTAATTATTCACCCTCAAATTCGGAACACAAGTTAAGAACACCAAGCCTGCATTTATTTGACCCAAAGTACAGCAAAAAGAGTACAATTTTGAAATATTTTTACTATTTAAAATAACTGTTTTCTATTTGAATATATTTTAAAACGTAATTTATTTCTTTGATTTCAAAGGAAATTTTTAGCATCATTTCTCCAGTCACACAATCCTTCATAACTCATTCTAATATTCTGATTTAATGCTTTTTTCAGCATTCATCTGAAATAGAAATCTTTTGTAACATTATAAATGTCTTTATCATCACTTTTGACCAATTTAAAGCATCCTTGCTAAATAAAAGTATTAATTTCTATAATTCCTGATAAATGCTGATCTTTGGATCTTTCCATTCATCAAAGAATCCTGAAAAAATGTGCTCAACTGTTTAAAATGTTGATGATGCTACTACTACTACTACTACTACTACTACTAAATGTTTCTTGTACAACAAATCAGCATATTAGAATGATTTCTAAAGGATTATGTGACACTGAAGACTGGAGTAATGATGCTGAAAAATTTGCTTTGATCACATGAATAAATTACATTTTAAAATATATTCAAATAGGGAGCAGTTATTTTAAATAGTAAACATTTCCCAATACTACTGCTTTTGCTTTATTTTGGATCAAATCAATGCAAGCTCGGTGAGCATAGGAAAGTTCTGTAATAAACAGTAAAAATCTTACTGTACAAAAACTTTTGACTGATAGTGTATGTTTAATAGAAGCCTTTTTTTTTAGTATTGACTGTACATTCGATGCATGGCACATTGGAGCTCATAGTGTATTCTGGGATTACATTATTTGTCAGGGATACAGTATGACATTTTGCACAGAATTTGGCTAAAATAAGTCTTATAAGGCCACATAATCATGACACCTGTTGTTGGAAACAGCTGTTATGTTGGGAGTGCACCAGTGATGCCTAAAAATACTGGCTAGGCTGGAAGATCACTAGGTTTTAGAACAGAGTCTGTGTGTTAAAGCAAACACAGGTGTGCAGAGCTCTATAAATGAACATAAGTGGGAGGCTGTTATAGGTGAATTAATATTACAGTTATAATAATATAAAATAAACAAACCCACACACGAGTAACAACCATTTTGCAGTCCTTTCTCTTAGGCAGATGAGAGAAATGTCTAGACATGTTTGATTACATTTAATTGAATGGTTGTTCCTTGTTGTTTAACAGTTTAAAAGAAATTGAATTTGAAAACATAAATAATTATACACAAAAAACAATCAAGTAAAGACAAGCCAAATGAACTCTAACTGAATAGCATTTCTAAGCATACAACTGAATTAAATAGCATTTGAGTTTCCTTCACAGCGCTCCGGTTTGTTTTTGTGCCTCACAGGTCAACATTTAGCGACTGTCTGATCAAATAAAGTCGTGTTTTCCTTTACCTCACAAGAGGATAAGCAATAGATTAATCTCTGTCGTGCTTCTGAATCATAACCCCACATGGCTTATATATATATATATATATATATATATATATATGTGTGTGTGTGTGTGTGTACATATACAGTTTCCGGCAAAAATTATTTGATCCCCTGATGATTTTGTACTTTTGCCCACTGACAAAGAAATGATCAGTCTGTTATTTTAATGGTAGGTTTATGTGAACAGTGAGAGACAGAATAACAACAACGACAACAACAACAAAATCTAGAAAAAGGCTTTTCAAAAAAGTTATAAATTTATTTCCATTTTAATGAGTGAAATAAGTATTTGACTCCTTCACAAAACATGACTTAGTGCTTGGTGGCAAAACCCTTGTTGGCAATCACAGAGGTCAGACATTTCTTGTAGTTTTGAACACATCTCAGGAGGGATTTTTGTCCCACTCCTCTTTGCAGATCCTCTCCAAGTCATTAAGGTTTTGAGGCTGACGTTTGGCAACTCGAACTTTCAGCTCCCTCCACAGATTTTCTATAAGTTTAAGGTCTGGAGACTGGAGCTTAATGTGCTTCTTCTTGAGCCGCTCCTTTGTTGCCATGGCCGTGTGTTTTGGGTCATGCTGGAATACCCATCCACGACGTTGGTTTGCACCCAAGTTTTGACATTTGTACATGGCCTCGTCCATCGTCCCTTTGGTGCTGTGCGGTTGTCCTGTCCCCTTAGCAGAAAAACACCCCCAAAGCAGAATGTTTCCACCTCCATCTTTGACGGTGGGGATGGTGTTCTTGGGGTCATAAGCAGCATTCCTCCTCCTCCAAACACGGCAAGTTGAGTTGATGTCAAAGAGCTTGATTTTGGTCTCATCTGACCACAACACTTTCACCCAGTTCTCCTCTGAATCATTCACGTTCACTGGCAAACTTCAGACGGGCCTGTACATGTGCTTTCGTGAGCAGGGGGAACTTGCAGGGGCGCTGCAGGACTTCAGTCCTGTGTAGTTCTGGACTGATTCTTCACCGTTCTTATGATCATTGAAACTCCACAAGGTGAGATCTTGCATTGAGCCCCAGACCAAAGGAAAATTGACAGTTATTTTGTGTTTCTTCCATTTGCAAATAATCACACCAACTGTTGGCACCTTCTCACCAAGCTGCTTGGCGATGGTCTTCTAGCCCATTCCAGCCTTGTGTAGGTCTACAGTCTTGTCCCTGACATCCTTGGACAGCTCTTTGGTCTTGGCCATGGTGGAGAGCTTGGAATCTGATTGATTGATTGCTTCTGTGGACAGGTATCTTTTATACAGGTAACAAGCTGAGATTAGGAGCCTCGTTTTAAGAGAGTGCTGTATAAAAGACACCTGGGAGCCAGAAATTGCTGATTGATAGGAGATGAAATACTTCTTTCATTCATTAAAATGCAAATCAATTAAAAAAAATAAATAAATAAATACCAAGATAATAAAATACAAAGTATAAATTTATAAATGCACATTTTTTTTTAAAGTAAAATAAAAAATACAAAAATTGTAAAAATAAAAATATATACCAATGTAACCAAACATATTATATTTGTAATAAATGCAATAAAACACATTATAACATTACAAAAAAAAAAAAAAAGCAAATCAATTTATAACTTCTTTGAAATGTGCTTTTCTGGATTTTTGTTGTTATTGTCTCTCACTGTTAAAATAAACCTACTGTTAAAATTATAGACTGATCATTTATTCGTCAATGGGCAAACGTACAAAATCAGCAGGGGATCAAATAATTTTTTTCCCCCACTGTATACAGATATACTTGGCACATTTGTGATGCCACTGACTACACTGAAGATAAACAACAGGAGGGCATAGACCATTAGATTTGTGCTGAAAGGTCAAATTCATGTTTTTTTTAAAGGTCTTAATGGTTGGGTTTTTGGTTGAAAAACACAAAATAGTGCACTGCATTACCCTCTTATGAGCAGAGGGAATAACTTAATGTTTAATGTCTTAAGGCCTCACGGAGCAAGACCTTCATGACTGGGATGCAACAAAAACGTTTGATAGAAACTAAAATGCTCAAAACAAGGTTATGTGTTCCTGGTACTTGCTTATAAACGCCTACGAGGAAAAGTGTATCTAGAGAGCACATGAGTAGAGGATAGAGATGTTTGCGCCAACAGAAGAAAACTTGATCCACCAAACACCATGACAACAGCATGACTCGAATGTGTTACAAATTCATGAAAGATGAAACCAAATATACTTTGTGAATTTTATATATATCGCATGTATCTTTCTAAACATCTCATTCCCATTCGGCTGCAAACACGCACACACACGCCATGCTGTTGTAACTTATTGAATTACAGGGCAGGTGGGTAACAATTTCCTGTTTCAACTGGGTAACAATGCAACCAAAGGGCCTTTGGGCCGCTGTGGAGATTGAGGTTGTGACCTCCTCATAATGTTTTGTTGACAGATATGATAGCATTTTTAAAATGGCTGGGAAGGCAGTGAAGGTCTATATATCGAAAACCTGACAAAACCTGGTAAACAGAGGCGAATGTGGCAGAGAACCCGTGATTGACTGACTGAATGAGTCCTGAAGGACAGAGAGCTTTGTGAATGGTAAAGATGACTTAATAATGTCTTCCAACAAAGAGTTTTAAAGGTAGAGTTGTAAATAATGCATGTATCCTTCATGGTCAAGTGATACTGAAAGGATGCTGTTTCATGTGAGAGTTTTAATTTGCCTTTAAAAAAAAAAAAAGACCTTGTATAAAGGTATAGTGAAACTTTGTTAAATAGTTCATGGTAAATATTTCACTTCTTAGGATTTGACACAAAAAGTTCCTTGTATTTTCTTCAGACTGCATGTCTGTTTGGATAAAGGATACATTTTTAATATCTGAATGGCATGAAATGTTGAAGCAGCCTGCCCTGCTTTAGCACACGAATGTGTTTTATAATCTAATCACAAGTATGTGTATGTGATTTTTTATATATACCTTCTATAAATACAGACGGTTTCTCTAGCTGTTGGTTGATCTGATGTTTCTTCATGAATTGGATGGCAACGCTGCTAACACCTTTGCCATGTGCTATGTTATATCTTCATGTGGTTTCTATTTCTGACAGACTATCTGATCATAGTAACCGTTTGTCTCACTCTGTGCCGTTTTTAATTCTGCTTCACTTCACACAGATCGAGCTAACTAAGGGTCGGTCAGTTTTCAGCACATCTCACATGTGGAAACATAATTAAACCCTTTTCTTGTTGATTAGCGGAAAGTTTACATTAGTAAGAATGTCAGCTCACTTGAGTCTGAAGTTTGTGAGGACACCAACAGAAGTGCAAGAATAAAAGTTTATGTACCAAAAAATATTGCAAGTGGACCTTCAGAATGAAGACTGACTTTGATATTGGCTGCTTTTTATAAATGTTTTCATAAATGTCTGACAGCGCTGATTAAAAGTAAGAGCTGTGAAGCCTTATAAAAGAGGAGATATTTTTCTTTTTTTTTTTAATTAATTATACTGTATGGATGTTCCATGTGTATGGAGGCCCAATAATTTCTACCTATACATATTATATGTGCACAAACAAATTGAAATATATTATCATTTAATCAAAGGGTGAAATAAAATCATAATGAATTTGTTGTTATAAATCTGTAGACTCCTTCCAAGTGAACAATGGCAAAATGTAATCATTTAAAAACTTAGTGTACCTGTATATTTTTATGTCATCTTATGAGGACTGTTAGGAGAGCATTTGATGTGGCTGAACAAATGAATTTTACATGTTATAGCTCTGTTATTTTTCTCTGTGAAGACAATAATTATAGCTTCGATGTTTAGTGAGGATATTGCGCGTCTGAGCAATATGAAGTTGACCTCATCAGTTACACCAACAATCGCTCATTATTTCTCTCATTGTTAAATATGGCAAACTGAAACACAATGAATTTGATAACATTCCATCATTACAGTCCGTTCCCATTAAATACGCTAGTTTACTTTTTTCCCTTTTGTTTTTGGTGTTGACTCATACTGAGGTCATGTCGGATGATGATTATTTTTTGCGAATGTGATAAAAAATGAATTCTAAAACCGAGACCCACTTTTTAAGCACTTTTTTTCCAAACACACCACTGTAAAAACATTTCAAAGTGAGGCATTGACATGCTTTGCTTGCCAAAGAGTATCGACTATAAATATAGACTATTAAGCGGCACTTTAGAGGCACAATTCATTACACGTCTGATGGTTTCATAACCACACCGGCAGTTTGTGTGCAACCAGGCAAGTGTTTCTTTCATGCTATGGACTGTGACTGAAACTTGTAGCATTAAAAATGCATCTAAGAAATGACAACACACTCTTTTCCTCTCTTCTGAGAGGCCACCGCACAGAGTGTCAATACAGTCCACCGGCATGGTAAAAATAGAACGGGAAATGGGAACAGGGAGTGCGAGAGAGCTTATGAAACTTGTGTTTTTACAGAAAATATCGGCGAAAGAAGTCAGGTAACATTAGGTTTGCACATTAGATGCTCTTTTACATTATTCATTAGCAGGGTAAAAAATCTCCTGTATATTTCGAGTTGAGACGTGGTCCACGTTGGAACCCATTTGCAGCCTGTGGAAAGTACAGATGTGACATTAGAAACAGCTCCATGACCTGACTGGAGCGGTTATCCAGCCGAGCAAGACGGGAAATGGAGGTACTAGATGCTTATCTGTCAGCCGTTGCAAAAGCACATTTCTGTTTGATAAAGTTAACTTGATGGGATTTTAAAAGTTGCAAGTGGAAGACAGAGTAGGAGTCAGGGGTTTTTGGAAAAGATAAGGGAAGAAGGAAAAGGAGAAATGAGAAGTTTGGGAGTATGGAAAAGAGTGATTTAGAGTCCCAAAAATGTTGGAAATGCAGTTCTTTATCACTTTTTGACCAATCAATGAATCCTCACGAATTTCCAAGTTTTTTGAGTCGTGACCCGTCGCATTCAGCATGGACATGCTAACCACCTTATTTTTCCCCTTTGTATAAATTTACAGGTCTGCCTTCTGGCCTCATCCGTGTCCAGCTATTTTTAGTTGTACGAAACGGCACGCTTGCTGCTTAATATTTCAAATTAGTGTATTTAACCATATTATTTTAATATATTATCAAATAAAGCAGCCAAATGCCTGTGAAAGAAATACAGTCAAACAAAACATTTACCACGCATTCCACAGATTGACTCAGACTGATATTCAGATTGTTTGTTAAATTTCTGTCTCATGCAATTTTCGCAGCTCACAACTTTCAAATCTGTTTTATGGAGATTCTGTCTACTGAAAGTTTTTTTTTTTTTTTTTTTTTTTTTCTTCTAGAAAGAGGTTTCGTCAGCTGAGCAATTGATATGTTGTTATAAACAACAGTACAATTCATTGAACACACTGTACTTCAGTCCCCCATAGCCTTGTTTTCATTCCTGTCAAAAATTAAATCCGACTCTACCCTGACTAAGGTCTAAAACTTATTCGATTTCCAAACCTAGCAAATCGAGCATGAGTTTCCATACTGGTTTGCCTGAGCAGTCATGCAGATCTTTTCAGCAGAGAAGCACCAGCTCAAAAACTCTAGACATGGAAAAATGGCCATAAGAAGCAGGTTCTTTGTTGAATCAAGTATAATGAACCTTTGTTTTGAAGAGTTTGAAACAGAAGTCAAACTCTTTCACTGTCATTTTACCCCAATGCTATTGTTTCCGAGGACTCTTGTAGATGAACCTCTCTCCCTCTGAAAGCAGCAGCGTTTAATGAAGGGGGAAACAGTTGTGTTGCAGTGGTCTTTCCCTTGACTCCGGCTTGGCACGGCTCTGAAACTGACACATAGAGCGGATCATCATTCTTGAGTGTGTTTAGGTTAAGGTCTAGACTGGCCCCGTCGCCGTGATTTATGGGAGGTTGAACATTTACACCTTGGCTTTCCCTTACTGTCTGCCCGGGCCATTCATCATGGCCGCCATGTAATGAATGGACTTGTTCAGTCTTGTGGACTTAACAAGACACTGGAGTCCAGAGAGTTCAGTAAAATAAGATTACAACTGTGGTCAAGGAAGAGAAAAGCAGAGCGACTCCCTCTGGATTCCAGCCTCTGTGGTTGAAGGGAAGGTGGCTTGCACAAGTGACCACAGGAGCACTTGTTTTCCTCAAACTGTCCGATTTTACTGTAGTCAGAATGTGAAACTGGGGGAAGGAAGAGGAGTATTACTATTAAATCACTGTGGATGATGTTGTATACACATGTAAAGAACTCTGGCTATCCTCACCAGAATTCCTTGTCTAAGGCCTGATCAATACTTCTGAATTATGCGGGAGAAGATCCAGCTCTTGTTGTTCTATTCTCTGTTGTGCTCCTCAGTCCTGACAGAATCCAGCATGTTCATGTAAAAAGATTCAAAATTTAAACATTTATAGAGGCTCATACTAAACAGAGGATCACATATAGTCTTATTTAAAAATCTCCACCATATCAAGGGATATTTAGTGGTTATTTGCAGCACTTTCGGTTAAACAAAGAATCCTCTGTAGCTCTGTGGAAAGCATAATAAGTTATAAGAAGTTTTTTTTTGTTTGTTTTGTTTTTTTAATCATATTTAGTCTTCCAGTTTTGTTTTGTTTTTTTTTTTTTGTTTTTTTTAATGATGTATATATGCGGCCCTGGACCACAAAACCAGTCATAAGTACCACAATTACAGTACTGTGCAAAAGTTTTAAGCCACTGTTTTTTTTTTTGTTTTTTTTTTTTTACCAGCTAAAAATGGTTTCAAGTAAGTTATTTCTATCTTTTGCTGTAGTGTGTCAGTAAAAAATATCGGTTTACATTTCCAAACATTCTGTTTGCCATTAATTGTAATAATCTAGTGAGATTTTTGTTTGCACAAGGAGTCTGACAACAGCCAGTGCTCCACACTGATCTAATCTCATCATCATCCAGTCTTCCTGGAATGACATGAAGACACAGAACAAACTGAAACAGAGTAAATCCAGAAGAACTGTGGCAACACCTCCAAGATGTTTCAAGTAACCTACGTGCAAAGCTATCTGAAAAATTATGCACAAGTGCACATAGGGCAAATGCTGCTTTAAACGCAAAGGATGGTCACATCAAATGCTTATTTATTTTAGTTAATAGAAGTTCATTGATAATGAAAATCTATTTATGACACTGTTTTTGACAGCATCCTTATTTTATGTGCCTAACTGCCTAAAAAATTTAACAGTACTGTAGCTTTGTAGGTATAGGTCTCTTAAAGCATCTTGGAGATGTTGCCACAGTTCTTCTGGATTTAGTCTGTCTCCGTTTTTTCTGTTTCTTAAGACAGACTGGATTGAATGTTGGAGAGATCACATCTCTGTTTGCACAAGGAGTCTGACAACAGCCTGTGCTCCATACAAAAATCTCACTGGATTATAATTAATGGCAAAATGAATGTTTAGAAATGTAAACTGATATTTCCTACTGACACACTACAGCAACAGACTGACTTTAACTGACTTTAAACCATTTTTTAGCTGATGAAAATACTAGTGGCCTAAGACTTTTGCACAGTACTTTGTATTTATAGCAATAGCCAACAGTACATTGTATAGGTCAAAATTATAGATTTCATGTTCCATGATGATATTTTGTAAATGTCCTACCATAAATATATCAAAACTTAATTTTTGATTAGTAATATGCATTGCTAAGAACTTCATTTGGACAACTTTAAAGGTGATATTTTATTTTTTTATTTTTTTATTTTTTCTCAGATACCAGTTTTCAAATACTTGTACCTTGGCCAAATATTTTCATACCCTAACCTTACATCAATGGAATGAATATTTATTCAGCATTCAGATGATGTATAAATCTCAATTTCAGAAAACTGAACTGACCCTTATGACTGGTTTTGTTGTCCAGGGTCGCATATTTCTATTTATACATTCACAGTATGTGCATACAGTATTCATGTTATAGGTATATCTATCATAAAAAAAATAAAAATAAAATAAATAATGAATAAAAAAATAAACATCCTGTACATATGTTAATATTAAAAAGAAATAGATTTTCATATTTTCATATTAGATGATAGAATAAATTTAGATTTATTATTATTATTATTTACTATTATATTTTAAAAACAATTTTAGCATTAGAATGTTTTTTAGTTAATTATTTTAATTGTGTCTATATTTTTGGTTTAAAGATTTATTTATTATTTAATATTTTGATCCCACTTTATATTAGGTGGCCTCAACTACTATGTAGTTACATTTAAATAATTAATTTGATACAATGTACTTATTATGTACATAAACGTTTTTACGTTTTTACGTTGTATTTATGTTTTTGTTTTTGTTTTTTTTTTGTTTGTTTTTTTTTTTAATATCTGCATGTAATTACATCCGTAATTAATTTCTGTAATTGCTTTTATAGTTACACTGTCGATTCATCCCTTATACCTTATCCTTAAACCTTTAAACCTACCCATACCACAAAACCTGTCGCTAACCTTACCCGTATCCCACATCAATATCAGCAAAAGTGTTTTGGAATACAATATGAACATAATAAGTACATTGTACTTATTTTTTGATATATAGTATATATATATAGTAATTAAGGCCACCTAAATTTAAGTGTGACCAGTATTTTTTAATTAAATAAACCCAGTAAATGTGGATGTTATCACATAAATTTTACATAACTTGGCAAAACTCCATAGTCTTCCAGTTCCCTAATACCAGCCCAAGAACATAACTGAAACATTTATAAAGCCACACGCTTGTCTAACATTGTCGTAAATGTTCCTGAACAGTAGCACTGCGCTGCACACGAACATGTCCCTGTTCCATTTCACATCAGTTTGTTACCTGACAAAGGTTTTCTCTATGCTTCTAAAACACTCACATTCACTGTGCGACACACACGTACACACACAAAAACACTCAAAGAGCTTTTCAGCGCACTTCTCCATTGATGTGACTCGAGAACCTTTACAGAAATGAAGCCATCTCCAGTGACATCTTACATATCACTGTTATTAAAAGGCCTACGAAAGCTCTTTTTGAGCACTCGCTCTTTCTCTGTCCCTCTCCCACTCTCTCCCTTTCAAATTCTCTAATAGCTTTTTTCAAGGAATAGACCATGCAAAATTCATCAGAATCCAGAGAGGATTGGATGAGAGGCTGGTGACAGGCGAGCGTTGCTGGGCTCAGCAGCTGTACGGTGGCTTTCAGCTGGGAGAAAGCAAGAGGTAAACCGTCAGTTTTCGAAATGACAGCTTCTGATAGAAACGTGTCGTGTCATTCAAACGTCTAGCATTTTGAACAGCACCACTGTACATCTAATACATACGAGGGAGGACAGCAAAATCAAAGTGCTTTACGTGAGACAAAAGATGTTTTCCTTTGTTTTACATCTCTAAATGTCTTTTCTATGAGTAATGTATAATTTGTTGCTATGAAAGGTGTTCACTATACCTTTATGGGTGCAGCAGCTTGTCACCATTGCAGTACTTTCAGAAAGTGGTAATATGTGCTCTTCAGGGATACATAAGGTATGAAGGTACTGGCCTATATAGTGACAAACTGTTGTAACTGTTTCAATATCATTTGGCTTCCAGTGTAAAAACACAGATGACTAAGAAAGGCCAAAAATAGCACCAAAACTAATTCTAATTCTAAAACAAATTTTAAAAAGTTGCCTTTTGATCAACTTATCTTGTATTCTTATGAAATGAGATTGTTACAAGCATATAAATCACAGATATTTTGTGTTATAGTTGATGCATTTTTGTCATAGTGATAGTTCACCAAAAAATGAACATTTAGTAATAATTTATGTTGTTCACTCTCACATGTTGTTGCAAACCATTACGGTTTGTTAGAAATCAAAATGAGTTGAAATTGGAGTTTTAAGTAAAATTGCTCAAATAGTACCTTGTTTTTTCACTTTTTCCAAAAACCTAAAAAAAAAAAAGGTTCTAAGGTGTAAATATAACAAAGATTATTAAAATACATTTATGTCGTTATAAAATAGTAGTTCAGTATTTGTATTTTACAATTTTACATAATTCAGAGTGTCACCTGATGTTTGTTTGAAACTATTTGTGACATTTACTAGCAGTTTCTGAGTGAAAATTATATATATATATATATATATATATTGAGTTTATAATTAGCGATTCTTGCTTGTTTTCTAAGAACTGTGATAAAGTCACTATTTATTTAATTTATTTTATTTTTATTTCCTTTTTTTATTCTATTTATTATATTTTTAATTTAATTTACTTGTTTTATTTTTCATTTCATTATTTATTTATTTATTTATTTAAATGGCCTTCCACAGAAAACATTTTTTTTTTTCTTTTTTCAATTAAAAAAAAAAAAAAAAAACACATTTTGGCTGACATATTTCTTTATAAGCTTAAAGTAAGTTTTGCAATTTCAATGAATTCACCCACTGGACATTTATTCAATTATTTTAATAATTATAACTTGAGGTGAGCACATTTTAAATTTTTTTTAGTTTGAAATATTCCTTCAAATGTGTGAAATTGCTATTGAGATAAATCTGAATGCTAACTTTCTTCAAGAATTATAGACTTCCTTGCTTCAGAAAACAGTCTGAAATCAAAGCCATTGCTGCTGGATCACTCAAACAGAACGATGCTGAAAAAGCCACAGTCCAGTGTTTACTCTTCTGGTCATTTAACCTCCTAATGGTTTGCTTATATTAGTCTCTGTCCTCTTTGGGATGGGGGATATGGTTTAACAACAAGAAGATTACACACAGCAGCTTTCTCAGAGTGTTTTTACTCTTTAAGTCGTCCTTTGGTGTCTCTGTTTCTCTGAGCATATGGGCAGGAGAAGGTTCATTACAGAGGCAGACTTTACGTAACCTCTGAGCCTGTGAACTCCTGCTGAGAGGCCGGTTGGATCTCCTCCATCTTTGGCTTCCTCCCTTCACCATTACACCCCTAGTGGAGGGCATTCAGAATCCCACCGATCGCCTTCATTTGCTACTTTCTAACCTTCTCTCCGTTCCAGTAATGAGGGTGTACTTTACTTATTTATGTGTTTATCTGAGAACTCATCCCATTCATAATACATGGGGCAGCGTACCCCTGTAGACAAGATAACTGCAAAGTCCTTCTTTTATCCCTCTTTTCTTATTTTAGCCTGCTTGCCCCCATGTCAAAGTCTGGGAGGACCAATGTGGTTTGGTTGGACTATCGATTTGGCCGGTCTTCAGCTCTACCCCAGCTGTGTGACCTCTTTTTACATAAGAGGGCACGGGACTCATGCCAGACCTAAACAGATACTCTGCAAACTCATCTGCTTGGCGTTTTGGTAGATATTTGACTTCATCAGTGTGTGCTGAGTAATAATTATCCATCTATGAGCAATGTCACGTGTAGCAGTGTGATATGGCTGTATATCATGATTCTAGTAGGCTAAATTGTCGTAAAAAAAAAAAAAAAAAAGTCACATTTGACCAAAAGTAGCTTAAGTCTGTGTGCTTACATTTTCAATTACATTGTATAAAGTGTGCAACATGTATGTAACAGTCTTTTGGTTACATATGTAGCTGTGTAACAGACTCTGTCGGTTACATATATGTAACAGTGGCTGCCTATTACATCTACATAATTACAAACTGTAACTACAGGCTGTTCCATAACTTAGTTACATGGCAAGTACATTTTATTTCATGTAAGTACAACGGCTACTACTAAGTATTTAATTAGGTAATTACTCTGTTTTATGACACCTTAAAATAAAGTGTTTCGAAACACTTATTTTTCTAAAGTAAAACCAAGCAGTTAAGTTACAGCGGGGGTCCACTTTTTCTTCGACTCAAGGATGTAATGTATTTAGAGGTGGAGTTCAGAGAATTATGCATTTAGAAAACTTTAAGAAGAATCCTTGAAGGAACTTTGATGAAACTTTAAATTAAAGCTGTGTCTCTGCTTTTAGTGCTTTATAATGTTATTTGCTATGCATAGGAGCACAACTGTACAAAGCTTTATATGGATAATGATTACAACCTTTGTATAAGAACATAATGTCATTTTGATGAGGCTTTGAGTGGTGTTTGTTCTCTATAAGTGTCAATCACAGTAAAAGTGGAGAGAACTGCTGTAAATACAGTGGAGATAGATATTAACCTCATGCTCAAAGAGGTTTTTCAGTGATATTCATGCTCACATACTGCTCTCGTTTATGACTGTTGCCATAAGCAATCCAACAGAACAGGAACAGCTCTCAGGATGCTGATGGCCTCATACTGAGAACATATAAAGAGGCCAAAAATCAATCAGTCTAAACAACACTCAATAGCTATAGCAAATGGAGAAGGAGCACATCTGATTTTGCTGTAAAAAAAATGTTTCTAATCTAAAAAAATATAAACTGCAGTATTTGGTGAAGACATTTTCTCTATATTTTAAAATGATAAGGGAAACCGTGACCAGTTGTCACATAAATGGCATTATTCTCTATTTTTTTTTATTTTTTTTTTATGTTGGCTTCAAAGGTCTTTCTGTGTTTCCCTCCAGGTTAGTCAAATTATCATTATATTTTGGCTGTAGTTGCTTGGTAAACATGAAAACACAATAAATCCAATCTGGCATAGATTGATGGCAAGCATCATAAACGTACTGTATAATGAAGGTGGATTTTAATCAAACGGTTAAACTATGTTTTCGATGCCATTTTTCATAGATGTCAGATTTTGTTAGTTTTTTTATATTGAAAGATTCACTGGTTTTAGATGTTGTCATTTTATAAAATTAATTAATTACAGTTTATGTTGCCTGAAAGAGCTGTTGCATTTTTGCTGCATAATTGGCTAATAAACCTATATGAGAAATGTCTGCTTTCCATTCTGACAACATCTCCTGCTATTGGGGCAAGTTGTCACAAAAGGTCAATGTGTGTTTAATCAACTGTATCTTTGCTTCTGGCCAAAAAAAGTGGAAATGTTCAAACTTTTCTGTAGTGTAAAGGTGTTCACAAACATGCCATTATAGAAACCAAAGGTGGAAACAAACACCAATTTGTTTAAATTTGACCCTGAATGTTTTACTGTGGCATTGGGTGTGCGCCGACCCTTTCAGTCACGCTAAAGCTTCTCCGCTCTTATTGTCTTCTTTTCATTAACTGGCTTTTGGTGATCAGGATAAATAGGATCAGTTTAATTTTCATAAGCTCTTAATATCTGTTAAACGCTAGCTGAATAATGTAGTTGAAATTAGATCCAGATAATTATCCTTGGATATTAGTCCATTAAGAATCAGATGAAAATGCGTTACTGAAAAGGCAGATAAAAAGGCAAATGTTATACAGCTGATAAGATGAGCAAAGCGATAAAAATGGAGAGAGAAAGCATGAGCATGATGAACAGAATTGTAAATATCTATGTATGTATATCAGAAGGAAGTCACATGGCACAGCAACCTCTAAAGCCCTAATGGGCTTTTAAAAACATGAATGAGGGAACGTGGGAATTTACGGCCTGAGGCAAAGCGTGGCTCATCGAAAGCAGGTGATGTGCATCGATGGGCTATTCTCCACCCTTAGACCAGCCGGAAAGGATGCGCTCCTAATGCCTTGATTATTGTATTATTCTCACCTTCATCCACAAATACTTGAGAGCGACCCGTCAGAATGTAATCTCTCCCAGGGGAAGCGGTGGCCATGGCTGCTGTTTGATTTTCTGTCATGGCTGTGAGGCCTAATGAAAACTAATGTTGGGAGAAGGGAAATGACTTGTTAAAAGTAGCAGGGGCTAAAAATTGAAGAGGGTGGATGGGATATTACAGAGACGCCTGGCTCTCCATTGGCCCCCAGCACTCCTCCTTTTCTGGCTCCTTGGCCATTTATATTTGAATGTTTTGACAACCTTGTAAATTGCAGTATTGATCTATGCCATAGCGAAGAATAGAAATACAAAGTCGTGAGGGACAACCGTGAGTGTGTGTGTGTGCGTACTGATGATTGTAATGAATGATATTACATCAGATGACCTCTGAGATGTGGAAGAATCTCTTTGGTTTTAATTTGAGCCGCCTATTCATAATGCTGTCAAAAGAAAAGCTCCAAATTAATAAAAGCAAGTGTCATTAAGATTCAAGTGTGGTTCAGTAACTGGAAAAATAGGGACTTGAGGAAGAGGGAAATGACAAACATACAAGGAAGAAAACCTTTTCATGAAAGAAAGAAAGGAGAGGGAATGACAAGATGAAAATACAGGGAGCTGGTTGTTTGCCTTGATGATGCACAGGTTTTTCTGCTGCTTTATTTGTTCATTTATTTATTTTTCCTTTGGTTTGCAAGAAGTAAGGAATGTGGAAGAAATAATTTAAAATAAGCCTTTATTGCAAAATAAACTTAGACAGGTTGGACTAGGTACCATCCTGAAGGAGTTTATTTTAAAATAATGACACCTCAGCCCACTTTTATTTTATTTTATATTTTATTTATTTTATTTTATTTTATTATTTATTTATTTGTTTGCCAACAAGGATGCATTTCATTAATCAGTGACAATACATACATTTATAATGTTATAAAATATTTCTGTCAAAATAAATATTTTTAAAATAAATTTTAATTCTACTTCTATTCGTCAAAGAATCTTGAAAAAGGAAAATAAATAAATTGTTTTAATTATTTTATTTGAATTAATAAATTCCAGCAATACAATAAATAATAAAATGCTAATAAAAAAGCAATACAAATATTATGCAGCACAACTGTTTTCAACATTGATGAAAATAGTAATGAATCAGTTATTGTTATAATTATATAAAATTAATTATATATTTAATGTAGCAGACTGGAGTAATGATGCTGGAAATTCAGTTTTGCTATTAAATTTTTTTTACTGATATTTCACAATATTTCAGTTTTTTGTGTATTTCTTATAAAATAAATGCAGTTTGATAAGAATAAGAAATTGAGATAAATATATAAGATTAATAGATTATTAAATTGATTTAATATATAATAATACTTTAATACTTTAATATATAATAATACTATTTAATAATACTTTATTAAATAGATTTTACAAACCTCAAACCTATTATTGGATTACATTATCAATAATTATTATTTATTTATGTTGTAGATTATTTTAAAGCTTCTGCTAAAAAAAAAATAATTTCCATGTGGTGCCAGTTAGAGACTGTAAATTGATGTCTTTTTACTTAAGATGACTAATACTTTTACTAACAAAAAACATACTTTTAACATTTTAAAAGAAAACACGTCAGTATCTGGTGTGACCACCACTTGCCTCACACAGTGCAACACATCTCCTTTGCATAGAGTTGATCAGGTTGTTGATTGTGGCCTGTGGAATGTTGGTCCACTCCTCTTCAATGGCTGTGCAAAGTTGCTGGATATTGGCAGGAACTGGAACACGCTGTTGTATGCGCCGATCCAGAGCATCCCAAACATGCTCAGTGGGTGACGTCCGATGAGTATGCTGGCCATGTAAGAACTGGGATGTTTTCAGCTTCCAGGAATTGTAACATGGGGCCGTGCATTATCATGCTGCAACATGAGGTGATGGTCATGGATGAATGGCACAACAATGGGCCTCAGGATCTCGTCACGGTATCTCTGTGCATTCAAAATGCCATCAATAAAATGCACCTGCGTTCATTGTCCATAACATACGCCTGCCCATACCATAACCTACACTGGACACTGTGTTCTCCATTTGTTGATGTAGTGTCTAATGAATGATTTGTAGTGTGTATAGTATTGACTAATATGTGTATGATTTGAAAGCTTTGTTTGATTTTGAGTACAGGTGAAATGGTTTTGAAGTGATTCTTTGATTTTGCCAGAAGAGTCAGGGATTCTGTGAATTTAGTTTAAACATTTGGATTTGTGTTTAAGGTTTTGAGAAAATGTGTTTTAGCATTTCAGAAAAACTGTGTTATTTTATTTATTTATTTATTTTTGTTTAGCTTATAGGCCTGTTTATTTTATTGGCCAGAGGTAGAGCAGTAATTGTAACACTTGCAGATGTCTGTATTTGCCCTATTTTTGGAAGTAATCACTACTTTTCAAAGACCTAAATGTGCTCCCATTTTCAGATTGCTCTTGTTCCACTTCCTTTTCAAGTAGCTTGTACAAAAGTTCTCATACTGTGCAAGTGGCCATTACCAAAGTTACAAAAGTCAAGTAAGGTCACCCTGAAGTGCCAGGGACACTGGAACATTTTATCATTATTTGTTGGTTTTGCCTTTGTGCAACAGTGTCAGTGAGTGAAAGGAGCAAAGAGAACAGAGTTGGATCAGGATATATTAAAGGCCCAGACAGTTGCTAAGCTGTTCTGAGTGTCGCTACGCGAGGGGTTAGGGTGTTTTGGTTGGTTAATGGGATGTTTGGAGAAAGAGCCCTCAGGTCTAAACATTGTTTTAGCTGATGTGAGGTTGATGGTCATGGACTCCACAAGGTGACTGTTTTTCAGCTTATTTAATTTGTGATCCTCAGTTAATTTTCTGTGGGACTTTTACAAAGTCTACACAGAATGTGATTGACACAGTGGATTCTCATCTTAACATCATAAGAGTTTTCATGAACCTAAGTTAATTAGGCATTTACCTTCATGCTGAACTGTTGCATTTATAGCATGTATTTTTATAATTTGCACTGTGCAGTGAAATTAGGTTTAAGTGAAGCACACAAAAAGTTATAAGTTCGCCACTATTTTGAGGTTACACTGCTCAAGTTATTGAAATCACTCACTAAAATGGATCCAAATTAAACTGTCATGTTATTACAATCACATTCCGTACAGTTTTCATTTTAGTTCATTATAAAAAGCATAACTTCCAGAAGTGTAAGAGAAAAGTTGTTACGGATATTAATTTTCTTGAGGATAATTTAATTTTAGCATTTTTATGTCACATTGAGTCAAAAGTAATCTATTTTATTTTGCATGCACGTTGAGTTGGAAGCTCGCTTGACATGTCACTTCTTTCCACTAAACTTAAAGTCCCATGAAATCAAAATGAAAGTTTTTCGGCTTTTAGTATAAATATGTTAGTCTTACAGTTATCTATAATAACAAATTATTATCTATCTCCAAAACAATAACAAAATTCACGTTTACAAGACTGAATAAGCATTCAAAACTTACAGTCTCTCACTTCTGCCAAAATGGATCAACGATTTTGATGACATCACGCTGCACTTCAGCTTCACATCAAACTTTCTGTCCAATCAAATGCGCTCTAGAATCCGAAACATCCCGCCCCCTACGCTATAAATAGATGTTGAAGCTGCGGCTGAGATCGGTCACTTGTTCACAGTGTTAGTATTTTCTGTACTGTGAATGGCATGTAGTGCTCAGACAGTATAAGTATGCGATTGGGGCAAATGAGGTCTGGTTTTGCACTGTGTCAGGTAAACCCAAGCAGCAACCTCCCGGTCTCCCTCTTGAAGCCAACACGGAAGTGACTAAAACTGCAATTCATTGACTGGCCGCTAGAGACTGGCTGCAAAAGGGAGTCAATCCCTTAGACTCACCATGTTATAATGCCCAACTTTACAGCAGAAAAAAATATGTTTACAGCCTGGTACAAAAAGTGGTTTTGGTCTATATAGCTAATTGTGCCCTTCATGTCAACTGTGAGGGGGGTGAATTTTTTTATAACTCATCCATTTAAATTATATTAAACCTTAAAGTTCTGCTTAATTTAGGGTGTGGCCACTTGAGTGACAGGTGGATTGCTGCTGCTGTCACTACTGTCGTGCTAGGCGGGCGTGGTTTCAGCAACCAGCTCCACCCATGTCCCGCCTCTTTGCCCATTTTTGATTACCTGGGAGTGACGTGCAGTGACGCGATTCCAAGATGGCGACGGCCATCTCCCACCCACTAAGAGCTTCAAAAATGCTCTTCAGAAACCTACAGGTGACGTCACGGACTTCACCCCATAGAATAACGCTGCGTGTTTCAAGGCTCTTCAGTGGACCCTTTAAAACCAGTCAATGGGACAGTCACAATCCAAAATATTTTAAATTGTGTTCCAAAGACAAACAAATCTTTTACGGGTTTGGAAACACATGGGGGTAACCCTTTAACAACAGTATTAAAAAGCAGCAAATTGGCAGTTTGTTTAGGCAAAAGTTAATAGTGAGAACAGGTCCCCAAATTAAAGTGTGACCAAAAATACAATTTCAGTCTTTGTAATTCAGAATTTCACATTTCATTTCAGGCTTATTTAATGAGAGCAATGCAAAGAAAGTGCAAACTTATGCCTTATGCTCTTCTGGGAAATTACTGAAGAGATACACCAAGTTTTGCTTCCTGAGCCATCAACAAGCTTTATATCCCTAGAGAAGAACGTTTTCACCTTTTCATTTAATAAACAGGACTTTCACAGCAGTGTTATTTTAGTATTAATTATATTATAGTATTTTGAACTAGCTTTTATTTTTAGATTTTTAGTTCTTGTTTTAATTTAATTTAAGTTTGTATTTTTATGTTCTTTTTTATATTACTTTTATATTTGTATGTTTTCTTTCTTTTCTTTTTTTCTTTTTATTTATTTATTTATTTTTTATTATTAGTTTTAGTTTCAGTTAACAATAACAGTGCTCCATAAATGTTGGTGAGCATCTCTACATGAGGGTGTTACTTTCTTTGGTTGTACTTAACCCTTTAGGCGCCAGGGTTTTTTTGAAAAATGCTGAATTTTGACATTAAGATTTCAAAAGCTTGTGGCTTGAAAGGGCTTAAAGATAGAGGTCTACTGTAAATTACACAAATGTTGGGCATGACCAAAAGTTTATGTGGGGTGTAAATATACTAATCTAATTTGCATATTATGACGTCATGATGGGCGGCCATCTTGAATTTCACAATATTTAGGAAATAGTAGATATTGAATTGATGTTTGAACTTATTTGCATGTTTTTTTTGTTGTTGTTGTTGTTTTTGTCTTTTTATCCTCATTCCAAATTATCAGAAAATAGGAAACCAACAATAACACAGGAGAAAGCACAAAATTATTACTATATTACTATACTAGTAGTAAAACGTATGTGAACAGTAGCCTACTTTTTGATCAGGTCATCAGTAATATTCAGGAAATAATAGATATTGAATGGATGTTTGAACTTATTTGCATGTGATTTTTTTTGGTCTTTTTATCCTCTTTCCAAATGATCAGAAAAGAGGAAACCATTTGAACTTATTTGCATGTGTTTTTTTTTTGTCTTTTTGTCCTCATTCCAAGTGATCAGAAAAGAGGAAACCAACAATAAAACAGGAGAAAGTACTACATTATTACTATATTACTATAATATACAGTAGTAAAACGCATGATCCAGATCACCCCGCTGCCTCTACCACGTCTCCCGGCTCTCGCACGCACAGCGCGGCCACTCACTAAGCGCCGCTGAATCCAGAGAGCTGCTGCTACTTCCAGCCCCACGTTCACCCCTTGCCACCCCCTTACCCCTTGGGCAAAGTGTCGAAATGATTGCTTTTTTTGTGCTTCATGAACACTTTCGCTTTGACGGCAGCACCATTGCGCTGTAAAGATGTACCGGGAGATGCGCGATCATTAGACTACCGATCGTCATTTCCAAAAGACAAATATTCCCCTTCAGAGTCAGAATCGGCGAATAACATATGCAACACATCCTTACAGTACAACTTTTTACTTTTTATTTGGCGATTTTCTCTCACAAATCTCACAATTCACTCGCACGCTATGAACTGAACTGCTTCCGCATCAGAGATACGATAGCTCACTTGCTTTGCTATTTCCTCAAATACTTTGAATAGGAACATGACGTAAATTTGGTCTAGAATCAAAGTACTACATGTCTGCCATCTAGTGGTAGGGAATACAAATGTGATATTACACCATATTAGAAACTACAGTCTGTTTTAATGAGTATGACGTCTTGTCGCAATTTTGCGACTTTGGCGCTTAGAGGGTTAAAGGGGAACTCCACTTCCAGAACAACAATTTACAAATAATTTGCTCACCCCCTTGTAATCCAAGATGTTCATGTCTTTTCGTAAAGAAATTATGGTTTTTGAGGAAAGCATTTCAGGATTTTTCGCCATATAATGGCCTTCATTGGTGCCCTGATTTTGAACGTCCAAAATGTTTAAATCCAGCTTCAAAAGGCTCTAAACAATCCCAGCCGAAGAAGAAGGATCTTATGTAGCGAAACGATCAGTCATTTTTGTCGAAAAGTAAAAATTTGTATACTTTTTAAGCACAAAAGCTTGTGTAGCACAGGCTCTGGGATGCGCGTCCATGACGCTACGCATCATGTCTAAGTTAAGTTTGCTTTGTAAACACTGGGTCTGTAGTTTTTGTACATTATGTGCAATTATTTATTATATTCCTACTATATTTTGAATTGTGTTAAACAATTGGATTAGTGTGAAACTGTGTTAAACTGAAACACTTTGCATGGTCTGTGGTCATAAAAAAAAAAAAAAAAAACTAAATTTTTAAAATAAGGCTACAACTCAGCTTTTACTTTGCCATTTCTTTGTAATTATTTGTCTATTTTTTTATGTGAAAATTGTTTCAAAGTAAATCCTATTCCAAGTTTGACTTGCAGCATAAATGCAATTGAAGAGAATGCTGACTGATTGAACAATAACATTTAGTAATAAGGATCAACAATGATTAAATACTTTTTACATGGAGTCATCATGAATACTTTATTGTACGACTCCAAAAGACAGTAAATGCAGTCGTTTATTATTCTCTCATACTCTGAATGAGATGAAGCCACAGAGACTGAAATACTGGAATACTTTTGAGCATTAAGCAGCGAAGACCAGTTTAGAAGTCAATTACTCTCTTTTGCTGTATCCAACAGGGCATTCCCAAATTTGGATGTAAGTTATGGTAGAAATGAGTCTGCATTATCAGTCCTCTCAATGAGGCAAAGAGGGCGATGAGGGGATTAGCATTAGCATAATTAGCATTGTGTAGTAAGAGCTCACTAGCTGTAGTCTGTGAGAGTTAATTCAGCGCTAGTTGTGTTGTGCCCCATGTGCTCTATCCATTACATGCTAAAAAAAAAATCAAATTACAGAGCTCAGTGCTGTTTTTTACACTATTACATTGGATTGCGCTTCAGTTTGCACACTGATTGAGCCAAACAGGAGATTGATGGAAATTCATATGAGCTCAGAGTAATGGTGTTTTCTCCTGAGCTCTTTAGAGACACTAGATGTACCATTACTGCTCTCAATTTACTGCCATGCTCACATGTAATCCTGCTTGCTATTCACCGGATACGAGTCGTTATGTATTCCAGGAACAGTGGCATGTTTGTTTATTTATTTATTGCATGTTATCATGAATATGCTGTGGCCTAAACTTGTTAATATTCGTGTTGGAGTTTGTCAAAGTGAACCTCAGAGGACCTGGTTGGTCTTATCAGGTGTTTGTGAATGATTTGGTTCAAGGACCATAAGATAATTCCCACATATAAGTATACACATACTGTATATATGCTTTTCCTGTGTATATATCGGAAACACACACTTTAAATTTAGTGTTTTATCAATAGAAATCTTTGTTTCTCCTAGTCATTGGTGTGTTCAAGGAGGTATAAAATGGGCAAAGCTAACATTAGCATTCCCAAGTTGCTTGATTGGCTTATAAAATACAAAACCTGCCTTGCTGCCAGCATTTTTTTAACCAGTCACCTGAGCCATAAATATTGTGTGACTCATTGCTCTTGAGATGTAAAATGATGTAATGACAACACTGATTGGCTGATGGCACCACAAGACTACGTTCAACCTCAATCCCTTCACTAGCAACTATCCTGAGATGGGACGCCAAAGGTAGCAGACAGGAAAAAAATGTCCATTTCACACTTCAGAAAATGACACTGCTAAAACTGCTTGTGTTTGATTGATTGAATCAATGATTTTGATGATTTTCTGGTTTTCTGATTTATTATGCTCAGATGAGAATGTTTGACAAGTCCTGCAGCACCTAAAATAAAATATAAATGCGCCATCTGAAAAGCTTGGAGTAGTTCCAGGCAAGTAGTTGGAATGGTTTTCACAAATGAGAACAATGCAGAGAAAGTGCAAACTTATGCCTTATGCTCTTCTGGGAAATTATTGAAGACATACAGCAAGTTTTGCTTCTTGAACCTGAACCATCAACAAGTTTTATATCCCTGAGAAGCAAGTTTTCACCTTATTCATTTAATAAACAGAACTTTCACAGCAGTGTTATTTTAGTATTAATTGTATTATACCATTTTGAACTACCTCTTATTTTTGATTTTCAGTTCTCATGTAAGTTTTAGTTAAAGTTTTATTTGACATAATTTTAGTATTTTAAAGTACTTCAGATTTTGTTTTCTTTAATACCTGTATTTTATTTCATTTCAGCTTTTATTTTCAGCTTTTTCAATACTTTTCAATACATAGTTTTTTTTTTTTTTTTTTTTTTTTTTTTCTCAACATGAGGCTGTTACTTTCTTTGGCTGTATTTAAGGCTTTTATGGTCTCTTGGAGCCTCTGCTTATTTTGATGCTTGTGTAAGAGTCCATAAAGTACGTTTTAGTACGATTTAGATTCACTATTAAAAAAAACTTTTTAAAACAACTATTAAGTTTTAACTTAATAAGTAAGCATTCATGCTGCCTTAAATTTTTTAGTTTAGTCAACATAAAATGTTAAGTTGTACTACATAAAAACATGGACACTTACACTTAAACACTTACTTTTTTAAGTTGAAACTTTTATATTGTTTTTTTTTTTTTTTACAGTGTGTGTGACATTAGGTTTTGTACATTTTATATTATTATTATTATTATTATTATTATTATTATTATATTCCTACTATATTTGGAATTGTGTTAATGTTAGACTGAAGCGCTATGCATGGTCTATACTTACATACAAACTAAATTTGTTTAAATGAGCCTAAACAACAGGCTGGCAGAAACAATTGGGACTATTCATGCATATGCCAATGGAAGTATGTGAATTAAATTTTTTCACGTGTATCATCTTACCTGCATGGACAGCCAAATTATTCAACAAAGCTGAAGTTGCCAGAAACAGCAAAGGCTGCTGATGCTGCACTCCATATTGTGATTCAGGTCAACAATGACTGCCAGAACAGTAAACAAATTTTCTGGTTGACTAGTGAAAATGAGCAGGCATTCAAGTGGACAACATCACTCATAAATGATGTTTGCTGCTGTTCAGTTTACTTAATTAAAATGAGCTAAAGCAACACATTTTTGTCAAAACATAATTTCATTGCAGTTCAGTTCAGTTGATAAAGTGGAAGTTTAGTTCATAATTTTGTGTGGTGACTACATGAGTAATTTTTGTTGGCATCAAAGGGGACCTATTATACAAAAATCGCTTTTATAAGGTGTTTGAACACAGTTGTGTGGCTGCAGTGTGTGAAAACCAGCCTATAATGGTAAAAATCCACCCATTTTTTTATGATCCCAATAAACAGTCTTTAAGAACATGCCATTCCAGATTTCTCCCTATGATGACGTAGTCTAGGGAAAAGTCCCGCCCATTTGTGATGATGGTAACACTTTAGAATACAGTTCCATCATTAGTGAATAACTGCACAGGAACAAATGACTAATGTACTATTAACATTCTAGTATCTACTACTGACTAACAAAAAATTCTGATTAACAAATCAGTAAGTAATAGTGCTCAGTTGAAAGTAGTAGTTCACTATTAGCTAATCAGTAACTACTATTTTTTTTTCATATCTCCCAAAGAACTACTATATACTGTACATATTCATAATTAAAGTGAATGATGCAAAATGTACAATTAATTCTAAAGTAAAGATCATGGTAACCCACTAGTAATGACTGGGGTATTACCAAATACTTCAGAAGGAATTACTATAATCATAACTCTCTAGTAATGACTGAAACCATTGTAAGCTATTGAGGTATGTGTAAGGTTTTGGATAGTAATGACTCAAGTGTTACTACATACTTCAGAAGGAATTACTAATTATTTGGATCCATATTCTAAAGTGAAAATCATGGAAACCCACTAGTAACGACTCAAGTGTTACCAGAGCCATCGGCAGTATAACTATCCAGAACCTTACAAAAACCTCAATAGTTTTTAATGACTTTAGTCATCACTAAGGAGTTATTATAATCTTCACTTTAGAATACGGATCCAAATAATTAGTAATTCCTTCTGAAGTATTTGGTAATACCCCAGTCATTACTAGTGATTTACCATGATCGTCACTTTAGAATTAATTATACATTTTGCATTATTTACATTAATTATGAACATGTATATAGTAGTTCTTAGTAGTTCTCTGGGAGATATGAAAAAAATAGTAACTACTGATTAGCTAATAGTAAACCACCACTTTCAACTGAGTGCTATTACTTACCGATTTGTTAATCAGAGTTTCTTGTTAGTTAATATTAGTGCATTAGTCATTTGTTCCTGTGTAGTTAATCATTAATGACAGAACTGTATTCTAAAGTCTTACCGTGATGATTTCTGCCCTATTAGCGTAGACACAGCCCTGAGTGAGAAGCAGCAGTCCACCATTACTTTTTTCTTGCTGTGCCCTAGTGAAAAAAAAAGAGCATATGCTGGTTTGGTATGTTTTGAAGCATGGCTGCTGGTTTGAGTTTGATCAAGCTGATCTTTTGCTGGTCATGAGCTGGTCCTAAGCTGGTCCTGCGCCAAAGAGGTATTACAAGTGTTATGTTTTGGGCTTCACCAACGAACATAGCAGTCTTCACAGACTCCCTCCATCTGAGCTGTTGAGGACACTGTAGCTAAATTTAATTTTCAAAGAAAATGTACCAGAAAAAAACCCCCCAAAAAAACAGTGAAGTCCCGTTTAGGTTTAGCGATCAATACCAACGCTTCATGCGCGAACATCACCTCCAGACAAAGTGTGTATGTCGCATTTGTTTTCCCAACTGTCTTTCTGAAAGCACTTCTTGGCACTATGCTAATATTGTTCAAACTACCATTGTCTCTGCCTGTTTTCACTGATACTGCCTTCACCTGCTACCAGAATGATAATGTGGTATTTACAAATTGCATCTGAAAGCAGTGTAAAGTTGACTGCTTGAATTTGTCGCACTCTTAATCATAAGTGGAATTTATAAAGTTAATGATAGCATGCGATGGCACCATGAGTCCAGCTACAGTATGTTGTTATATTTATCACACCGTGCTCCCTGTCTGGGTAATTCTTAAACACTCATTCATTATGCACAGTAATGTCAGATGACTGACCGAAATGTCAGATGACTGACCTAAACTGATTCTGGCTTGAACAAATAAGGCTGAACACCGCTACTGAGAGTTTCTGACATTTTCAGTGCGTAAGATTGTCTTGTTTTGTTTTTGCCTGCCCTTGAAGCTCCTCCCTCTTCTGAAAAGAGGGCTGGGAGCACCAGCTCATTTGCATTTAAAGGGGAAAACACAAAAATGTTGTGTTTTGACTAATACCCTAAAAGTGTCAATTTTAACAAGCTATAAACACATTTTCTGTCAGGTATTTTGAGTTAAAATTTCACATACACACTCTGGGGACATCAGAAACCTAATTTACATCTCGTAAAAAGAAGCATAATAGGTCACCTTTAACCAGTGTTGCTAAGTCCACGATTTTCCCGCAGAATTGGACTACTTTAACACTGTTGCCGCGGGTTGTTTTTAATGTCTGTGGGTTGAAGTGACCCCAAAAATGTGATATTTAGCATCTGGAGTGTTAATTTTACCAGGAGAATCATGCAAAAATCATGTATTTTACACCCTGGGGAAGTTAAATAGATGATGACTTTCACAGATTCATAGATAGTTTTTTAATGTTTCTGTGAACCAGGCAGACTAATTAATTAAGAGAACTGGGGGATATTGACAGAAAATGCATTGTCCAGCTATTTTTTTCTTGTAGAATAGTCTAGCTTATAACCTTCATCTTACCTTTGTTGGTGGGAGCTCATGTCCTAGAATTATTATTTTTTTTTTTTTTTACTTTTTTAAAGTTGCTAAAAAAATTAATCTTGTTTCTCAGCTTTATGAAATTCACAAGGTTACTTATGCCTTATGCCATCTTTGTTCCTTCCTACTGTATAAGGCTGTTCATTCTCCTGTTCCCTGACTACACCTAAATTGATATCTACTGTAGCTGGATTGGTATTGAATCTTATTTCACATTATATGAACTCTTCCATACTCTGAGACTTGATCATCGCACGTTTTACCTTGTAGATGTGAAACACCTTGGCCCAGTAGGAGTGATTGTGGGTTCCAGCTGGTGGCATGTTGGACCTGTCAACAGTGAATTCTGTCATGACCAACCTGACAACTCAGACTTTGCCTAGAGGCAAGACTGGATGTCTGCACCACTGACTTCTAGGCTGTTGAAAACACAATTCTTCTCATGGATCCTATTCTACTCAGAGAAGAACACCATCCTAATAAAAGCATGTGCCTACACTTTTACAGCCATGTTTTCTCTAATCTATTTTATTAGCCTGTCTTCAGAGACAACAGCTAAGGTTTAATGTCAGATGGTAGCATATATACATCCATCTCGCTCTACCTCCTCGCTCTCTTCTTCTCGCTCCGTCTCTTTCTCTGCAAATCCCCAGTGCCCTTTCTTTGACAATCCGATGGCTCTCATACTCACTCTTGAAGGATGATATCCCTAATGTTCATGACAAATTAATCCACTGGGGGAAAACCTGTGACAGTGAGCCAGCAGTTGGTCATTGCTTTTACTAAATCTGTCATTTTCGATTTGCGGATCCGTTTTGTAGGGGGTTGCATATATAAGCAGCAAATTTGTAGAACCTGGATTAAGTTAGGGGGGTGGGAGAATACTGTAGATGCTAACTCAAATGTTGTCATTAAATTGCATATGCTCCCAAAGCAGCTAATTGAGTTTGAAATGTTGCAGCGCTGTTACAGTAAGAAAAAAATGCTATGAAGGATATTGAACAGAACATATGGTAATTTAAAACTTTTGCTAATCAGTCAAGGTCATTAAAGGACTTTGCTTACTTGAGTGTCTACTTTGCTATTGCAAGCATTCATGCAATAAATGAAGAATGCAACAGAATTACTTTATGCAACCCCTATGCAACCCCTTTTTTACTATTAGATTTTTAAACATTAAACTTATTATTTATTTAAAGATACAGTTGACCAGCAAATTTTTCGAATCTGTATTTCTTTATTTCTTCTTTCCCTTTCTACAGACGTGGTCTTTTGAGCTAGTAACTTGTATACAACAAAACAACCCAGGCTCATTAGAAATACGTGCCTCTACATACATTTTTGCATCACCGTAATTACGTACTTTATTCCACGTTTCACGGAAGTTTCAAAGTGAAATGTCCAGAGAGTGACGCTAAAACATACGTTCAATATTTGACCTCGGCACATTTTTATCACGCTGGTACAGACACGTATTGCTGCATTTTTATTATGCTGCTTGAGGTACGTATTGCAGCTGTTCAGAATTGAAATATACAGGGTGATTCGCTAAAGTTTAATGCTCTGTCTTATTGGAAATATCCCCTACACCAAACCCAACCCTTAACCTAACCGATAGTGTTAACAAATGCAAAACTGATTTAAAAATGTATTTTGTGATGCAACCATGCTATTTTCGATTCCTCGTTCAGATTTGAGCTGTTTTGTCAAATCATAGTTTCACGGGGTTCGAACCAGAGCTCTTCATCACCCAAACGCAACGTTTCATTGTGTGAGCTACTGAGCAAAGTGACTGCGTTAGAAAACTCATGTATATGAAGCTGTATATGTGACGATGAAATCGCACAGGATGTTAAAATTGTTTTAAACCCATAATATAATATTCAGCAGTAGTAATCGCCTGAAAATTAGGGTTTATTAATCAAAACTCTGTGTGTAACTCATACTATGTGTGAAAGCATAGTTTACTATGTGTGAGCCTAAGTTGCAAAAAAAAAAAGGTTTTGTGAAAACCCTTACAAGAAGCCTGGTAATGTTGCTTGGTAAATAACGTCTTATGTTTATCTCAAGAGTTCTGCTCACATATCTGATTGATTCAATTTACATGATAACTGTCATTATGAAACCTGCAATTTTCATAAAGATATTTCATTTCCCCATGCATGCCACAAATGCAATTTATCCCATAAGATGCAGAATATCCTAAACTAATTTATAGAAATTGCATGATTCATAGCCGCCACAAGGACGGAGACACATCTGAAGCATCTTCTTTAATAAAATTATCATATGTTTGCCTTGAATATTTTTGAACAGATTATTTACACAGCAACACATAAACACGTGTGCACACACACACACACACACACACATACATACATACACAGCTTTTCACTTTGGCTGCATAACAAACCAATTAACTTGTTGACAACAGCAGCTGTTTGAAGCAAATGGACAAATGTTTGCATTCCATCTATAATTTTCTGCTTGATGATGACTTTTTTATATAGATCTACATTTAAAAGCAAGCTTTTGGGAAAAGTGTAAAGTTTATTTAAATTAACTATACCATAAGTTAAGTTTAGATAAAAAATAAATAAATAATAATAATAAAAAAAAAAAAAAGTTTATTTTTTATTTTTAAAACATTTTAACTTATTCTGTATGGATGTTATTCTTTAAACTTGTTTATGTAAATTGTTCAAAATCAATCACTTATGACTCTAATGAAACTGACTGTGAGTCAGTTCTCATGTGTGGTACTCATGTGTGGTTTTTTTCACAAAGTTCTTTTTTTAGAAAATTGGTATGATGGCTTATCTATAGTGTTCTAAATCAGTCACTTATGAGGTTTCTTTTAACTTCTTTTAAGATGTTACCTTTGTGTTGTTAGCAACATGTTAAAGCAGAACTCAAAAGAAATCGACTGAGTCGATTCACTTGTGTGGTTTATGCTATTTTTATTTCAAATCTGTCATTCCTGAGGTTCTATATGATTTTTGCCCCGATTTTTTACTCTCCAACAGTTAATGGAGATCACCAACAAAAGCCCAAAATCACAGTCCTCGTTTACATGAGTGACAACCACTATGCTTGAATGAAAAAAGACGCAATCTGAGAGAAGTGTCAATGTGTCACAGATGTCTGAGAAATATTTAGCAGGTCAAATATCTAGATCTGTCTGAAATCCAAGTCTTGTAGTGTGAAAAATGTTTTGACTGGAACTGGAACTTAGCGATGACAGACAGCTATGTAGTGAGAATACAGTGTATTTGTTGGCATTAGACAGTAATGTAACACACTAGGATTTAAAATTAAGCCCCAGTTCAAAACTGTTTCAAAACTATCATGTAATATGTCAGCCAACAAACTTCTCAAATTCCCAAAACTATAGTGCTGCTTCTAGTCTGTTTTTCCTGTGGGAACTGCACAGGACAAACACAATAACAATCAGGGGGTAAAAATAAATGAGAGAAATCAATAAAAATGCACTTTGGCTGTCAGTTTTCAATGGCGGTATGAGGGTTCACTGAAGACCGGCAGCATTTTGTGATCGGGTCGAGTTTTGATTGACAAATAATGGCCCTGTAGACGTTTGCTGCTCACCGCCAGGGGAGGAAATGGACAGGCATCTCACAGGTGTGGGGCAAGAGGGAATAATTAGGCCCAGACGCCTGAGGTAAGCCCCGACAGAGTGAGTTCGTTAGCAGGGAAGGAACAGGGGAGTGAGGGAGGGGAAGAGAGAGCGCGGAGGGCCGGAGAGAGTATGGAAGAGACATTTACCAGGGAAGCTGTGGGGAAGAGGAAGTACAGGGGGAGACGGGGCTCCCAGAGGATCCAAAATGGCTGCTCACAGCTGCTAGTTGACTGGACTTATGTGGCAATAGAGGTAACTGCTACAAGCAGAAAGAGGAACAGCTCTGCAAAGGGTGGCTCTCTCTTCGTGCTGTCAGTCCATGACAAATGTAGTTGTTTTAGCTTATTTAAATGATTGTCTTTTAAATCTTGAAAGCAATTTGAGAGCTAAAAAAGCAATATTTTAACATAGAAAATAGACACCCTGTGGTGACTTGCCTTAAAGGAGGAGTCCACTTCCAAAACAAAGATTCACATATATGTACTCACCCCCTTGTCAAGATGTTCATGTCTTTCTTTCTTCAGTCGTAAAGAAAATATATTTTTTGAGGAAAACATTTCAGTATTTTTCTCCATGTAATGGACTGGTATCCAAAATGCAGTTTAAATGCGGCTTCAAACGATCCCAAATGCAGTTGTAAAACGATCCCAGCCGAGAAAGAAGGGTCTTATCTAGCGTAACGATTGGTTATTTTAATAAAAAATAATACAATTTTTATACTTTTTAATGCCAAATGCTCGTCTGGACTGTTTTTGTTCCGGTTCATGACAGTTAGGGTATGTCGAAAAACTCCTGTCTCATGTTCTCCCTTAACTTCAAAATCGCTCTATGTCGCTGTTTTACCTTTTTTGTTAAGGGTGTTTGATCTTCTTTGCATGTTCACTTTGCATAGACTGGGTCAGTACTTCTGCAGTGATGTAGGATGATTTTGAAATGATTTTTGAAGTTGAGGGAGAAAATACGATTAGAGTTTTTCGACATACCCTAACTGTCTTGAGTCAGAATACACTTGAGGGAGAGAATGGCAAGACGTGCGTTTGAGATTTAAAAAGTATTTAAATTGTATTTTTTTAATGAACATAACTGATTGTTCCCCTTCAGTCGTTTCACTACGACGTTACATATGGGAACTCGCTTGAGTCCAATCATCTCCAAGCCTTATTCAAAAGGCCAATGAACATTGGCGAGTGGTATTTGCATGCCGAACCACTCCTCCGTACACACGGATATATAAGAGGGCGGCGTGCAACCACTCATTCAGATTTTTTGCTTCGGAGCCTGTCAACCGAGCCTGATAGTAAAAAAGAGTTCCTGCGAGTTCATCACTCTCTCCACTGGCGTGCTGTCAGACAACCTAAAGAGCATTTCTAAAAGAGCGTTTGACAGCCGCCAGCGTAATCCTGCGGGCTGCCGTTTTCACGGCACATGAGAGCCTCCCGCATTCCAGCGAGCCATCCGTTTGAGCGCACAGTTGTGCCGCGGTTCCTCCCTGGGCGGACCGGGATTAAAAAGAGTGAATTTCTCACGGCTGTCGAGGGCATCTTCCCGGTGTGTCTCTCCGGCCGTGCGCTTCCGGATGTGGTAGTTTCCTCGCCTTGCTGGATGGACATGATCACTGCCTCACGTGCCTGGGTCGAGAGCACGCTGAGACAGCGTTTATGGATGGTTCATGCGTTCATTGCGAACGCATGACCATGGCCACATTAAAGTCCCGCCGCTCGTTCGCGAGTTGGCTCCCCTCGTCGTCTTCCCGCGGCAAGTCTTAAAGGAGCCGTCAAGGTTTTTTTCGGCTGCCGCAGCGACGCGCCGGGGGGACATCCAGGTGATTATGCAGAATGCTCCGCTGGCCAGCAAAGCCCCGCGGACTTCTGCACCACCGCGTGGTCCCGTTGAGTTGCCAAAGGAGTTCGCTTCCCCGCACGCCGGGCTGAGTGTCTCCTTTGGCGCTCCTCAGGAGGTAGAGATGTCTGCTGCAGCGTCAGAGGGAGAGTCGGAAGGTGAGGTGGACAGCTCGGCGGCTCGGCGCCCCTCTGCGGTCGCCGCCCGTCTGAGCTGGACGCTGAACTATCGGCTATGTTCCTCCGAACCGCCAAGGAGATCGGTCTGGAGGTGCCTAAAAACACCTCCGGCTGATCCTTCAAGGCTGGACGATTGGTTTCTGGGGAGCGGCACGGCCGCGCCCCCCCCCAGTGCCTTTCTTCCCGGAGGTGCACGAGGAGCTGGTGAGGACTTGGCGAGTCCCGTACTCGTCTCGTTCACGGCCCAGTTCCTCTCCCCTCGCCACTCTCGATGGTGGAGCAGCCGGGGGTTATGTGGCGGTCCCACAGGTTGAGCGCGCGATCACCTGGCGGGATCGGCCGCATCTCCCCTCCAGGGCGTGTGAGCTTCGTCCGCTCTGGCGGGCAGGGCTTACCACGCCGCTGGGCAGGCTGCTACCGCCCTGCACGCTGTGGCAACCCTGGGGGTCTACCAAGCCCGGGCGTTGAAACAGCTGCACGAGGGTGGTCCTGACCAAGGGATTATGTAGGAACTCCGTGCCGCCGCCAACTTCGCCTTCAGAGCGACGAAGGTTACGGCACGTTCCCTTGGCCAGGTGATGTCCACAGTAGTGGTCCAGAAGCGACACTTATGGTTGACCTTGGCTAGATGGCAGACGTCGACAAAGCTCTCTTTCTCGACGCTCCCATCTCCCAAGGCGGCCTATTCGGCGACACCGTCGAGGACTTAAAAACGGAAAAAAAAAAGGCAGTTCTCGGCGGTTCAGAAGCAGATGGAGGCGCATCCTGCCCTGCCGCGACATAACGTCCCCGGGGCTTCAACCTCCGCCTGCCCGTCGCCGAGGGCGCCCCCCTGCGGCTCCTAAACAACCCAGCTCCGTCCCCTGCCGAGGCACACGGTGCTAGATTGGCAGCTCGACGTCGAGCTCGCGTTTCAGGGACCGGCCAGGAAAACCCGCAGCAGAGCTGCGAAGCGTCCCTGACGCGGGCAACCCAGAGGTGACGTCCTCACTCCCGTGGAGGGCCGGGAGCTACTGTCTGCTATTTCACAGAAGGATTTTCTCACCTCTGGGGTCCGGCCCCGAGTTTCCTTTCCGAGCAGCGCCTTGCCTCCTCGAATTCGGACTCGGAGCTCGACATCGCCAGCGCGGGAACCAGGGAAGAAGGTAAGCGCTGCCCAGTGCAGTCAGACTTTTCTCCAGGACGTTTTTTCCTTCTGGGATCAGTCCCTTCCCCTTTCCCCCCCAGGCTGCCCCCCCGTGGTCACGTCGGTCAACGTTCCTTTCATTCCACCTGGCGACCAGGCTGGGAGTCTGGCTTCAGCTCCCCAGCCCCTCGTGGTGGTTGATTCGGACGGTACGTCTCGGCTATGCGATTCAGTTCGCCAGGCGTCCGCCCAGGTACAGAGGCGTTCTTTCCACTTTTGTCCACTCGGACACACATGCCGCTGTGCTTCGTGCGGAGATTGCTGTCCTACTGGCAAAGGACGCTATCTAGCCTGTCCCTCCAGCCGAGATGAAGTCAGGGTTTTACAGCCCTTACTTCATCGTGCCCAAAAAACAGCGGTGGGTTAAGACCTATCCTGGATCTTTGAGCCCTGAATCGGTCCCTTCTCAGGCTGCCGTTCAAGATGCTCACGACGAAGCGCATGCTTACATGCACTCGTCCACAGGATTGGGTTGCAGCCATCGACCTGAAGGACGCGTACTTTCACGTCTCGATTTTACCTCGCCTCAGACCCTTCCGACGGGTTGCTGTCGAGGGTCGAGCGTGTCCGTACAAAGTGCTTCCATTTGGCCTGTTCCTCTTTCCCCGTGTCTTTACGAAAGTCACGGAGGCTGCCCTGTCCCCCCTAAAAGCTGGCTGATGGGCATTCGCATTCTCAACTATCTTGACGACTGGCTTCTCATAGCTCACTCGCGAGATCTGTTGTGCGAACAGAGGGACGTGGTGCTCCGGCACCTCAGCCATCTGGGCCTTCAGGTCAACCGAGAGAAGAGCAAACTCTCCCCAGTGTAGAGGATCTTTTTTCTCGGTGTGGAGCTGGACTCGGTCGATATGACAGCCCGCCTCACCAACGAGCGCGCGCAGTCAGTGCTGAAGTGTCTGGAATCATTCAGACACAAGACAGCGGTCCCTCTCAAAACATTTCAGAGGCTCCTGGGGCATATGGCAGCCGCAGCCGCAGTAACGCCGCTCGGCTTGCTTCATATGAGACCGCTTCAGCGCTGGTTACATGATCGAGTCCCGAGATGGGCATAGCACCGTGGCGCACTCCGGATTGGCGTTTCCCCGCAGTGTCGCCGCCTGTTCAGCCCGTGGTCCAGGCATCTTGTGGTATACACGGATGCCTCTTCCACGGGTTGGGGTGCTGTATGCAACGGGCAAGCAGCCTCGGGCTCCTGGACAGGACCCCGACTGCAATGGCATATCAAATGCCTAGAGTTGTTGGCTGTGCTTCTTGCGCTTCGTCGCTTCCGACCGATGTTGCGCCACAAGCACGTGCTTGTTCGCACCGACAGCACTGCGACCGTAGCCTATATCAACCACCAAGGTGGTCTTCGCTCCCGTCGCATGTCACAACTCGCCCGCCATCTGCTCCTGTGGAGTCAGACGTGGCTGAAATCGCTACGTGCCGTTCACATTCCAGGAGAACTCAACCGTGCAGCCGACCAGCTCTCACGGCAGTCCACCCATTCTGGAGAATGGCGACTCCACCCCCAGGTAGTCCAGCTGATTTGGAGCAATTTCGGCAAAGCCCAGATAGATCTGTTCGCTTCTCCCGAATCCTCCCACTGCCAGCTGTTTTACTCCCTCAGCGAGGCTCCCCTCGGCAGGGACGCGCTGGCACACAGCTGGCCTCCGGGGCCCAAGTACGCCTTTCCCCCAGTGAGCCTCCTTGCACAGACACTGTGCAAGATCAGGGAGGACGAGGAGCAGGTTCTGCTGGTTGCGCCATACTGGCCCACCCGGACCTGGTTTCCAGACCTCATTTCCCTTGCGGCAGCCCCTCCCTGGAAGATCCCCTTGAGGAGAGACCTTCTTTCTCAGGGGATGGGCACAATTTGGCACCCGCGTCCCGACCTATGGAACCTGCACGTCTGGCTCCTGGACGGGACGCGTCAGACCTCTCCGGCCTTTCACAGGCCATGATAGATACTATCACTCAGTCTAGAGCTCCCTCTACAAGGCAGGCCTATGCACTGAGATGGGGTCTGTTCGTTGACTGATGCTCCTCTCGTGGAGAGGACCCACAGAGATGTCCGATTGCAGTAGTGCTTTCCTTCCTGCAGTAGAAGTTGGAGCGCAGGCTGTCCCCTTCGACTCTCAAAGTGTACGTTGCTGCCATCGCAGCGTATCACGATGCAGTGGATGGAGCATCCCTTGGTAAGCACCAACTGGTCGTGAGGTTCCTTAGAGGTGCGAGAAGGGTTAATCCCCCTAGACCGCACCTCGTACCCTCTTGGGATCTCGCCGTCACCCTCCAGGGTCTACGGCAGGCCCCATTTGAGCCACTCGCGTCAGTAGAGCTGAAATATCTGTCTCTTAAGACAGCGCTCCTGACCGCGCTGGCCTCCATCAAGAGGGTAGGGGACCTACAAGCCTTCTCTGTCGACGAAGCGTGCCTGGAATTCGGGCCCGGCGATTCTCACGTCATCCTGAGACCCCGGCCCGGTTATGTGCCCAAGGTTCCCACCACGCCTTTCCGGGATCAGGTGGTGAACCTGCAAGCTCTGCCCCTGGAGGAGGCAGACCCGACCTCTGCGCTGCTGTGTCCAGTCCGCGCCCTCCGTATATATGTGGACCGCACTCGGCACTTCAGACGCACCGAGCAGCTCTTTGTTTGCTTTGGAGGTCAGCAGAAAGGGAATGCTGTCTCCAAACAGAGGTTGGCCCATTGGGTGGTAGATGCCATCTCCCTGGCATATCAAAACCAGGGAGAGCCATGCCCCTTAGGTGTTCGTGCCCACTCCACAAGGAGTGTTGCCTCATCCTATGCGTTGGCTCATGGCGCCTCACTAGCAGATATCTGTAGAGCTGCGGGCTGGGCGACACCTAATACCTTCGCTAGGTTCTACAACCTTTGCGTAGAGGCCGTGTCCTCCCGTGTCTTAACATAGACATCAGGTAAACGGGAGACCGGCTGGTGTCGGCTTGCTGCGCCACTCCTAATGGATCCGTGCGCTATATCCCTCAGTTGTTCCCTCCGGTGAACCTTGGGTCCTCCATGCCCCGCAGTCAGGCCTAGCTGCGGAGTAGTGCCTGACTGTGCTCCGGCTGGGTCTCCTTCGCCCAGCAGGTTGTGGCAACATGTCTCAGTATTTTTCCAAGGTCAGCTAGAAGGCCGCTGTTTCCCTCATATATCTCTACAAGTTATAGATATATTGAATTATTTTTATTCCACATGTAGACATCTCATGTGCTCCGCCCCCCCAACTTCTGCTTCAGTAACAACTGGCATCCCTGTGGGGTCCCCTATTGGCCCTCAGGGCGTTGGGAAGGTTACGTTCATATCCATCTGCTGACACGTCCGCCTGTCAGCACGTGGGTCTGTGCGTAACGCGGCGTCTGGTTCGTGGCCTGTTCCATGGGTCTGTTCCCATATGTAACGTCGTAGTGAAACGACTGAAGGGGAACGTCTAGGTTACGTACGTAACCCTCGTTCCCTGAAGGAGGGAACGGAGACGTTACATCCCCTGCCACGACCTGACGTCGCGCTGACGCCGGGCTGCGGCTCGGCTCCTCAGCAAAACCTGAATGAGTGGTTGCACGCCGCCCTCTTATATATCCGTGTGTACGGAGGAGTGGTTCGGCATGCAAATACCACTCGCCAATGTTCATTGGCCTTTTGAATAAGGCTTGGAGATGATTGGACTCTCAAGCGAGTTCCCATATGTAACGTCTCCGTTCCCTCCTTCAGGGAACGAGGGTTACGTACGTAACCTAGACGTTTTGCTAAGACCCTTCTTCCTCGGCTGGGATCCTTTACAACCCCATTTGGGATTGTTTGAAGCCGCATTTAAACTGCATTTTGGAAGTTCAAAATCGGGGCACCATACCAGTCCATTATATGGAGAAAAATGCTGAAATGTTTTCCTCAAAAAACATAATTTCTTTACGACTGAAGAAAGAAAGACATGAACATCTTGGATGACAAGGGGCTGAGCACATTATATGTGAATCTTTGTTTTCTTCTCCTTTGTTGACTTCTCCTTTAAAGGCACTCAAGCAAACAGATCATGCTGTGGACCTATATAAGGTGAACTTCCATGCACAGTGAATGTTATGACCCCAGGTCTATATTAAATCATTAGGTTAGCCTAACTTAGCTTTTGGACAGCAGCACATAATAAAATGACAGGCCCCTCATTTTTATATTTTATTGTTATTGTTTTTCATATACACACTTCTTTAGCTAAACTTATTAATATTAACTCTTTGAAGTCTGCATAGTTGAAGAAGCACATTTACAGTATACTGTTTACATAGAATAACTAATTGGTGAAATTATTTTTGACTGCCCTGATGCCACTATCCAGCCTGCAAGTATCCAATTATTTTCCCGAATGAAGGACGCAAAGACCACAAAGCTCAAGTCATCTTTCCTTCATGTGCTCTGAAGTTCACACTCTATAACCGTGTCTCTTCCTCTGCTCCACAGTGTGGTGTAGTCCAGCCGTGAATCCTGTAGCTGAGCGCATTTAGGGAATTAGTGTTAGGTAGAACAGACCCCCACGAAACAGAAGTCCAGGATCAAAGCCGGAGCGTCAAACGGCTGAAAGCCAGGATCCGCCGGGCTTAGAAGCTCATTAGGACTGTTATTATCCGTGCCTGGGAATTAACTACCTGGGAATTTTCATTGAGCCACTTCTTACAAATCCCAAGAATGATTTAGCTTCTAGTATATGCTTTCCACACTACAGAAACATGGAACGTGTTTTTAATAAAAATCCTCTTAACTCTCTCTTCATACCTGCACTGCCATTAGCATATTTTCAGTTTTGTCTGTTCACTTAGGGGCTAAAGGATTTGCCTCCTCATATTATTTACTGTAGTAGAGGAAGAATTGCTTTCCTCTGAATTACTGCAAACAGCGCAATGATTATAGTTATCATCCAGTCAACCAGCCATACCCAGCATACCCTTGCCCATTCCTTTCATTATGGCCAACTTGTCTCTTGAATGCATGTGGTTTCCGAATTACAGCCCTCTGTAAATTCATTCTTTGTGAGTGTACAGCGGTTTGAGACCCGTCACTGATGAGCTCATTCGATTCCACTTTTTGAGTTGAGCTACTTGAACAGCAGCAGTTTTGAATAATGCTATTCTTTTTAAGTTGTTAATAATCAAAAAATCCTGAAAAATACCCCAAATAAATAAATAAATGAAATAAGCAGCTGTTTTCAACATTGATAATAGAAGATGATAATGACTGATTTCTACAGATTGCTAATTGATTGATAATAGATGAGCACATTAGAATGATTTCTGAAGTATCATGTGACACTGAAGACTGAAGTAATGGCTGATGAAAATTCAGCTTTGCATATATTCTAAAATATAAATTGTAATAATATTTCACAATATTACTGTTCTACTGTATTTTTAATAAAAAAAAATGCAGCCTTGATTATCTTTAAAAAAAAAAAAGCAAAACGAAAAAAAACACACATAACTATGTAACCGGGTAAAACTTTTTACAGTGTAATATCTAATGGATGAGATCAGTTTTGAGTTGCTTCTGCTGTTTATTTTAATTTAATAGCATACTAATACAAGATTAGTTTGTTATTCTAGGATTTGTTGTATCATTGTAAGCTTCTTATGACAACCTAATTAAAATGAGCTTAAAATGGATCACTGGAATGATCAACTGTCCGTTCAGAAATGTCATATTATAATTCAGGACTTAATGAATATATTAATAAACTTAAATAATGATGAACAACTCAAGCTGGACTGCAACATTCAGCGAGAGCTACATTATATTTATTTGGAATGTGCAATCTAAGTTTCAAAATGCAATAGAAGTTTCGACTTCAGAGTGCAAAGTGCAATAGAAAGCCTTGTTTTCAGATCTCCAATGTGGAAACTCAAACTGCATGATAATGAAACCTGCTTAGCAAACATTTGCAGTGCCCGGTGTATTTGTACATTTGCAAAACAAAAACTAGCATTATGATCTTATTTTTTTGTCATTGTTGAAACATTACACAACAGAACATCTTATATCTGGAGCTGAATAAAGCAATATCCACATATTGCTAATTATAATGCAGAATGTATGTAAAACGAAAAAAAAGGGGTGATGATAGAAAAGCATCAAGTAATAATCGTCAAAAATATTTAAGCTAGCACAAAGTCATTATCATAATAATTATGAGCTTTATGCTGGGAAATTTGTGTCCTGCAAAAATAAATGCATTTTTTGGTATGATGCAATAATATCCTATTTAAAATCTCACGTTCACATTATGCCAAACAACATTAGAAATATCAGGTTTATTAATGTGTTTCTTATCCATTTAAATCCCATTTCATAAAATGCACTCAGATTGGATTTGCACATTTTGGGCTATTACTTTTTAATCATCCTCATTTGGATTGTTCATAATTGCCTTAAATGGCCTCCAGAATAACTATGATAAATATCTGTTATTTTGAGATGGAACAGGGCCTTCTAACATGGAAAGATTAATTGGGCTAAACAGACAAAAAATAGTGGCTGTACACTCTGCTGCAAGGCCAGTTTTAAAGGAATAGTTCATAAAAAATGAATATTGTGTTATTACGTACTCGCATTCATGTTGTTCCAAAACTTTTTCTTTTCCTGTGGAATACAAATATATTTACGTTGGTTTAGATCCCATTTACTTTAATTATGATCAAAAACAGTGCTTCAAAGTATATTTTTGTGTGCTCTGCAGAAGAAAGAAAGTCATACAGCTTTGTAGAACTGGCTATTAACACAAATACCATGATTTGATTAAATTCCTATTAAAATAATTAAATTAAATTCTTTCGAATTCAATTTAATATCAGTTGAATTATATGTAATTTTTTCTCATGTGGAAGTCATGTAAAAATAAATTTGCATGGCACCTCAGTGAGAAAACTCATGGATTCAGATGCCGATTTATTCACGGTGGTGAAGCATGTTCTGTGATTCTACAAACCCGGGAACGCACTGCTCATGTGACTATCTGTTGTAAATAAAATGTCATATGCTTGGAATAATAAAATGTAATAAAATTTTGATTATTTAAATCTTGTGTTTAAAATTGGAAATTAGACGTATTATAGTTGAAAGCGTTTTCTGTCTTGCATTTTATCTCTCAAAATAATAGCCGTTATTAAAAATGTAGACATTAGCAGAAATAAGTCAGTGCAACCTCTTATTGCATAAACCTGCTTAGTTTATATTTTTATGTATATAACTGTATATAATACATATTTTAACATTGCATTGCATACTGCTGCTGACATAATAATGACCAGTTTCAGATGTTACGTGCTTTTCTTCTCTTTCTTTTTTGTTCTTAACAGCTCCCTCCCACTGTGGTGAAGCAGTTATGAAATATTGTTGCTGTAAATACTTTCTAGCATTTCAGTAGTAAATCTGCATGCAAATTACAGTGAACCACAACAGTTACAATACAGTGTTTAGAAGTGGTCAAAAAAGTTTTTAAAGAGCCACTATATGCAAAATCCACTTTTACATGGTGTCTGGACATAAATGTGTGTTGGTAATGTGTGTACACAACCACCCAATGATAAAAATCCACCCAATCCTTATTTTTTTTTAACCCCCATTAAACCAAATCTGTCTCATTAGACCTGCCGTTTTGGTTATTAAAGCAGTGTGACATCACATTGTTTAGGCCCATATACTTGCATAACCGTAGTTTCCACCCTCAGCAAGTTGTTTGGTTGTCGCATTTCCAGTTGGACAAATTGAAAAATAAAAAAAGTTTAATCAATATTTTTTTTAAATATCTTGAAATGACACATTAAAATGATGAGAAATTGTATTGTGCCATCTCAGGCGATG
The DNA here is from genome assembly GCA_012976165.1 of Labeo catla. Lineage (NCBI taxonomy): Eukaryota > Metazoa > Chordata > Actinopteri > Cypriniformes > Cyprinidae > Labeo > Labeo catla. The sequence goes on along the minus strand of VONZ01000450.1, from coordinate 521,960 downwards.
TAATTTATTACTTTATGACTATTTTGCTACGTCATGTTTTTGTATTTTTGTCAACCCTGTTACCGACACAATTGTTACTAGGTACTATAGTTTAATTAGAACTCATATGCCACTGAATGATATAGGCATTAGCTCAATAATGTACAGAGAATGAGCTTTCAAATGTTTGAATTTTACACAGACAATCTTTAAAAACAGGGTCAAACCTAATCAATGTCATCCCTGTTACTCTAAAAAGTAACTGGTTGATGATAACAGATTTGATGATTAAAAGCAAATTTGCTAATTGCTAGCTAAACGTTCACAAATTCACATGTTGTACAATTTGAACGGATTTTACTTGTAGATATTGATTATATTAAAGGTATTAAACGTAAGAGATAATCATTTAAATTTACATTGACATTGCAAGCATTGGCCCCCCTCAATCAAGCCTCATAAATCATCAAAAACAGATCATGTAGAGGAGTGAGAGAAGCATGCTTATGTTTTAAGTGTTCGTATCCTGGTTTAGAAATGATGTAACCTCCTAGAAATGATGTCACCTGGTACACTGAATGTACATTATTTTACAGGATTTTGTAAATTATTTTTTACAGGACAGTAGCAGGGCTGACATGAAAGCAGGGAACACCAGTAAAATTATATATAAGTTTTAGTTTGATTATTTATTAGGGATGCAAAAGGCACTAATTTTGTGGAATGACCAACGTACATGACCTTGTTTTTTGTCCCAAAAAAAGTAGGTAATTTTGACCAGCGTTTATTTATTTATTTATTTTTTATTTTTTTTTTTTAATATGGATAGTGGAAGAAAACTGTCATTCTGGATTCGGATGGCGATAAAATCACTAATCCCTGTAAATGCTTAAAATTGCTTATATCCGAATCAGGCTGTTGAGAAGTTTTTTTTTTTTTTCTTGTTACCTATATATAGCTATGGACATTTAATGGCTTTTCTGAGTTAGATAATGTTACATGACTTGTTTACAGGCTGTTTTATCAATGTCTTGCCATGGATGAAACACTGACTGAGCAATTAGATGAGACATGATACATGTTGATAAGCTGTGCTTTATCTTTCAACATACTGTACCTTCTGATATTCTTTCACTGCTCTGCTGGAATGTGATGAGTCATTAAAGATTTGCATTTTCAACATATAAGCATACAGATAAGAGTATGTGCGTGTATATTTTAAAATATTGTTTACAAGTAGTTCAAAGTGATTACTTCCCTACTAAAATTACACCTTCACTATTTTATCCCTTTATACTTTGTATTAAAAAAAAAGGGGTACATTTTTTTACCACTTTTGTTAAGACAAAGACATGATCGGATCACATGTTCCCCATGCTGCCACTTGAAATGAGCTTATAATGTTCTGTCATGCCAATGAGCGCCAAAATGCAGAATTTGAAAACTGAGACTTCATATGAAAAGTAAATATATTGGATATTAGTCTACTATGAATGAACTGCAAACTAAAAGATTAAGAATCAGTATCGGTTCATCAAAATGTGAATCGATTAAAATCAAGAAATCAGTATTGTCAGCCCTGCCTTAGGGGCTTGAAACGACCTGAGCTATTTAATGACAGAATATTCTTTTTTTTTTTTTTTTTTTAAGCAAACTATGCCTTTAAATATGCTTCGTATCCATGGAGGAACAAAAGTCAGTGTAGTTCTCTGTGCACTGCTCCACTTCCTTTGTATCAAGGAGCTTGTTTCCTGTAGCTTTCCACCTCCAGAGCTGTTCCAAAACAGTTGAGCGTAATCCCTTTGGCGTCTGTTTTTAATTGTTAATTCCGAGTGCAAGACTGTGTTCTATGTGTTCCATGTCTGCCTCGCTCTTCTTGTTAACACGTATCCCAAGGTGCCTGCTCATGCGCTGAGATACGATTCAATGTAGCAGTCAGGGTCAGGTGATCTCTTCAGGGATTTATTGCGCACGGACCAAAAACACAAAAGGCACAACTGCTGCGTTACAGCAGCTGGCGTAATTCTGCCTCCTCATAATCACAAACTCTCACAGACAGTCTATACCCCATTCTTTTCCCACAATGCTAAGGGAAGTCAGGTTAAATATAAATCTTAAGAGGTGAGAGAAAAAAATAAATAAAGAACAACCACCATTGACGTCTAACTCTGACAGCAGTACCCTGTCATCTGTGCTTATCGTTACTGGAGTGTTAAGTTGTGCCGTGAGTCCCTGAGGATTGAACAACTGGCAATTTCAGTCTCGGTAGCTGTTGCTGTTGTTTTTACTCAACGCATAATACTAAACTAGATGTACAGTTTTGCTTTACACTGCACCCACTCGTAAAACTAGAGGTTCTTTTGGCATCTATGGTATCTACATCCATGGAAACTTTCTATTGCATAAAATGTTCTTTATAGTGGGAAACAGAATAGTAAATGAGCAATATCACACTCGTAGACTTGAGATATGGCTGTATATCAGCACAGCTGTGATTTGGTCATAGGTAATCACAGCGTGCCGATATACAGCCATATCTCAAGTCTACGAGTGTGATATTGCGTTTATACAACAGTTCAATGGCATGAGTGTGTAAATAAACAAAATAACAATGAAGTGTCTTTAAAAGCCCTCTCTTGTACAGAACTACTTCCTTCCGCCACAGATTCAAATCAAAGTTTGACAGTTTAACAGTTGAGCTCAAGTCTCCGCTACTAATTCCAAAACGTCACTTTATAACTAGAAATGAAGGAATGTTGAGTTGCTTCATTGAAAGCTTATTGTATTACTGCATTAAAACCTCATCATGTATGAGTATTATGAGAGAGAGAGATGGACTGAACCAGTGTGATTACTGTACCTGCATCTGATAGAGCATTAATCATTCATATTTATGATTAAAGCATTATGTTTGTGGTAACGTTAATATCCTTTCATCTGTAAAGGGTGATTTTGCTGCTCAGTGCATTTGTTTCGCTGTGTCAGGCTGTTGCTGAAGCTAAAAATAAGTTACGCTTATAACTTTTTAGTATAAAAGTCTTTATCAGAGTCCCTTCTTTACTGCTGACTCACTCATAAAAACAGTTGTTGTCATCTAAAGACAATGTAACTGAAATCACCATCACATGCACAGTTTCTCAATACTAAACGCTATTATTATTATTATTATTATTATTATTAAATATATATATGTCAGGATTGTGTTCTGTTTGTCTTGCTTTTTCTAGTGTTTTTCCCCTTTTGTTTCTTGTGTTTTGGTTTAGTCCGTGTTTCCCCCCTTAGGTTTTGTTTACTTGGTATAGTCTTGCCCATATTTGTACTTCCCCTTATTATCTCGTTTGTGACCACTCCCTTGTCCTTGTGTATTTAAGGTCTGTTTGTTCCACTAGGTTTTGTTGGTGATTATATTGTCTTTATGTTATTTTGCTTGTCGTGGTTGCTGGTTCCCTGTGTTTCCCTGAGTTTGTGCATTTGGATATTTGAATAAATGTGCATTGAATGAATCTCCACTCTCCTACGTTTCGTTCTCGACGACGACCCTGACAGAAATCACCGACCTAAAGACTACAACATGGATGCCGAGAGGAGGATCATGGGCATTCGTCGGGGGATGAGGCCGGTGGAACGATATGTGGAGGAATTCTTGGAGGTTTGTCATCTGGTGAGTTGGAGCGATGCGATGATTAATACGTGTTTTCTAATGGGGCTAAATAATTCCCAGTTGCTCAGTTCCATACCCTATGAGGATCGCTATAAACCGGTTGCTGAATTTATCAACCAGGTCTGCGCGCCCTCCAGAGTCTGCGCGCGCACCTCCGTCAGCGCGCCCTCCTGCGCGCCCTCCTGAGTCGGCTCCTCCGTCAGCGCGCCCTCCTGAGCCAGCACCTTATCCAGCGCTCCCTAAGGCTGTCAGAACCATAAATTCCCCCAAGAAAATTTTGGGGGGGCGCTACTTCCCTGTTCAGCCATGGCCTCCTGAACTGTTTACCCGGCCATGGCTTCCCGAACCCCTGGACCCGCCATGGCCACAAGGACTGTGTGCTTGGCCATGGCTCCCTGAATCCTCAGACCCGCCATGGGCCCCTGAGCTCCCTGATCCGCCCTGGAGGCCGTCCCCACATCTGGTGTCTCCTGTGTCCCTGCCTACCGGCCTCCAGAACGCCCACCCTCCCACCCCAGTGTGTGTTACGGCGCGAGTCGCGCCTTGTAAGAGGGGGGGGTAATGTCAGGATTGTGTTCTGTTTGTCTTGCTTTTTCTAGTGTTTTTCCCCTTTTGTTTCTTGTGTTTTGGTTTAGTCCGTGGTTCCCCCCTTAGGTTTTGTTTACTTGGTATAGTCTTGCCCATATTTGTACTTCCCCTTATTATCTCGTTTGTGACCACTCCCTTGTCCTTGTGTATTTAAGGTCTGTTTGTTCCACTAGGTTTTGTCGGTGATTATATTGTCTTTATGTTATTTTGCTTGTCGTGGTATATATATTATATATATATATATATATATATATATAATTTATATAAAATATTATTTATTAAATAATAACATTTAATAAACAACAACAACAACAACAACAACAAAAGCCATCAAAAAAGTTGCTAGGCAATTCAGTCAAAAGTAAAAGCATTCTGATATACAGTATTGAATTTACATATACACTGCCCTCCAAAAGTTTGGAAACACCCCTGGCAATATCAGCATAAATCCTTATCATTTTTTGGCGCAAATACATTAAAGTAACTTGACATTGTCATTGAAGACCAGCAATAATAATTTTTATTTTGATTACATAATAATGACAATATATACATGTCAAAGTCAGACATGCCCCTTTGCCAGCTGTGATGCCTGGTTACTGGTTTAAACTTGGCCCAGGTTTTTAGAAGATTTTTGGGTCAGCACACCTTAATAGCTTCAACAATTGATTGCCAATTAAGTTTAGAATACATTGAATTTAGGCCCAGATTATGCAGAGCTGTAATAGCTTTTTTTTGTAATAAAAACTGTTTATGTAATAAAATATGTTTTCGTAGTTTGTGTTGTCCCTTATCAGTGCAGAATGATCACAAATTAAAAAGGATTCATGCCAATATTGTCCAAAACCCCACTTTTCTAGGGCATTTCCAAACTTTTGGAGGACAGTGTGCTTGAGATTTTGCCAAAACTATTTTCTCTGGAAAAAATAATAGATTAATGAGAACCAAAGACTGCTTGTTAGATTTACCCCCAAACAAATTATATCTCATGTTTAATCACTACAGAGACATTAGAGCCAGTGGTACATCTGTTGTGGCTTCTGGACATCCTGGAGCTCACACGTCCGACAGCGTAGATGCAAATTTGAAAATAGACATAATCTTTATTAACAAACTGCGTATTTGAACTTTGAACAAGTACTTTCTCATCTGAAAACCTCTTAAAACTACATTCTGTGATGCAAAAACAGTAATATTTATAAAATGATACTGGATTTGGGTGTCCGCCATGACACGTGCTGTAAGTAGTACCGCAAGCGGAGTGATACAATTACAAACTGTGAAACGGCTTTTGAAGTTCTGTTGGATTCTAATATCACACGCTTTTCAGCCAATCAGATTCCAGGACCAGAAAGAACTGTTGTATAAAATAGAATATTAAAATGTTCTTTTAAGAACTTTTCACTTAAAGGTTCTTTGTGAAACCCAAAATGATGGTTCTCTGGCATCACTGTGAAAATCCCTTTTGGAAGCTTATTTTATTAAAGAGTGCGGGCGGATACAATGATTGTGACATTGAATTTCTTCCAATTAAGTGGAAAAAGCGAAGGGCATGAGAAGAACATTGTTAAAATACTGACTCAATGGTATTTCTGAAGAAAGAATAAAATGTCTTATGGTCTTCCTAATTGGCCTCCTGCAGGTTCCCGTCTTCCTCGTATGGTGAAATAATTAGGTATGTTCACACTTATACTTCTTCACAGATGATCTAAGACTTCATTTATGTTCAGACTCGATCTTTATTACTTTAAAAAAAAAACTCTTAATAAACCTTTTAATGCACACCAAGAGGGGTCCTGTCCATAAAATGGGGATTTACTTCCTCAAGCTAAGTTTCTGTGTAATATTAGCATGGCTCTCACATTTAGTACCAATCAATGGCGTTATAGCAAAAAGATTAACCCTCCTTTGGGTAACTGCTGTCTATGGGCCTATTCAGAGAACGCTTGTCAGAGTGTTAAATGGTGGTTATTTCATGTTCATTCTTGAGTCTGGCTGGCCAGTAAATGTGCATAATAAGACAGCAAAAGCTATAGTCCAAATTTACTTCCTGTGTTCTGGATATAAGTACTGTTTTATTCTGTTGATTGACATTTATTTTCTCTTTTGTAGATTTATGTATTTATAGTTGTTTTGTTGTTTGCTTGTTAATTTAATTATTATATATTTATAGTTGTTTTGTTGTTTGCTTGTTAATTTATTTATTTTTTTTATTTATTTGTTTTTTTTTTTTTAGCATAAGTCTTCTTTAAAAAAAAAAAAACCTCTTATCTGTCCAAGACATACAGTACAACCTACCTTTATTTTTAGAGAAGAAAAATTCAACAAAATTAGAACAAAATTAGAACATGCTTTCAATTATTATTGCACAGATTTCACTACAGAACTAAAGAATATAAAGTATTCTTTGTGGAACATTTTGGCATCAAGCTCTAAAACTGTTTTGTTTCTAACTGTAATCTTTCTCTTTGAGAGGGTAACAAAGCTATAAAGGCAGCCCATTCTCTGACCTGTATGAAAGGTCAAAGTCATTTCAAAGAAGATTTCTGTATTCATTTCTGTCACACAGGATCATAAACGTGTTTTTGGTGCTGGCTGGCATCTTTAAAGCAGTGTTTACCCGCCATAAATCCTGCGCCAGCCATTGTTAAAAAACAATTATGAAGACAAATTGGGCTCTGACAGGACTTTGGGTTGGATATAGACTTGGACCAGGATTAATTGGGGAGATTTTAATACACAACAATAAACCCCCCATTAAACAACAAGGACAGTAACGTTTCTCGTACGCTCTTTATCATTTCGATGGCAAAGAGAAATAGCCGGCGAAGTCAGTGTGTGTCCATAATGCATCATTTTGCTGTTAATTAGTCATGTGAAGCTCATTTACAAGTGTTTGAAAGTGAATACAATTAATAGCCAAGCAAAGAATTTTTCATGGCAAGAACTGTAGGGGTAAAAATAATGGCAGCCTTCTTCTCATGACTGATTTTCTGCATTTGCGTGCATGTTCACATATTCAGCATCTGTCATTTTTATATGACTGAAGTTAATTAAAATTTAAAACACATTTTTAAATGGAATAAATAAATAAATAAATAAATAGCATAGAATAAATAAAGGATTACATGGATATGCACAATACTTCCCATGGTGCAATGATATTTATTATTTATTTTATTTTATTTTATTTTATTTATTTCCAGCAGTCTTAAATCATGGGTATTTTTGATGATTACATGGCTAGAGTTCTTACCTGCATGATGCCAATTGATGGAAATTAAATGTTAATAAATAGATGTTATATTTATTATGTAGATGTATCATAAGGTCTCCTGCATTGCAGATCAGGCTTTCAGACTAATGACTCTGGTAAACGCTGATCTGTTTGAAAGCTTTTGTTGAGAAGTGCTTGACATATCACGGTGCATTAATTTCAGCATTACAAAATGATTGAATTGAGCTGCCATTCTTCATTACCAAATAACATGCAGTCTATGTCAGTTCTTGCCCAAAATTTATAATAATCACTTTGGTTTGTTTGAAAGAAACTTTGTGTATTGATTAACTGCAATCAATCAGTCAATCGAGAATTATAATTAAGGTCAAATAGGCATAATGTTTTAACCAGTGAAAGTTTAAATACTAGTTATAATCATCTTTATTTATTTTATTTTTTATGAATATTATGACAGTTTGCATATAAAATAAAATAAAATTAAATTAAATTAAATTAAATTAGTAAGGGATATGCTGTTTTACCACCTCGTTTCTGAGGAATATAATGTAGTGATCTAGTATGTAGGCTATTTTATTAATAAGAATCACGGGGAAGCGCTGACAACAAGTTTATGTATGTGCGCATCGCAATGCGATCTCCGACCTCTCTGTGTGTGTGTGTGTGTGCGTGTGCATGCGTTTGCGTGCATCAATTAAAGCAGCGCATTAATATAGAATGGTGATTAAACTGACTTGGAACTACATGTGCATTAAACGGTTTTACTGCATACCTGCCAGCCAATCAGAATCCAGTATCCGGACATTCCATAGAATAAAAAGTATTATAACACTTTACATTTGGAAACATTATTCACCATTACCTAGTTGCTTTCTTGGATGTGCCAAAGCTATAAAAAAGCATATGTTGTTGTCTCTCTGAATAACCACAGCCATGCCAAAGGTCTTTATTAAATAGAGACCTTAGCTATAAGCTATAAAACTTGTGACTGCTCTGAGGTCTTGTATATGCCACATGCATTTTACTGTAGAAACTGAAGGTACTTTGAAAGCATACATTGTTTATACATTAAGGATGTTAAACACTTGAGCAAAATAAAAATCGAGCTCTGCTTTAAAAACACGCTCACTCTTTATTTGAAGCATTAGTTGAAGGGGTTTTTGAAGGGCAAGCTGATCTTGAAGCCCACAGAACAAGAGCTGAGTGGAAATTAAACATTGATTTTTCCCCTCAAAAGCAGGTTCCATGTTGCTTCGACTGTTAAGCATAGCATGATGATTGGTGTTACAGTTGTAGTGTTATTGTTAGTGGTTTCTTCTTGGAATTTCTATGGATGGTGTACTTTCATGATCCAATATCAAAGTGTTTCATTATAAATGAATTACTCCATGAAAGAAAGAAGGAAAGAAAGAACATTGCTTTTTTACAGAAGTTACAAAGAATCATTCGGTAACACTTTAGTGTAGGGAACCGTTCTCACTATTAACTAGTTACTTATTAGTATGCCTATCATTAACATATTGGCTGTTTATTAGTACTTATGAAACACCTATTCTGCATGAATATATTCTACATCCCTAATCCTACCCGATACCTGAACTTAACAACTACCTTGCTAACTATTAATAAGCAGTAAATTAGGAGTTTACTGAGGCAAAAACAGTAGTTAATGATTTGTTAATAGCAAGAATTGGACCTTAAAATAAATTGTGACCAAACATTCTATATATTATTTTTGCAAATGGGAAAATAAATATATATGTATGTAGACCTTTGAGACATGTTCAGTGCAAAGAAATGCATTCCTACTTCCTACAATTCCTACTTGATTTCAAATATAAATGTATTCCAGGGCCAGACACACAAAACATGGTGTATAAAGCATCAAATTCAACCATTGCTTGGCAGGTGTTCAATTGTCAATAAAGACATCTCCTAGCAACTAAACTACAGTATGCATGATAAACAATGCTATGCAATACTAGCATTTCATCTGCAGGTGTGCGATTATTAAGAGGACTGCTATGTTTCACACACCTGTCTCTGCTAATGCGGAATGTTAACTTTTTTTGATGCTTTTTAAATGCTTAACGCTGAATGTCTGTCATTAACTCTGTGTTTCCCCACCCCATAATGTCTATGGGATGTCATGGGAAGTCAGTCATCTGACTTCAAGTGTTGTCCTGTTGCACTTTTCATAAAATAATCAAATGCAGCATTAAAGAAATTGTTTACCCAAAAAGAAAAAAAATTGTTCATTTTTAGGCCATTCAAGATGTAGATGAGCTTGTTTCTTCTTGGGAACAGATTTGAAGAAATTTAGCATTACATCACTTGTGCACCAATGGATCCTCTGCAGTGAATGGGTGCTGTCAGAATGAGAGTCCAAACAGCTGATAAAAACACAACAGTAATCCACAAGTAATCCACACCACTCCAGTATATCAATGAACATCTTGTGGAAAGAAAAGTTTATAAGATTGATAAGTTTATAAGAAACAAATCCATAATTAAGACATTTTATCTTTGAAAAAAAAATCAAGGTCTGAATCAGGAGAGAAATATGCACAAGCACAGTTTACAGGTGAAAAAGGACACAGCCCAAAACAGTTCTAAACAATGATTTTGATGTGAGAGGACAATAAGAGATGAACTTTCACTGGAGAAAGTGTTATTATGGATTATGGATCTTGGCCAGAAGTGATGTTTGAAAGTTAAAAACACCTTAATAAAAGATGTGTTTATTACAAACATGCAGTTTTTCAACTTTACAAGACATTAATACTTGAACTGGTGTGGTGTGGATTACTTGTGGATTATTGTGATGCTTTTATCAGCCATTTGGACTCTCATTCTGACGGCACCCATTGACTGTATAGGGTCCATTGGTGAGCAAGTGATGTAATGCTAAATCTCTCCAAATCTAGATGTAGAAACAAACTCATTTACAACTTGAATAGCCTAAGAGTGAGCAAGCAAATACTCATTTTTCTTCATTGGAAGCTTGCTTAGCTAATTGCATTGGACAACAAACTTTTGCAGAACACAGTCACATGCTTTAAGTACTTACTTTACTGCTGAAATATGGATTCTATATGGGTCTCCTGACAGCCACATCCATTTCCTTTTTTCTCAACGTACTGTAGGAATTTTGACAGATTTTTAACTCATGCAGATTTTATAAGTAGCTTTTATCAACTCCTCAGTAAACTGGCATAGGCCTGTGTGTATTACTCAGCACTGTGGATGTGGAAAGCTTTTTGAAGTATTCAGGGCTTTCTGCAGCAATGACTGATTGGAGATGTCAACAAAGCTTCTGTGAAACATACCATTATTGAATGAATATTTAAATAAATGTGGCAGAACTGGATTCAGTAGAGCCACTGGGAATATCTCATAGATCACTGTTATCATAAATCATGACACAGAAAAGAATAAATACAAATATGGAAAATTCAATTCTTCAAGCAATCAATAAATAGAGCTTTTCCTTTTGGCATCACTTTAGTTCTGGGTTTTGTAACAGATACAATACAATTGAACTCATACTGTGCTCTTGTTATTTATTTGCACATACAGAGAACACAAGAATCTGTAAATCTCTTACATCGGTGGCACTAAAACTGGTCCTTACCAGCAAAAATAATACTTTAAAATTGGTCAAAAAATATATATATATCATGGATATGTTAGTACATGCTTTTTGTTTTATCACCAGCTTAGCTGCATTTGCCCTACAAGAAATGCAAGATGAATAGTTAGGAATGAATTTGAGCTCAGACATTATTATGAGCACATAATCCCTTCCACGTTATAATGAACTATGAGGAATTATGAAATGTTAAATAAATGTTATGAGTCAATAGCCTCATTGAACTGACAATTGGTTTGCTTTTTCATCAGCGGCCTTGCAGTTGAATATGGAGTGATGCTGGTTAAGATGTAGATGAATAAACACTTTACGAGCTCATAAAATGATTTTACTCTCACATCAGTACTGAGAAGTATAATTATACAATCATAATTAATAACCAAGGTTGCATTTATTCTTGTAAGTTCCATGAGGAAAGAATAAAAATAAAAAGATTAGTTGGAATACAAAACACATAACATAATTATAATATTCACAATTTTTCTTCGCTTCACAAAACTTTATTAGAGGAAAAACTGTAGCATTTGTCATATTAGAGAAATTACATGTTTGTTTATTATTTAATTTGTTTTGTGTTATTAAAGGTTCTATCAGAACATAATTAAATAAATAATTCTATTCTGTTCCATTCTTTTTAAAAATTAAATACTACCAATGTTGACAAAAAAAAAAAAAAAAAGAATTTTGGTTTAGAAAGTTGAACAAAAGTATTATAAAACGATTAAAAATTTTCTTCCAAATGTCACAGAATGTCCTTAACTAAAAACACAGCACCCAAAAAGACAGACAGACAAGTCTAGCAGACTCTCTGTCTCCTTCCAGGGGAAAAAGACAATAAATACCCATCTTTTAAATATTTAATCTGCTAAAAGCTGGGATTTAGGGGGTAAAAGGCTCAGATCTCCAAATTAAAGGCTTCTAGAGGTTGTTTATATGCCGCCCGTAGAGACCAATTCATTTCACGAGACAGAGTCCACTGCAGGGAACCAACAGGCACTGCTCCGGGCCCATGGTGGCGTCTCCCTTACTGGAGTGGGATTACAACAAGGTCGGAGTCTGCTCTGTGATTGGATTGAGTGTCAGTGAGAGATCCCAATGCATCACTAATGGATCTGAACAGGGCAGTCAGAGAGGTTCTCCTTGCTCCTGTGAGACGATGGTGGCAAATTGCCTCACCGAGTTGAGAAAAGAGCAGAACACAGGAGAAAGAAATAGAATGAGAGAGCAAAGAGGACAGTGGAGGGAAAGTGAGCATCCAAAAATATATCAAATTAGGACAGTTTTTATGTTTTGGGTCCCAATGAGTTATGTGTGACTGTAATAATAATCAAATGCTCTCTCTCTCTCTCTCTCTCTTATTTTACTTTATTTTATATATATATATATATATATATATATATACCAATTTGATAGATATTATTGCTCTCCGAGACATAAATTTATACACACATGCTGTTCAAAATTTGGGGTCAGTATACAATTTTTTTTTTTTTTAATCAAAAAGCCTGTTGATTGTTGTTGTGGCTATTGTGTAACACAAACGCATGCTGATTCTGACCTGTTTTTGTAAAAAGGACAGACCAGAATGAATCAGTTTTAATGTCAAATTTGGTATTGTTTTGTTTCTGCTCTCCAGGCAAAGTCCACGCTAATTATCCCTGTTGTCAATTAACAAATAGCAGTGACATCTGTGAGAACGTCACATTATGGGTTTGACCCATCTGATTCATGTGGAGCATAGCCTTGGGGCTCTTCAACAGCCAGTGACATGAGCGTAAGCTCGGAGGACTTTATGATAAACAGAGCGAGCTGTCAATCAAACGCAATCATTGATGCAAACAATACAGCAGGGACCCTGCTCTGCACCATTATCAGAAAAAAAATAAAAATAAGAATCCAGATCCGTTCTGCTGCCTCATATCACTCACCAAACTCTGATTGCGCTATTATGTTACTTGTCTTAGACTGGCAGAACAGCTCTTAACATAAGTGATGCCCTTTTACTCTGATGGAACTTTGCCCAGAACAGACCAAACTTACTGAATAGACTCTTGTCAATCTGTTTTACTCCTTTTTATGGTCTGAGCCAATTTTTGTATATTTAGTCATGTTTTTTTGTGCTGTTGCCATTGTCTGTACTCAGTGTGGATCACTCACGGGGATTTGTGCTGAGCAGCAAATATTGCTTTAATTAAAAAGGACTAAGGAGCTGGCGTCTTCTTTTTATGAACAATCAAACTAAATACACAAATGCACAATAGCTTTAGTAATTATCCACCATAGTTCAAAAGCATAAAATATGTAAACTTGAGTCATGTTATCTGCTAGAATCACAATGATAACGATTGTCAGATATTTGTGTTTTGAAATTTAGATACCAGTGATGGCTGTAGATGTAAGTCAGCATTTGCATCTGATTGTGGCAGGCGAATAGGAGTGTCTGCATCAAAATATTTCTCATTGCATACTTTTCTGTAAGCGATTTGTATAAAATAACACAACATTAAAATCACTGACAGGTAAAGTGAATAACATTGATTTTATCAATGCAATGGCTCCTGTCAACAGATGGGATATATTAGACAGCAAGTGAACAGTCAGCTCTAGAATGTTATGTGTTGGAAGAAGGAAAAATGGGTGAAAAGATTTTGAGAGGGGCCAAATGGTGATGGCTAGACCCAGTCACGGGGGTGGTGGGGGGGAGATGGGAGGGGGTTACCAAGAGGCAGTGGTTAGTACCTACCAAAAGTGGTGCAAGAAAGGACAACTGGTGAAATGGTGTTAGGATCATGGGCACCCAAGGCAAGTGAAGGCTAGACTGACTGGTCCAATCACACAGAAGAATTACAGTAGCTCAAATAGCTTTAAACGTAATGCTGGCCATGATGGAAAGGTGTCAGACCACACAGTGCCCAGTACAGTGACCCTTGTCCATTAAAGAAGGCTCCTACAATGAAGTCTGCAAGACAGTAGCTCACCAGGAGCAGGGTTGGAGCGCTTGTACAATTTGAAGAAGGCAGACTGCTAGAGGCAGTGTTATGTTCTGGTTAATGTTCTGCTGGAATCCTTGGGTCCTGGCATTCATGTGGATGTTACTTTGAGACATACCTGCAAGATTGTTACAGACAATGTACACCCCTTAATGGCAATATGTTCCCTGATGGCAGTGACCTCTTTCAACAAGATAATGCACCCTGTCACACTGCAGAAATTGTTCAGAAATGGTTTGAAGAACATGACAAATAGGTCAAGGTGTTTTCTTGGCCTCCAAATTCTCCAAATCTCCATACGATAGAGCAGGGATATCCAATCCTGCTCCAGGAGGGCCAATGTCCTGCAGAAGTTTTCAGAAGGTCTTCCAGGCATTTGTGTTGGGGCTGGGTGGAGCTAAACTCTTCAGGACGTTGGCCTTGATCTACAGCAGGCATGGGAAACTTCGGTCCTGGAAGGCCTCTGTCCTGCAGAGTTTAGCTCCAACCCTAATTAAACACCCCTGAACAAGCTAAGCAATGTCTTCCAGATCACTACAAAGCTACAGGCAGGTGTGTTTTATTAGAGTTGGAGCTAAACTCTGCAGGACAGTGGCCCTCCAGGTCCGAAGTTGCCCATCCCTGATCTACAGGATGAGCTGGAACCAACAAATCTGATCCTTGTAGCCCATGGGTGTCCAATCCTGCTCTTGGAAGGCCAACCAACCAGCTCCAACACACTTGTTTGAAAGCTTCTAGTAAGTCTGAAGACCTTAATTAGCTGGTTCAGGTGTGTTTAGTTAGGGTTGGGGCCAAACTCTGCAGGACAGTGGTCATCCAGGAAGAGATCTGGACACCCCTGCCAAAGATTCTCAGACGCTGGGGTGTCCAAACTTGTTCCTGGAGGCCATTGTCCTAGAACCAGCTAATCAAAGTCTCAAAGACTCATAAGAAACTTCCAGGAAATTGTGTTGTGGCTGGGAGCATAACAGCCACAAAGGGGGCGCTTGTGAGCACCCTTATGAACACTGAAATGATGAATGGGACACCCTACGGTCTCGTGGACTTAATGGACACGTGTACGCGGTGGCCATTGTAAATCTGACCGCAAGTGCACATGAAGTGTTCTATTTGGGACAGGGCCTTGATTAGTCCTTGATTAGCTGGCCCAGATGTGTTTATTTAAGGTTGGAGCTAAACTCTGAAGGTCAGTGGCCCTACAGGAACAGATTTGGACATCCCTGATGTAGACCCAACCTTGAAACTAGCAGGACTTAAAGGATCTGCTGCTAATGTCTTGGTGCCAGATACCACAGGACACATTCAGAGGTCTTGTGGAGTTCATGCTTCAATGTATCAAAGCTGTTTTTGCAGCACAAGGGGGCATTACACAATATTTGGCAGGTGGTTTAAATTTTGAGTAAAGCATGCTACTATTAACCTTCTAAACATAGTAGCTGGTATATAGGGGTGTCTGGGTCAACAAAAAACAGCTCTCTCCCCGAAAGGAGTAAATTGCTAACTGTACATTAACACCCGAACATACTAGAAAGTTTCACGTTATCAAAGAGAGAACCAAATCTCTGCTGTTCTTACATTCAAAACATCAAAGTCTCCAACGAAAGCTGATGTTGGCAGAACTCACAGCATCAGTGAGGAATACATTACATTAATATTCATGAGCGCTATTTGAATAGGGCAGTTCTTGCTAACAGGGGCATTTCCTTCTATGAAATATAAAAGCAGTTTTTCCTAAAGTTCAACATTTTTACTTTGCTCACTCACCTTTTACACAGCGAGAGTAAGATGATGCAATGCTCCTTGTTACAGCTGTTATTGAAAAAAAAAATCATTGTGTGCTTCAGAAATGTTCTCAGTGAATCTGTCTGAACGCTGAATCTACTTGCCCGGTTTTTACGTCATACACAATTGTGTCTCTTCTAAATGCACGACTGTCTTCAAAGCCTTCAACTTGTATGTCCTAAAGAAGAAAGAAGGAAGAGAAAGCAAATACAAAACACTAGTAGAAAAAATGAATTTGTAGTCCACATCATGATCTTGTAGGCCAAACTCTAAAATCTGAACACTTTGGCCTTGTTCCCTTGTGTATGTGTGTGGACTAAGTGAGAATTGAGAGAGAGAGCATCTCCAAGATCCATATTATGTCCAGTTCCATTGAGAGTCGCTTCCATCCTCATGCATTACAATGCATTTACAATTGTAAGAAGACAATGATGAATTGGATGCAAACTATTTGTCCTTAGTCCATTTATCACATCCTTTATCTGTTTGAACTAAGCCAATATGGTCATGTTAAATGACTTAAATAGCCGCTTCAGTCGCTCTGCCCTCTGTGTGCCAAATCTGAATAGAGCAATCAAGGTGGTTCCACAGCATGATGTGACACTAGGAAACGATCCACGCCTGAATAGTAATTAATACTGGACCTTCCTCTCTTATAAACTGATCTAAGAAGGCATAATGTTGAGGGGTTATATATAATCCGTGTTGGATAGAACTGCAGACTGCTCATCATTTTAAAGTAGTTCAACTACAGTTAAGCTACTGTTTAATAAAAGTAATTATCGACACTACATGTACATTAAAGTGATTTAATTGTACTTTATGTGAAGACTCATATCAGTATAGCTTAATAAAAGCTGTTTTACTGTACACAGAGCTACATACATACATTTTATGTTATATAATTTTAATATAATTTTAATTTTAATTTATTGTTTTTTCTTTTGTTTTGTTTTGTTTTCTGGTTTTCACAGAAAAATTGAATGAATGAATGAATACATAAATAAATTAATAAATGTGGACTATATAAAATATATACAATTAATTACATTATTGAATTTATGTCAGTTAGGAGTTTACAATTTGGACATTTCATTAATACATACATACATGCATACATAAAATAAAATAAAATAAAATGAAATATGAATGGACAAGCGAACGAACGAATGTGGACTATATGAAATATACAAAATTAAATGTTTGTATTTTGTCACAGCTAGGAGTTGATAATTTGGATATTTCAGTTTATGTCAGGTTGCAAAGCATGAATAAAAATTCTAAATTAATAACTAAAACAGCATTCATTCATTCATTTATGTACTCTTTTATTTACATACATACATACATACAAGACTCATCAATTATGACTTTTTGTATGCTGGCACATTCAGATCAGAATTATTTTGATCATTTTTCATGCATCTTATGCATGATAGTGCATTCTCAAATCACATTCTTGCAATTTTGACAATCAACCATCTAAAATACAGTTGCAGGATTTGACAAATACAAAAACAAAAAACAAAACCACATTTACATTAAGTACATTAAGTGATAGTTTTTTACTCTGTTGCTGCAAAATATCGCAAGTAGTATTGTGACTTCTTTGTATTATAACCCTGCATATAATTCATGCATGAAATGCTGACTGTACAGCATCAAATGGCCATACACATCACACATTTTGGTGAAGGAGCGATTTACTGTCTTTTGTAAGTGATAGTTAGAGCAGATGTTTTCCTTCAATGTGGTTTAGCTGGAAATCACTATTGTTATTTTTAACAAAGCAAATACAGCAGGGCCTATTCCAGTGCAACACCTGGAGTTCCCAAACAGCAGCCCAAATCCCCAAAGAGCTGTGCCAAGTGCAAAACAACAGCTTCTGCATTTGCATGACTTCTGCATCGCTGGGGGATACAGCAGTAAAATGTCTATACTCTGAGGGCGGGAGGACTGATGGATTTGTTAAGGAAGACGTCATATATGACATCAGCAGTGTGTTTCCTGCCATAACTTATATAAACTGTCACATGAAGCCTAGAAACAGCTTATATTGCTAGTTTTTCTTATTCCTATTGCTGCTTCTTGAGTATCGTTCATGCATTAAATGTTCTCGGTTGCTTTTGAAGAAGAAATTGGCTCCCAAATGGCTGGTAAATCAATAGAGTCAATGCCGTTTCAAATCAGACAAACACCTTGTTCCTTTCATAACTGGATTTTGACTGCATAATGACTCACAGGACTACAGATCTCCTCAACTAGCAGCAGCAGCAGATGAGCGGGCGATACCGCAGCTGCAGCCTTGAGAATTTATGTATAATGCAACGTCAGGTAGCTGATGTGTTTTTAAAAAAGGTGAGGAGGAGTATCACCTATGCCAGTGTGCGTGGAACGCAAAACCTTATTCTCACTCCGTGTTCAGCCGCATGAAACTGCAACATAACCCAAGCAGCTATTTACAGCTCGAGACCTTGGACGGCAGTGATAGCGTGATTATTTTAACCTGCTGTGGATCTGCAGTATCAGTATTTTTGTCTTTTTTTCCCTCCTTTTTCTTCTGTTTTTCTATTTATTATATTTTATTTGCATTTTTTGATTTTTCTGGAAAACAGTGACCCATGCCAATCAACCAATCTTTGATCCTTGGGTCACTGAAATTTTATGTTTAATGTTTATGTCAAAACTCTTGTGTTAGTGCAGTGGTTGACTGATAGGCCAGTAGCAGGTCTTTCTCTGCCATCCAAGATCCATGAGAATCCATGACAGTACAAATGCAATGCGGTCATATGCGGTTCTGACTACCTGAATGTGGTTTGAGTGATTGGATCTCAAAACATTTTGGACTCGGAAACACAGAAAACATCCAAACAGAAGAGGACGTTATTCAGAGGGATGACAGGAAGGAAGCAAGCAATAAAAAATGACAGATTGAGGATAAAGGCTAGCAGAATAGTTTAGGAGTGCAAGAGAGGAAGACCTGAAGATCTGTGCCGAGCTGAGCAGCTTCTCCCTCGCTGGAATCCCGGAGAACACAGCGCTAATCAAACAGACAGAGAGTGAATGGATGGAGGAGACGTCCCAGGTGTACCGAGCTGCTGGAAATGTCATTTTAGAAAGAGATGAGGAAGAGACACTGGCAAGCGAGTTACAGGGGCGCCAGCACTACTTCATTTTAGGGCCTCAAAGAGGGAGAAAGTGAGAAATAGAGAAAGAGATAGAGAGGATCGGTGAGAGTTAGATATAGAAATATAAAAATGTAAAAAGATGAGAATAGTCATGCTGTCCGGCGATATGTATCGTGTTAAAGAGTACAGATGTTATAGTACAACAGTCTATGTTGTACTATAGCAAAATGATTCCCAGCAAAGTTTTGCATAAATATAGAAAAATAGACATTACAGCTTCAAAGTTAGAGCTGTCAGTTGAAAAATTAAAAAAAAAACACAAACAAAAAAAAAAAACAGTATGGGTTGGTTTTGTCAGTTTGTCAGTCGAATGACCTGTGGTTGATATTTCAAACTTGTTGAGCTTTGATGGCAATTAAATTAAACTACAAAGAAGTTTTACTTTTGCTGAACTTACCATCTGTTTGTCATTTATAAATAAACTCACCATTAGGTCTTTCTTAGGTTAAGTGTCTCTGAATCCAGAACTGTCAGAAGTTGTGATTTAGCAAACTACCTGTCTAATTAATAAGAGATGTAGGTACTTGATCTGTTTTTCATCCACAGATTTATATATACATTTATTTATAAATATATCACATTAGTAGCCGTGCTGTGGCTGTATATCAGCACGCTGTGATTACCTATGGCATTTGGCCTGCGACTCCATGCCTACGGCCAAATCACAGGCGTTACTAGTACACACTGTTACTAGTGTGATTGCATTTAAACAACAGCTCGATGACACAAGTGTGTAAATACATAAGAAACAACAACTGAGAGTCTTTTGTGTGAACTACTTCCCTCCGCCACGGATTCAAATCTAAAGTTGACAGTTTAACAGGTGAGCTCTCCATTACTAATTCACAAAAGCAAATTTTTAAATAGACGTTATCTTTATTAACAAACCGCATATTTGAAGTCTAAACAAGTAAAATCTCACCTAAAAAACTCTACAGTACATTCTGTGACAGAAAAACAGTTTCATTTATAAAACTGTAGTAGATTTGAGCGTCCGCTGTGACACTTACTATGAGAAATACTATAAGTGGAGTGATACAAACAGAGAATGATTCCCTTGTGATATTCGGTGGAAAAACCTCTCAGCCAGTCAGATTTAAGGACCAGGAAAAACTGTGCATACATACACACAGTAAAATAAAAATTTTGCTGCTCATGAGTCTGACTTTCTGACTACATTCATTAGCAACACACAGAAAGATGACACTTTGAAGTTTACTGTTCAAAGTCAGAATTACACATACTGAAATTATTATGGAGATATATTGGCTTAAGCATAAAAACAAAAATAAAAATATTAAGAATATAACAAATATTAACACTATATCGTAAATAATTTTAAGTAATAGATTTAAATATTACATTTTTGGTCATGCTGATTTATCCTCTGAGGTGTCCTGAGAGGGTTAAACAGTACAGTTGCAAGCAAGCAGGTAAGTGAGAATGATGAAGTATACATATCTGTGCCTATATAAAACAATAAGGAGGAGTTTGTATGGATGTGGCTGTTTTTGTCAGTTTAATCTCAGCACTGTGTGAATGTGCGCACTGAAGCGTGCAGCCACTATCTACGCTTCATTAGAGCTTCATTTTACTGGCTTTCTGTTTGGAGCCATCGTCCGTGGCCTAAAACCTGTTTCTAAACTGGAAAACATGACATGATGTTTGCTGGGCAATACAATTGACATGAAATTTAGGCAATTCATAAACATTGACTTAGAAAGAGAGAAGCTCGTCTAAAGAAAGATGTCAGTACAAACGGCTGTGTTAATTCACCAACTAAACAATCAAATAAACAAACATGACCAATCATTAAAAATTGCTGCCGCATTCTAACAAAAGCGTCATTTATGAACAGAAATTGTTTTGTTAACACTATTGTAGAAGTCAACAAATTTGTTTATATGCACTTGACTCCCTTTTTGACGCTTGTGGTTTTTCCCTGTCTTCTGGACTGGCTTTAGCAGAAGCACATAGTCATTTAATACATTGACTGGACAAGTTGAATGTTTGTGGTTTAAGCGAGACAAACGGTTTGTAAACGAAAACCCACTGACTGACAATGAATTAAAGAGAGCATGTCATTTGCTCATTTCAGTATGTAAGGCCGAGGGGAGAAAAGTGGTGCAACCAGATTCAATGAATGGAGTGTAGCAATAAGACAGGTTTTACAGGTGTCTGCAGGGCATTACTTTGAATTTATGAATGTGTAAAAATAACCGATGACCATATACAATTAAAATGATATGAATTACGAGCAGCCTTTTGGAAATTAATATGGTGCACATACTAGTTATACTAAACTGTGCTGCTTAAACAGTTTAGACTATTTCCTTTTAAGGACTTATTTGTTTATTTATTTATGTATTTATTTATTTAATTTAATTTAATTTATTTTAATTTATTTATTTATTTTTATTTTATTTATTTATTTATTTATTTTTTTGCATTAAAATAGACCTGAATGTTAATTTTAATATAATCAAATAAACAGATATAAATAAATATCTTACTTATTTATTTATTTATTTATTTATTTATTTATTCATTCATTCATTCATTCATTCATGCCTGTGTAAAATCATATGTGACCCTGGACCACAAAACCAAAATACGTCAACATTATTGATTTTTCTTTTGTGGCAAAAATCATTAGAATATAGATCATGTTCCATAAAGATATTTTGTAAATATTGTAACATAAACATAGGAAAACTTAATTTTTGATTGGTAATATGCATTGCTAAGAACTTCATTTGGACATTTTTTGCACCTTTGGATTCCAGATTTTCAAATAGTTGTATCTCAGGCAATTTATTGCTCTATCCTAACAAACCATACATCAATGGAAAGCTTATTTAGCTTTCAGATGATGCATAAATCTCACATTCAAAAAACTGACCCCCTTATGACTGGTTTTGTGGTCCAAGGTCACATATAATGTCTATACTTTTGTCAAATAATGAGTCAAAAAAAGACATTGAAAGACGTTTAGAAATTAGTCACAGACACAGTAGAAATTATACTGTATGTGTACTTTTTTGTATATTGTGCATTTTAGTAATCATAGAAGATTAAATGGTGTAGCATGCATAGGCTTACAGAAAATGTGAACTTTACTGCAAAAATAGTGAGAGTAGCAGTGCACAAATCTGAACCAGTTGAATCAGTTATGCTCACATAGGCTCCCAATGAAATTCAAAGCTTGTCCAATGAACATCAACCTTTGCTCCGCTGAGATGCATTCAGTGACTTCAATGAACATATTCATGTAGAAACAAAGTGTATGTACTTAAACAGCGTAAGAGTATTTAGTGATATTTTACACATTAATTTGTTAAAATATTAAAATATACCCAGAATGATATTTAATAAATAACCCCGAATAGCATCGGAAGAACATGTCACATTTCATTCTTGTCTCCTTTCCTCTTTTCTCCTCTCTCACTAGACCACTCACCTCTTTCACAGGGTCTTCAGGAACGGCCGACACCATGCTGATGAACCCAGGCTCTCATCTGCTGACTGTGTGCTTTCCTGATTGCCTCTCTGACTTTGACCCGATCAGGACACCACAGGCCGAGAAAGCTGACTTTCAGGGTCACGTAACCTCTACTTCTCCTCTTCCCTCGCCTCTGGCTGTACAATAAACTAGTCCAATGTGCCATTCTAGATCAGAGGTCTTCTAGCTTCCCCAACAATCCCTCACGGCTCCATCAGCAGAGACCTTTGATCTTAAACCTTGTTTTGACTTCGGCTCCGGCTCACAGGGCTCACCTCTGCTCGAACCCGGACAGGACGGTTTCTCGCATTTAATAATGCAATTCCCCAAGGCGTCTGTTTGTGCTAGATTTTGCACAATGCTGTTTGGCTTAATGAATTAATTAGCAGCATCATTAGCTCTGCAAAACTCAATGGTCTGGATCATGTCTGACTTAGAAATCACATGCAAAGATGTAATCAGCGCCCCCTATACTGTAATTACTGTTAGTGTTATTCACTCCAGCAATTGAGAAAACAAATTGAGTGAGAGACAACAACACTATCAGTGATACACAGAGTAGATATAGCATAAACCTTTGCACATTTGTTTACAAATTAAACATGATTGTATACTGCAAAAGAGTGTAACATTTGCATTCTGCAAATTAAATTCTTTCTAATTTGTCAAAGTGTACTATGTATCAATTTTAAGCAAAAACGTAAGCAATATATAGAATCTACCAAGAAGTTTCAGTGTAAAAATCAGTTTCAAATAATTGCAGTTATTTCTTAACTTTCTATTTATTAAAGAACATTGGAAAACATGTCATATCCACATAAATAAATAAATTAATTAATTAATAAATGTAGCACAGCTGTTTTAATACATTGATGATGATAATAATAATAATAATAATAATAATAAATGCTTCTTGAGTACCAAATCAGTATATTAGTATGATTTCTGAAAAGATCATGTGACACTGAAGACTGGAGTAATGATGCTAAAAAGTCAGGAATAATTAAAAAAACAAAACAGTTAATATGTTCCTGTTTTTATTTTATTTTATTTTATTTATTTTATTTTAAAACAGCCTTGTTTAGTCTCATATAGTTTATGTAGACATTTTTTTTTATAAACAATTCTATTTAGTACCACCAGGGGCACAAGTTTTTGTAAGCATGGGCTGCTGCTGAAACTACACCATTATGGGGGCAAAAAGCATACTTTTGGGAAATGGGTTGATTTTATTGGACCTCCTTGGGCACCAGTAGCTCTGTACTGGTCTAGGATGCATTTTCCCCCCTAAGAATGATTCAGTGTTATATATTTCCACATAAGAATTCTCACAGAATCAGTTTCATACTGAAAATCGTGCAGATAACAGCATTGTCCTTAACCTTCATGTGTTTTTCCCCCAGCTGACATCACATGGCGTAGTGAAAGAGCTAAAATGTGCCCAGGTTTTCTGCTTGAGCACACCAGCACTGAGGACGAGCAGAAGACCGATCAAATGACACCAATGTCGACACATGGAGTGGCAAGCATGAAGAAACATTCATTACCATCCAAGGACCCCAGAGAAAGGCAGTCCTAACTAATCGCCAGACCTGGGCCAAGCATGAAGAGCAGTGACCCACTTCACACTTCCAGTATATCTAAATACATATTTTTCACACTTGAGCGGCAGCGAGCGCACGATTCCATGCTTAACCTTCATGTTGAGCCAGAAAGTCATGAAGTACATCTTTTGGAGGCTCATAACCGAAATGTAGACATTTCTAAACATATATATCTATGGTAACTGCTTTCCTGTGAACATGGACTGTGTTCTACATTAAATACTAGCTTACTACTTACTGTATACTGCACAGTATTGTATAATAGCATTTGGGTGTTTTGCAGCAACATTCAATCTTAGTTCATTTTTAGATACAATTCAGTTGGGTTTAAGTTCATGTCCAGCAGAAATGTGACAAACATTGTGTATTTACATATACAAGGATGCAGGCTGATGTTAATGATACTAGATGTTCTCCACAATAAATGTCTATTACAGCTAACCTCAAACAGACACTGAGGGACCTGCTCCCAAAGACACAACCAGAAGAGCAACTGGAAATGATCTGTTTGAGCAAATTGAAGCTGGTATATATGCAAATGACTCAATTTTCTCAACACATAAAGAAGATGATTGAGTTATCTATGACGAATGGGGATGCTCCAACATTGCTATCACAGGCCACTGTCAAAATGTTAATCAGGCTTATTACCAACTTTATTCCCATTCCTCTATTTTCAAATTCATAATTACACTCTGATTAGGTCATAAGGGCCGGATAAATGGAAAAAGAATTGTTAGATTTAGGAGGGAGATCAGATTTGTGCAACTGCAAGATGGTCTTGGAGAACATTGGAGATGGAATTAATGATGTCCTGATAGGTTCTCCTCTCAAGATTAATGATAGTTTTTTGCAGTATTGTTGTTAGTATTTTTGACGGGGTTAAGTGGAGATGGGAATTATAAGCATGGTTGTCAGATTAGTTTGATGTTTTGCAGGTCTGAAGGTAAAAAAATTGGAATAACGATCTGAATAATGCAAGTGAATGGATGGGTGGGTGTCTGACAATAGGAAACAGTCCACAAAATACACGTCATAAAGAAAAGTCTGGATTCACCTGATTGAGTGCATTAATTAATGCCTCCAAGATTAGCCTACCATCATTATTTTTTTTTGTGTTACTTGAAAAAAGTTAATTAAAAAAACCCTATTATTATTGACTCATCATTGAGCTATGAAAAACAATTCTCCACTCCACTCTCTTAAGTTTAAGGGCTTCCTTTTTTGTTGATTTCCTGGAAAGAAAGCTGCATCTACCTTTTGAGATTAGACAATATCTTTTAATTAGATTCCCACAGCCATTGACATTCCAGGATTGAACAGTAACTTGTCTTTTAGTCATATTTAAAGCATAAAATACCCATGTAAGGGAAGACCAACAAGATCCTCTGTCATCATTCTGCTAATCATTCTGAAGATACATTTACTAGTCCTGCGACCCTATAAGACAAGCGGTATGGAAAATGGATGGATGAACATTTACCATGCCATGCAAAAGAAAATATCCTATTCACTGCAAATAATAATTTTACTCACTCTGTATTTTTGAAAGCATTAAAACAAGATAAATTCACTTGAGAAGGAAAATGCCATAATATATTAAGTCTTATTTTTATACTTCAAACAAGAAGAAGATTATTTTTCTTGCCCCACTGGCAAAGAGTTTATTCTTGTTTTAAGTATTCACCTCACTAAATTTCATTGGATTTCTTTGAAATTAAGACTTATGTCATTTTACATCCTTCATAACTGTAGAAAATCTGTCTCAGCAAAAACACATTTAAAGCATCACTCAACATCAAAGAATTTTCATGATTAATGTTCCACACAGAAAGTGTATCAAATGAAATGCTAAATTCTCAAACTCTCCATCTGTCTAGTACAGTTTTGGCATGTGCTTTTACCAGACTCCAAAACAATCTGATCTGTATGCTGATACTGGCTTCAGACCCTTAGCATGATCACATCCTTGCAAACATGTTGCCAAGTTGGGAATAGACAAATGTTTTGTTACAATGGTTTCTGATATTTACTGACACTATATAGCATAGTTAGACGACTGCAAAAGCTGTGTCTGTTTATATTAAGTGGATCACTTATACTTGTGATTAACACCTTTCATTATTTGCACTTAGTGTAAACAGGATTTGTTGCTGCATGTACGGTGAAAACATAATCTCATTTAATTTACTTTTATTCATTCATTCTTTCATTCATTCATTATTAATTCAGGTGATAATGCATTGAGAACGGTCCAAATTA
This sequence comes from Labeo catla, assembly GCA_012976165.1. Lineage (NCBI taxonomy): Eukaryota > Metazoa > Chordata > Actinopteri > Cypriniformes > Cyprinidae > Labeo > Labeo catla. The sequence continues at coordinate 495,514 of VONZ01000450.1, read as the reverse complement.
ATTGATCATATCTTCACACTTTGCTTCAGATGTGTGCTCCTTTGACATTAAGGTCCTAAAAGCAAATTAAAGTCATTTTCTCTTTCTCCTTCTTCAGCTTTGGTATTTGATATAGCATCAAACAAACTCCAAATAAACAAACTCAGAAACAACTTGCTTATTGCAGTATTCCAGAGAGTTAAAATTTTGAGAATTCAGCAGCATGCAAACAATAATAATGTGATGTGGTGCACAACTTTACAAAAATGCTAAAAAGGCTTGAGCATCTCTGTCCAGCGCTGGGATCTCTGTAGTATTAATTAAGCAAACACATAAATGCACTCTCACGTTCACACACATTGGTTGCTAATGATTTTGCTAGGGTGGCATTTTTCAAGCTTTCAAAGCAAACAGGAAGGTATTTGTTTATGCATGGGCATGCTAATGTGCGTAAAGGCGAACTAAAAATCTCCTGACATAGCAGAGGGGAAAGCAAACATTTTAAAATTTACTTATAGGATCTTGTAAATCAACACTAAAAGACAATGACATTTGAAATTAATAGGCTCTTTCTTCAGGTTGTAACCTTAGTATGGTGACGGCAAGTGACTCTTTATAAGTGAGTCATTGACTTTAGTGAACTGATTCGTTCAAAAGTGCTGATAATTGCAGGAACAAAATCGTCATATTAAAATATTCACACAATAGATTCTTTCAAAAACACTAATTCATTAAAAATTCATTTGTCAAGTGACTGCTTGTATGAGTAAGCGATTTAATCATTCATTCAACTAATTAATTTAAAAGTTCAGAGTCATTTAGGGAGGAAACAGACTGAATCAACCGATTCTTTTAAAAAAGCTGATCCATTCAGGTGAGCCAATGAGCTTTCAGGAACGAAATGAACGAGTCATTTGCTTGATCGATTCAAAAACACCGATGCACTGACAAATGAAACAAGTGACAATATGTATGAGTGATTCATTGAATCATGAACCGATTTGGTCAAAAGCACTGAATTATTCAGAAAGAACACAACTGTTACAACGCTTTTCTTGTGCGTTTGTTTGGAGCTATTTGGGAACTGTTTTCCATGTAAGTTAACCTCTTGTTTATTGAACTGATGTACAGAGGCAATAGGCTATCTCACAATCGCTGCATTATTTTATAAATGGCTTTTTAATAAAATAAGACTTTTTTTTTAAATAATAAAAAAGGCTTAGTTTCTAGTTTGTGACACTTTTGAATAATAACTGTGGTTTTGAAACAATTTTTTGAACTAGAAGGTAATGAATCCCAAGTGCAGGAAAGCAGTTTCGGAGACAAAAGTTTCCTTGGGACGCTTCTGTTCAGTGTTTACATGTTCGCTGAACATTTGTTTACATACTTGCACTTGGACCGATCGAAGCAATGATTGCTGTGGTGATATTGCTTTAATGTCAAAAAGGTTTTAGATATGGTGAAGTGCACATCAAACATATTTTTAATATTGTTTTTCATCACTTTTCGGAACATTTCTTTTTTATGAGCAACACTTTTTTACTACGGGGAAATCAGTCCACATTAAACTTAAAAATACATCACCTTAAAAGTAGATTCAAATTATCCAATCAAACCACTACAGTGACAGGTGGCTACTATTCTCTTTCTACTGGAGTGAAGGCAGTTCTAAAGTTCGAAACTTTACTGATTGAGTGACTGACCAAGAACCATTTATTTTATTTAATTTCTGTCATAGCAAAGCAACTTCTGAGAAAGAGAAAGTGCATGTATTGTGTTCTTGTGATTGCCTCAGCAGGTGGATAATGAATATGTTTACATCCTTTTTTTCTTTTTTTTTTGTTACAACAGGAACTCATTTCTCACCACTAGTATGTGTCTGCGCTGCAACACACCAGCTATGGCACGCATCACTTCTTCATATCCAGAGAAAGGTACTGCTTTCTTGATATACAGCATTGTAATATTTTGTGTGACATCTGAAAGTAGTTGTGGAGCTGCTGTTGTTTCAAACCCGGCGGGTTCAGGCGGGTTTGTATATTGACAGATTGTTTGTGAAGCCCTTGGTCCATAACAATAAAAAGATTGCAATGATATAGCAGAAAGAGGTGTATTAATTATATTTGATGCGGCACAGAGAGTGGCCTCTCGCTATGAAAGGCAAGATTTATTGTTTTACCTATAGGTCAATAGCCTATTCACATCAAGGAACAGTGAGTCTGGGCAAGCTGTTACTCGAAATAGTCTAATTCATCATAATTAAGAAAGGCTTTACAAATTCGAGGAATAGCATTGAAAGTTGTATCGAACATTACATTGAGCTATTTACAGTGGCTGCCACTGGGTTAATACTTAATAAAGTAGGACGGGCTTGTTACTGTGCCAATTTTGGCAGGGCTTTTCCAACTTTTAAACCATCAGGAAGCATTACATCTTTGATTTTTGGCTCTCGCGTAAGAGCAATGATGCTTTTGATGCACTCCGCTTTAAGCCAGTCTTCAGATTCAGTTATTAAATTAGCCACAGATGAAAAATTGGATAAGGAGGAATTTTTTTTTTTTGTTCTGGCTTTTGAAATTTTGTCCGTTTATCAGCTTCAAACCTCTGGCATTCAAGCATAGATTTGTTTCAGTCGTGGTATGTGTTGCCAGTCTTGGTCAGCCATGCTGGTTGGCAGTGACCGTCTATGACAAAAACAACAAAACCTCTGTAATGCTATTGAGCCTTTGAGCGTGCTATTTTCGAAAATTGCTTTGAAATGAGTTGTTAATGGGTCCGCACGCAAAGTGTAATACACATCGCCAGTTTGGGAGATGAAATTGGAGGATGAGAAATGTCTCATTTAAAGTGCAGAGTTCAGCTATCACTGTCTCACTTCAACTGGGTGCTGATGTACAAATGACAGCAGGAATAAACAAAAACAGGCTTTTGCCTGCAAATTGCTGTAGCAAATTGCAAACTGCAAATCTGCGTTGCATGTAAATAGATCTCAAAAGTATGTCTAGAAGTCATGCTCAAGCTTTTTACAGCATATTGACCCTGTTTACACCTGGTATTAACATCTGTCTCTGGTGATCTGATCACAAGTTGTCAGTGCTAAAAACGGGGAACAAAATGTGTAAATGTGAAAACGTGGTCCAAAATATTTCATGGTCTAATCACTTAAAACACTTTCGAAGATAGTCAGAAATGCACATGCCCACGTTGAATTTGCATAGCATTTTTGAATTTGCATAGCATTTTTTTCTGCTATGAGTATCATGCAGTATGGTGTACAAAAAAGGCTGCATGATTAATCAGAATAAAACCAAAATCTCAATATGACTGTACAAATTGCAAAACTTTTGATGAGAGGTGCTTATTAACAAAAGAAAAGTTTTAAGTCATTGGATGCAAAAGTCCTTTTTACATGGTGTTTGCACATAAATGTGTCTTAGCAGTGAGTGGACACAACTGCCCTACATTAATACAAATTCATTCACTCCTTTTTTTTTAATCCCCAAAAAACCTACACAATCTCAATTATCAAGCCTTTTTGATTTTCCAAGCAGTATGTCGTCATATTACACAGATTCCGCCCACGGCTGCTAACAGACTGTACCATATTGGCATATTTCTGCCCTCAGCCAGATGGTAATGTGCTACAGAATACACAAAAAAAATGGAAGAGAGGGGCGGGGTGAGCAGTAGCTCATTATCGTTTAAAGACACATGCACTGAAAAGCTGTTTTTGATAAGGTAAAAAGGTTGTTTTAGATGACCATTGCAGAATTTTAACCAAAGGATGTTGCAGACATTTCATGAGGAACCTAAGAATCATAGCAACTTGTGGAAAATGGGCATAATGTCCCCTTCAAGGGCTCCCTGGGGTTTTCTGCCAAAACAAAAGTCTGATGGTTTAACGTTTGAAAATGAATAAATTAAGACTGTACTGTACTTAAGCTGTAGTGTAAAATAAAATGATGATGATGATGATGATGATGATTATTGTTATTTTCTCAACTGTTCTATTTCTATTTTAAAGTAAAATATTACAGCATTTTTTTTTTCATTTTTTTTTTTTTAGTATTAACAACAACAACACTAATAATAATAATAATAATAATAATAATAATAATAATAATAATACATTATTTAAAAATGTATATTATTTTATATTGTTATTATTATCATAGCCAAATTGATATATTATCACAAAGTTTTAATGTATTTTATATAGATATATTATAATATATTTTCATATAGATAATATTTTGTCACCAAACAAGCACAACAAACCTGTTATTTATTTTAAATGGCAATCAGTTTTTATTAGAAAAATAGCAATTACGTTTTTCCCCCAAATTGTACAGCTCTGAGGTACAAGTTAAAAGTAGAGTGGTGCTCAAAGTGTCATGACTTGCTTTTCTTCTTCTCTGCACATATATGTATCTTAGGACTAGCTGCATTAAGATCTGCCTCAATTCCGGCATGCTATTCTCCCTTTTTTACAATCCAATCGACACCCGATAGATAAAATCTAGTCCCGTATGTGTTTTTCCCCCCTTGTTCAATAAGCTGTTTCACTCGAAGATATGCCTCACTACAGCAGTAAAGTCAGTTACAACTTTTATTTCATGCCAAATTTAATACCCTTTGCATGATAGAGGACTTTGTGAATGTGTTTTAGATTGCAGTGCATGATTTTTAAGAGACAGCTCTTAGGTTTAGGTTTGTGATGCAACTGGAAAAAAAAAAAGTGTTTAACACTTTATGAGAAGTTTTAACAGGGTTAATGGAGTGGTGTGCTCTTGAAAGAACAGCAACCCTGTTATTTATACCGCAACACACTTTGTGTCTAACAAACTTGTGGCAAAATCATCATAGTATATCTTCAAAACACATTTATATATACTATTATAAATATTATCTGGTTTAGTGATTTCACTCAGCTTTCCTGGAGAAAGTAAAAAAAAAAATCCTATACTAATCACTAGCCTGCGGCTGCTAGTTGACACGCGGCTCTGTAAACAGACAGTGATTAGACAGACTGTGATCGTATGCCGTTTAATCTGTCAGTACTAATCACTGTCAGATTTATTCGTTTACGATTGGACGCATATGTGATTTCATTATTGAAATTACATGTGCACAGACAAGCCAGCAGTCAAAATGTTGTTTTCCCTCCAGTGCAAATATCAACTTGCTTTGACTACCAAGACATCCACAAAAATGTAACATGTCGCCTAAGGCTACTCTGATAGCCGGCAGCTCCCCATCATTTCAAGATCTCAAATTTTACCCAGTTTACATTTATTTTCCAGCTACATATAACCATTCCTTCACTTGTTACTAACTTCCATCAGCAATATTTCAGATGGTACATCTGAAAGAATCTCTTCAGAGGTAAATTTCTGCTTGCAAACATGAAAAATACATTTTCTATCATACTATCATCATTTTACAATACAAACGCTAAAAGGTAACTATACAACCAGTAATTTCAGTGAAAATATCTACATTTCTCTGTGATTTATGGGTAGATTTGTGTGGGGACTCAGCTGATGTCGGGCTCTGCCAAAGTTCTGACTGATGCAGCTGAAAGCAGAGCTGGCGAACAGGGAGACATCTGATGTCCTGCTTTATAATTTACTCCACACATGGTAACCAAATGTTTATGTGGCCATAATGATGCAATGGAAGCCAATTTGTGAAAAAACAAAGACATTGTGATCAGGAAAAAAAAGAAAAGAAATATTTTAAATGTACATATATTAATGCAGTGGAAATGATCTGTAGTGTAACAAACATCAGGAGTATTCTTTGTTAAAGCCAAGGACACCCAAATGTGTTGAAAAGGATTGGATAAATACCTAAATATTCTAAATATTCAAGTCACCTTTACAGAAAATAATGACTTACAACTAGTGAGTACGCTTGAGGTTGAAACTATTGGTAAAACATTCAAAATGTGGGGTCGGTAAGATTTCTAAAACGTTTTTGAAAGAAGTCTTGTGTATATGTGTATATTTAGATAGTAAAAGTAAAGACATTTAAAAAAAATGTGTGTGTGTGTATATATATATATATATATATATAGTTAGTAAAAGTAAAGGCATTTAAAAAAAATGTCTATATATATATACATATATATATATATATATATATATATATATATACATACATACATACATATATATATATATATATATATATATATATATATAGTTAAAGACATTAAAATGTCTATATATATATATATATATATATATATATTCATTGAATAAAAAAAAATCAATAAATAAAGAAATACTAACCTCAAACACCATTTTGAGTGCTAGTATATGTACTTTACAAAGAAGTGTCACATTCAGACTTGTTTAAAAATATATATTTAAAGTCAAAATTTATTTATATGGAAATACATTTTGTGCTTTCTTTTTCTTTATTTCTTTTTTATTCTTTTTTATTCTTATTTTATTTTTTATTTTATTTTATTTTATTTTCATCTCCTTGTGGACCCCAGTTTGAAACCCACTGACATAGATAACCAGGTGAAAAAGCAAAATCTTCTAAGGTTAAGCAGAACGATATATATGTGCAGCTTGAGATTTATTTACTGTGCAATAGTGGTCATATGAGGAGAATGTAAGATCTTGCTTGGCTGACATTCTTCCTTCAGCCACCACTTCTGTGGGACACCAGGTCGAATCTGTTGGGCCTCATCCCAATAAGTGAGCCAGTCTGTCTGATGAGATTGAGTTTATTGGCATCCCCCGTCTTATTGCCCCATGAAGTACAGAAGGTCACTTCTACTGTATATCCTTACAGGGACCTGGAAAATAGAGTTAGCTCTGACCCTCTTGGATATAGCATCCACCCCCATGTCTGTCGGCTCTCTTAAGTTGGTTGAGCTGACACCACTCAACACAAATTGAAAACCAACCCCCTTTATACCACCTCCTTCCCATGAGAGTGATTGCAGAACCATTCGAATGCTCCTGCAGATGGTATTCCTCAGACTTGTACTTGAAATCAGGTGTGGAGACTGTACAGTACACAGGAGCAAGCATGCTACTCAGAAGCAGCTGACACAGTTCTGCAGCAGTACAAATTGTGGCCTCCAGGTTAGATGGTGTCCACCTGTCAGAAGTGTCCACCTGCGCTGTCCTTAGCTTATCTTAAAGAGCTTATACAATGTCCACCTCTTCTCCAAGTGCAGTATCCAGCAGTAGCTAAAGTGTGACTCATGGATGAACCCTACAGAAGGTCCAGGGCATGATGGAGAGCAGGGTCAGGTGTGATGTAGAAACTTGAGATGTCTTGGCAATGTGGTTTTCACATTTCACGATCCTCACACTGCCTGTCCTACATGTAGGCAACCTTACCCCCATCACCCTCAGCTCTCTCTATATGTGTCTTAGTTCCTCGTTATTGTCTGCCCTTAAGGCACCTCTTCCTCTCATTCAGAAGTGCTTCCAGGTCGCAGGTTGCCCCAGGCGTTTAAACCTGAGCTGATCATCTCTTCACTGCTTTCTGTGGTCAGTGGTTGCTTGCACGAAGGTGAATAAGGTTTTTCGAGGTGAACGCATCCTTGACTTCCATAAAGTATGGCCTGCATCCAGTATATGGCAAATCCAAAGTGTTATTGCACCAGGAAGGCCAGTTAATGAGCCGATGGTGGTTAAAATAGAGCTTGTATGTGCAACCTGTTGTGAGTGACATAACATGCTGAGAGTTTATCAGCAGTGGGAGTGACATTTACCACTGTTAGAGTAACATTCGAAAACTTCCGTGTACGCAATATTGCCGTGGGCTAGGCTCAACACCAGCTCAGTGTCTGGCATGCGTAGTTGTTCTTCGGTTGTTTTTACTTTTCATTTTCTGCTTTTCTGATTAGAAAAGCTTCAGTTATTGCGATATCAATGGGAATCTGTCTCGGTGAAATGCTGTGTATGCGACAGACGGGGCTCATTGCAAGAATGTTCCTGTGGTGACATTTCTGCTAAATATTACATTGTAAAATGTATGTTAAATTTAGGAATCCATATAGCCTAAGTACTGATTAAAAACGAGAAATCGATATTGTTAATCCAGCACTAGCACCCACACAGCTGACATGTTTACCTGTTGTAGTTTATCCACATTGTATGCACTAAATAGACACAGAGTCAAAACGTGCCATCTAAGAAACACTAGTAAAAGGGTTAGTTCACCCAATAAAGAAAGTTCTATTATTACCCTCATGTCATCACAAACCCATAAGACCCTTTTTCATCTTTGGAACACAAATTAAGTTGTTTTTGATGAAATTTGAGAGCTTTGTGACCCAATGCAACTGACACGTTTAAGGCCCAGAAAAGTAGTAAGGTCCTTACGTTAAAATAGTCCATGTAACATCAGTGGTTCAACCGTGATATTATGAAGCTACAAGAATATCTTTTGTGTGCAAAGAACACAAAAATAATGACTTTAATCAACAATTTTTTTCCCTTCCATGTGTAACGTGGGGTTTGGGTTTTGTTCACGTTCATGTTTTCATGTTATTTATTTTGAAGTTTTGCCATGTTCCTGGTTTGTGTCTTGCTTCCCTTGCCCTCTTGTATTCCTGCCATTGGTTCCTCTGTTCTATGTGTCATGTTCTGATTGTTTGTTCTAGTTATGTGTCATGTTCTCATTGGTTGGTTTGTGTCATGTGACCCCCATTGTTTGGTATAAGTAGCCCTCATGTTCCCATTGTTCCTTGTCGTGTATTGAAGTGTAAACCTGCTTTTGGTGAATCTGTGTTATAAGTCTGTTCATGCCAAGTTTGTTTCAAGCCAAGTCTGTTCGAGTCTGTTCATGCCTAGTCAAGTTTGTTCATGTCAAGTCAAGTCAAGTCAAATCATCAAGTCGGATTGTTGGATTGTTTGTTTGGATTTCACGTTTTGGATTTTAAATAAAACTGCACTTTGGTTCATCACAACTCGCCTTCAGTTGGACTTTTGTTACACCGTGTCACTGTTTGACGCATGATACCAGTAACACGATGCATTACTATACTTTTAACATCACTGTTTTGGCCAAATAAAAAAAAAAAAATTTAAAGGCTGGCTGCTGAAATTTCAGTTCATGACTAATTTCCATATAGTGCATAAACACTATACACATGAACATTTCCTGCACTTTTGTTATAATTTTAAGGAAAAATATATCAAGATTTTTATCATGTTGGATTTTGCTGTATTTGGCTGAGCAGTGGTTTGGGTGGCTCGCCAATGTATTAGATTTCTCTAATAAACCTATACAGGGGTTAAGATTCTTGAAGACAGACAAGCTAACATCGCTGTTGAAGACCTGCTACACTGCTACCTACAATAAATTCTTCTCCCCACAAGAACTCTGGTCAAGCTTACTGATTTTATGTATTAGAGAAATCTAATACATTGGCGAGCCACCCAAACCACTGCTCAGCCAAATACAGCAAAATCTAAAATTTTTTTAAGGAAAATTATATCAAGATTGTTATCATTTCATCAAGCAAATAGTGTAAAAAAGAATGTGGGTACAACTTCCGAGAAACAGTTAGAGGAAAGTCTCAGGCTACATTTACAACACATCAATGTTGTCAAAAATGGAAACGTTTTTAAAAAAAACATAATGTATACACAACAATGTTTTCAAAACAATTCGCACTTACATATATCTGTGAAAACTGCCAAAAATGCTGTATTAAGTATGACAGGCTAGAAGTTGGCGCGCTGTTTGTTCACACTTGCCTTTAAAATTGAAACGTACTGCGCATGTCTACATACCTAACACTTAACAAGACATCACCGTTTTCAAAGATTCCTGTATTGGGTGTTTAAACACAAATGATAATGGCGGCATTTTCGAAAACTTGCACTTTAAAACCTGTTTTCAAAATTATGCATTTTCAGTCCCCAAAACGATGTTGTCATGTAAATGAACAGGCAAAACACGTAAAATGGTTCCCATTTTTGGCTGAAAACAGTGTCGTGTAAACTAGAGCTGCAGCTAATGATTATTTTTATTGTCGACTAATCTATTGATTATTTTTCAATTAATCTGTTTATTATTTTCTTATCAGCTGATCAATTCTCTAGTTAAACTATCAATGAATAATAACAGTAACTTCTGCTATTAATCTTTTAATATTTTATTCAAACGTTTTTTCATAATTAATACTTCACAAAAATAATAACAACAACAAAGAAAGAAAGAAAATAACAATGAATAAAGAAAAATAATAACAAGAGAGAAAAAGAAAGAAATAATAATAACAATAAATAATAAAAAATAAAAATACCGGGAAGTTTTAAATGCCTTTAATGCCTTTAAATCTTTGTTAGCGAGTGCAGAAAGCGCGTTTGGAGCGTGCGTCTAAAACTGGTGCTATTGTGCCCACGGTACTGATGGCAGCTCTGGTGGATCTCTGTCTATGTGGGTGAATTAAACCCGTCATGCTTAAATAGGCAACTCCATGTCCGGTGCTGTTCCATTCATTCAGCGCAGCTTTGAATGCGAGAATGCGGTTGTGAATCCTGACAATGTAAAGGCATCAGTTCGGCTGTATATATATGCGGTTCTGATGGTCGTATAATAATAAAATGCTTTATGACTGCAACTTTATTAAAGGAGAACTCCACTTCCAGAACAACAATTTACAAATAATTTACTAACCCCCTAATCATCCACGATGTTCATGTCTTTCTTTCTGCAGTCGTAAAGAAATTATGTTTTTTGAGGAAAACATTTCAGCATTTTTCTCCATATAATGGACTGATATAGTGCCCCGATTTTGAACTTCCAAAAGACAGTTTGAATGCGGCTTCAAACGATCCCAAATGCGGTTGTAAACGATCCCAGCCGAGGAAGAAGGGTCTTATCTAGCGAAACGATTGGTTATTTACATTTAAAAAAAATACCATTTAAATACTTTTTATTCTCAAACGCTCGTCTTGCCTTGCAGTCCTTGAACTCAATGTACTCTGGCTCAAGACAGTTAGGGTATGTTGAAAAACTCAGACTGTATTTTCTCCCTCAACTTCAAAAATCACTTCAAAAATCATCCTACATCATTGCAGAAGATCAAACACCCTTAACAAAAAAGGTAAAACAGCGATATATAGGGCGATTTTGAAGTTGAGGGAGAACATGAGATGTAAGTTTTTTCGACATACCCTAACTGTCATGAACGTGAACAAAAACAGTCCAGGCAGAGTAAGACAAGACGAGCGTTTGGCATTAAAATGTATCTAAATTGTATTATTTTTATTAAAATAACCGATCATTACGCTAGATAAGACCCTTCTTCCTCGGCTGGGAGCGTTTACAACTGCATTTCGAATCGTTTGAAGCCGCATTTAAACTGCATTTTGGAAGTTCAAAATTGGGCCACCATATCAGTCCATTATTTGGGGAAAAATGCTGAAATGCTCAAAAAACATAATTTCTTTACACATTTGAATATAACATACCACCTACACTAAATTCTACCATAAACCTAACAATTAGTGTTAACGAAAGCAAACGTGAGATAAAAACACAGACGCATAAAATGGCATTTTAGATTTTTTTTTTTTTTTGGCGTTTTAGCATGGGCGTCACCAGGCCATTTTTAGGTGGGCTATAGCCCCCCCTAAACTAACTACTTAGTCCACCTAAAATTTTGCGATTAGCTCCATAAACTGTACACAAATTTGTGATCGCCTCAGTCCCCTTTAAATTTCATTTGAAAATTGTGGCAGACTTCGATCGGCTCCTCCCTGCCTTTTAACGCGTTCTTCAAGCAGCAGACCGTGGTGGCGCTGAGCGAGAAACAGAGGTGTGTGTGTTTATCGATAGATTGTTATAATATCTGCATCTATGCATTTAAATAACGTTTACAAAATATCATAGGGGAACAATCGATTCCCCGATCGTTTTCGCTGCGTTCACCCCTCATCACACCACAGCTGTTTCCTCGAGTGAAAATGAAGCACATATAAATGCATGCTTTATAAAACGACCATGTTGCCATTTTCATTTGAAAATGTAACTTTCAATTTAATACATATTCCAGTGCATGTGGCAAAGAGGTTTGCATACTTGAGCTAAGGAAATAGAGTTGTAGAAATGCAGGCAGAAAAATGTAGCAAAACAGGTGTCTGTGTGAGATCACGAAGACCTGTAGGCTTATTTAGTACTCGAATGTTATACCTATCAATACAGTACAGTGGAATACTGCAATAAATGTAGTTTACCACCCCTATTAGTCAAACATTTTTTAAATTTATTTCTATATTTATTATTATTATTTTATTATTATATCCTCATTGGGGGCTAAGGCCCCCTAAAATGAAAATCTTAGAATCGCCCCTGCATTTTAGTAACATGTTTTTCACAGTACTCATACCCAAACACTCTTCATCTCAAGTGCTTTACCAGGTGAGCTACCAAGCAAGTTTATGAAATCTAAAAATCCAAACATAAGGAGCTGGTTATGTGATGAAAATATTAAAATGTATTCGTACACAAGTTACACACTTTTTTTTAAAAGTGTTTTGAGGTCATGCATACTGTTGTGCAAGGAACAGTCTAAAAATAAGTCTTCATTAACCGATAACCTGCCCATATAATCCTAATTTGTGTTAAATGGAGTAAAAGTGGTTGGTGTTTAATTGCCAGCAAACTGTATGCATATAGGTATGCTTTTTTGAATTTTGCAAAAAAAATGTAGATAGAGGCATGTTTTTCCAGTGTGCCTATGTTGGCGCTCTCAGTACTCCCACTGCTTCCTCATTAGCATCATTAGCTCATCCATCTTGTTGGCAAGGGATCTAACATTTCCGACCATGATAGAGGTTGTAAAGGTTGCGGAGCCATTAACAATATATGCACTTATTATTGAATACTTCTTAATATGAAGGTCTGGAGCAATGCCAGAATAAACTTATGCCGTTGTCAGTTTTTCAAAATTTGAGTTATTGTTATTTTTTTCTTTCTTTTTTTTTCACTTAAGCAACAGCTAAGTTAAACTGCAATATTGCCTTTTTGTCTTTAGAGAAAGACTGAATCTCTATTACCCTCAACATCAATATGAATGCACTGTGTGTAATAACCGCAAACAGAAGGGTGAATGATTCAGTCTCATGCCATGTCCTTTGCGTCCTCCCTAGGAGGAGAAGAGCTTTGTGAAGATAATCACTTAAAAGAAATTAACCATCCTTTGCTCATCTGCTTGTTGCTTAGTAACTTTATACCATCTGGGAGACAAATATTTCCAACAAGGGAGTGAGGGAGAGAGCGGGAGCTCTGAGAGGCTATCATGTGCATGTATTAATTATCTGTTTTTATACACTATTTAAGCAGAGAATGAAATGTCTTTCCCGTTAGATTAACTCAGATTAATTTTCCCTTCTTGACTTCCACACTGACTAATGCTAGGAACAGTGGCATATTGCATTTCTGTAGGTTCCTGTGCCCCTTCCACAAGCAGTGATGTCAGGCACAAAGGTAAATAGGGCTGGGTTTGACAAGAGAAAGAGGGGGTAATAACAAATATGGCAGCTGAACAAAGGAACGTTTTTGCAGCTAAAAGAGCCAGTTGCCGGAATGTTTTAATTTATTTATTTTTTTTTTATTCAAACCTGTGCACACAATGGCAAAAGGTCAAAATTTTAAAGCAATCGGTAAATGTTTTCCAGTAACATCATGCAAATTAGTAATTCTTAACTATGTTTATTTCATGTCCCAAATATGGAATGCATTCTTTATGTTTGATTATGTGCTCAGTTATATTACCAGGCCAATTCAGTTGAGAACCACCAAATACTAAAATTTTCAGGAAATCAGCTGAGCTTTTTTAGTTTTATTTATTTATATATTTATTTTTGTCATCTGTTTTGTGATGTTACCATCTAAAAGTTTGTTGTTTTTTGATGTTCTCCCATTTTAATGCTTTTTTTGTCCTTTGAAGAGTGTGAACATTGAAATCAAATCAAGACATTTGAAAAAAGGAATAATGTTCTTTTACAAGCATCTTACAGCACACATCTGTCATAAAGACAGTGATGCATTCTTGCATATAGTGCTGTCACTAAAAAAGCAACTCGTATTAATCAAATTTAATAGCTAGAGCTTTAGGGCTTCTACCCATGAGTTTATGATGCTGCATAGATGGGGTCATCATTGCAGGGGGTCCATACTGAATCCCCGCCTAGCCAAAATGTTATTTTTAATACATTTTATAATATGAAATCTTCCCCGTTTATTTTACTCGGTTTAAAAGCCACAGTGTATGATTTGTTTAATCAGTAAATTTCTTGCGTAAAGTAACTGTTTACTTTAAGCAGTGACATATTTTGGAACAGAAGATCACTGTATTAGTATTTCTTAATGCTTGATTTACAGGATTTTACACCTAATGGGTTCTGCTTGTGCTTTGAATTAAAAAATAAATTATGATCTATCAAGTAACTTTCTATGCTTAACTTCTCTCTCTTTGCTTGGAGGATGAATAAATGACATAATTTTCATTTTTGGCTGAACTATCCTTTTTAGATGGCAACAGTAGAACACCCCGCTCATTTTAGCAGCTTTACATTTAGTAGACATTTAGACAAATGTGCACCACCTCTGAAATTCCAAGTGCACCCTTAAGTAATTCATCCTGGTGCCAAATCTGGTCTGAGAACACTGTGAATCCATAGATTTCAGTGCTGGTGGTGCTTACACAGAATTTGACAGAAACGGGTGCGTTCCAAAAAATCTAATTTGCTGCATTCCCGCTTGATTTCAAACTGACCCAAACAGTTCCAAACAGTTTCCACACCCTCAAAGCCCATCTTAAGCAGTCCGATCCATCAAACGCTCCACCAGAGCTTTTTCTATTGTGTAAACGCCCTGAGGGTGTGTAAGACAAAAGACAGGGAAATCACTTAAATTAGTAGTGGGTGACTGATCGCTTCTTTGGAACCGTCATCTGCCGTTTTCTGTCTACAAAGGGTCGTGACCTGATTCTTTCTCATCCCAGTGGTTTCTTTTTTGAGCTCAAAGTCACAAATGTGACCTCAGAGGGCTAGCTGGACTTATGACTTGTGTCCACCCACTAATCCTACACAATCTGCACCATTCGTTTCAAAAGAAGACAAAGTTTTGATAAATGGGCGGATGTACACATCATCTATGTTGACATTTTAAGTGCTTCAGTAGTATTTGTCAGAAAAGCAAAAACTTCCCAGTGTGCTAGGAAAGCTGACACCAGATATCTGCAGTGGACACCCGTATGGAATTAAAACACGACTTTCTCATTTATCACAACCGTAAAATGTACATGAAGGCCTGTCGGATTGAATTGATATTTTTCACTGGCCGATATTTTTATTTTGCCCTACTTGGCTTTCTCTAGTGCAATTTGTTGCATTATTAATTGACTGAAACATTTGTGTTCACTGCCATCTTTCTGGCTGACATGCCCACTTTGTCACACAGAACTCAGGAAGTCTGGATAATGGGACAAAGAAGCGGAAACGGACACACAGACACACACACGCACACAGAAAATGGTTGAGAGAATCCAAAAAACAAACACACAGACTCTAGCGGCTCGGTTTGATATCCCACTGTCCGGCGCTCTGCCACAGTCTCTCCTGCTAATCAGTGCAGGAATATGTGGCTACGTGGCGCACGGGTGTCAGGTGATTTATTGGCTCCCTCTGAGGTGCCGCTGAAGTGGCTCAGAAAAATGACTCCGCAAACTGATCTCGGACCAGTTTTTACTCTCACAAAAAGGTTAGTCCAGGATATTTTTAGGCGAAGGAGTCAGGAATTGATTTTGTGTCGTGCACCGGGAGTTTGGGCCTTCTTCAGAATCAGAACTAGACATACTGTGTTTAGCAAGCGTAATCCTATGCTTCTCTTTTTTAAAGGAATAGTTCACTTAAAATTAAAAAATGTCATTTACTCGCACTCATGACATTCCAGACCTGTATTACTTTCTTTTTTCATTGAGATGAAAAGCAGGTGTTTTGAAATTTTCTTTTACTCACATTAATTCACAGAATTTTGTATTTTATGCATTTTATATAATAAGTAGATTCAGACTAAGTATATCTCCATGTGTGTCTTTTAATGTTTTTAAAATAACTCTCTTATGTGCACCAAGGCTGCATTTATTTGATCAAAAACACAGTAAAAATTGTAATATTGTGAAATGTTGTTACAATTTAAAACAACTGTTTTATATTTTAATATATTTTAAAATGTAATTTATTCCTATGATCAAAGCTGAATTTTCAGCATCATTACTGCAGTCTTCAGTGTTACATGATCCTTCAGAAATCATTCTAATATACTGATTTGCTGCTTTGAATTCGTTTGAATTCTTCCTGCCATTCCAATCCAGTAGGATGTGGCCAATTCAATTCTAATTTACACTCATAAATAGAACTGAAGTTTAAGTGTTCAAATGACTCAGATTTACCCAACCATGGCATTCAGAAGCGTAGACTTATTATTTACATAATAACATTAGACTATACCGTTATAAAATTTGGAACAGTGTCATACAAGGTAACAGAACAGAAGTAGATGGGAAAGACTGGAGGGATGAAACTGGCAGATGGCTTGACGCTTGATTGAGAACTTAAGAACTTGCTAGAGGAGGTTGTGTGTATGTGTGTGTGTGTGTGTGTGTGTGTGACAGGTGCTGAGTGAATATCAGCAGGGTTGCCAGGTTTAAAAATAAAATAAATACATGTTTTTTTCTGTCCGGGATCCCCTGGTAAATTCATATTTCAGGGGCTAAACATGATGTTATTGGGGTCGCCTCAACCCGCGGACATCAAAAACAATCCACAGGAGCAGTGTTAAAAGTAGCCCTATTCCGCTGGAAAATTGCGGACTGTAGGGCAACTATTGAAAAAAAAAAAAAAAAATTGGTTTGCAAATCATAAATGAATATAATCATAATGTAGCATTTTTTTTTCCTGCACAAGGAGCTACTGAAGTGCTAAACCTGTATACCAAGAAAAGATTCATTTTGCAATGTGTTGATTAGTCTTACCGCGGTAGTTAGTTTTACCGGTGTACAGCGATTGCATTACATGCCCAATTAAGGAATAAATTATTATAACATGGCCACAATTTATTACAATTAAGGAATGAATTAACACATTTTTAATTTATGGCCACAGTGAATATATATATTTTTTGCATGTCACGAGTGGGGTTCCTTATGCCACTCATATTATTTTTTTTTAATTGTTAATTAAAGTTCTGTCTAGTATTAGTGATTATGTCATATGTAATATGACATTGTTGTAAGAAAAATTATGAATCCACCCTTTTCAAGTATTTGTTTTGTTCAAAGAAAGGAAAAGATGTAAAGATCTTACGCTAAAGTGTCGTTGGCAAATATCTTGTCTTGTAAAATGTATGGTGTAATTGGAAACACAGCTGTTGTCATAAGTTTATTAATCGGTAGTAAATTTTTTCTCATCGTGGCATCCCTAGTGTTTCTACAATAATCCTAATCAATAAAAACAATAAATCTGCTCAGTGTAAGTATCTGGAACATCAGACAGAAATTTAGACTCCTCTATTTTTGTTTGTCCACCTGCCCAGGGTCACTTATATAACAACAGCCAGCAGTAGCTGCTAAGATGAAAAGAGACATAGTAATTTATGGATTTATTACTATAGTCCCTTTGGCTTACTTTGTAAGGCACTATTATATTGATTTATTTGTATTGTGAAGAGTGCTATATAGTTTAATCCGAATGGAACTCAGTATTTGTGATTCTATTCTGGACTGATCAACAGTCTCTGAAAGATTATTTCGAATGTATTATTTCTTTCTTTGAGTGGGTATTATAACTGCCAACCTGAAAATTCACAGTTCATTTCCCAGGAATTGAAATTAGATTAATTGTATAGCCATACTACATAATGGCAGCTGAAAGTATTTTAATTTTTTTTTCCAGATCGTTTAGACCTATGCTGGACCACTAACATGTGTAATGCACTGTGTTAATTGTATCATATCTTAATGGGCTTACTCATATGGAATGGTCAGTTTTGACATGCATAATGAGACTATTCACATGGCACTCAAGCTTTCATTTAAATTCTATTGAACGGTGTCTCATCAATCTATACCATCAACTTTATGGAAACCTGACTTCTAGCTGCTGTATCGCAGCTTCTTTCTGCGTTTTGACATGCACAATGATGCATTTTGCTGTTAAAACCCATTATGCCACTCGCCGTTGTAAAACTTGCATGATCCCGTAAATCTTTTAGCAATGCTAGTTTGAATTTCTGCTTGTGAAGGAGGGAGGAGGTAGGCTCTGGTTAGCAAGTGTTACTGCCCTAAAAGGTGCAGATGTGATAGGACGTTTTATTAAAGTTGAAGAACACGAGAAAAACATCATCCTCAGAGGCCTTGTTATTCTATCCTCTCCTCACTTCAAAACTCCCTGAATGAATCCATTTTTTAACACGGAGAGGAGATAATCCGATGTCAACGTTGAAATATTTAGAGGTGTTCACCTCTGTATTTGCATGCCATAGGAGTCCATGTCTTCCCATGAGGTAAATTTGTTTTAGAAGTGGAGATGCGTTGGAGAAGCATGTTGCCCTCAGCGGGAGCCACATCGAAAGTTGTTACGATCACTGCCCACATGTTGCTCAAATTCAATTTACAAGGCCGTATATGTCCTTCATGATGCATTTAACATGACCAAGTATTGCTTTTTTCCCTCCACACTTTTATGAGGAGATGGTCGAGTCTGCAAAGAATTTATTGATTCACTGTATAACGTGTGTCTCACTGGTTGCTTTTAAACACATAATTGTTACCAAGGATATAAATGGTCATATCTGACTGAGAAGACTTTTGCTTCTAGGGGCAAACAGGCTGACAATGGGAAATCAAAGTTTAAAGTGAAGGGAGAATAGGTAAAAAACATCGGTATGAAGTGATAGGGAAGAAATGGTGAGAGAGGAGACAGAAAACAGAGAAAGGGCAAATCCAATCCCTCTCTGGCGGGACATTGGCTGCCCAAGCTAGGCTCCTGGGATCCAAACCATTTGATTCTTTGGAGATGCTGCAATTAGCCATGGAAAATCTAGTGTCAGAAATACTGGTACTTTGGTATCAAGTCGATACTTACATTTTAAAAACGTAACAATACCAGCCTTTCCACAACGGCTGTCAAATGCTCCCCTGTTTGTTTGAACACTCTGTGAAGAGTGTCAACAGTTTCTATTTACATTTTTAGGCAGCGTTGAGAATTGTAGCCAATCACAGACATGTTTATTGAGTGTGTGACCTAAATGGCCAATCAGAGGTATTTAAGTTAGAATCTGCTCAGTATGGCAGAATTTGTTCAACATACTGTACGCTCTGCATGCTCTCAAATAATTTTAAGTATAAACACAATGTAAGACATTCGTTGTGCAATACATACAGTTCTTTTACATATTTGAATAGATTTTGAATAGTTTTTTTTTTTGTTTTTTCCCTTCATACTGCTATATACACTGCAAAGTTTTGGGAGTGACGAGCACATTAAAATGTGTGACTGATTGAATTCTATATATATAAAATTGTACTTCAACTCCAGTGGCTCTGTCAAGATAAAAAAAAACAAAAAAACATTGTGCACTATATTTCAAATCCTATTCAATGCTCACGTTCGCATGTTTCAATAGCCGGGTTTCCATCCAAAGTTACGAATTTAACTTATGTGCAAAATTGGAATATTGCATAAAACATTTGTGAATAAGCACTTTTTCCATCTAACAAGTCAAAAGAACAAAATCGTCACTTACTGATAAACTCACACTATATATTACTAAGAGAAGTAGGAGAAACCGCTGACTATAGTAATTTTCATGCATTATATTGCCAAAAGTATTCGCTCACCTGCCTTGACTCGCATATGAACTTAAGTGACATCCCATTCCTAATCCATAGGGTTCAATATGACGTTGGTCCACCCTTTGCAGCTATAACAGCTTCAACTCTTCTGGGAAGGCTGTCCACAAGGTTTAGGAGTGTGTTTATGGGAATTTTTGACCATTCTTCCAGAAGACCATTTGTGGGGTCACACACTGATGTTGGACGAGAAGGCCTGGCTCTCAGTCTGCGCTCGAATTCATCCCAAAGGTGTTCTGTCGGGTTGAGGTCAGGACTCTGTGCAGGCCAGTCAAGTTCATCCACACCAGACTCTGTCATCCATGTCTTTATGGACCTTGCTTTGTGCACTGGTGCACAGTCATGTTGGAAGAGGAAGGGGCCAGCTCCAAACTATTCCCAGAAAGTTGGGAGCATGGAATTGTCCAAAATGTCTTGGTATGCTGAAGCATTCAGAGTTCCTTTCACTGGAACTAAGGGGGCAAGCCCAGCTACTGAAAAACAACCCCACACCATAATCCCCCCTCCACCAAACTTTACACTTGGCACAATGCAGTCAGACAAGTACCGTTCTCCTGGCAACCACCAAACCCAGATTCGTCCATCAGATTGCCAGATGGAGAAGCGCGATTCGTCACTCCACTGCTCTAGAGTCCAGTGGTGGCATGCTTTACACCACTGCATCCGACGCTTTGCATTGCACTTGGTGGTGTATGGCTTGGATGCAGCTGCTCGGGCATGGAAACCCGTTCCATGAAGCTCTCTGCGCACTGTTCTTGAGCTAATCTGAAGGCCACATGAAGTTTGGAGGTCTGTAACGATTGACTCTGCAGAAAGTTGGCGACCTCTGCATCCGCTGACCCCACTCCGTCAGTTTACGTGGCCTACCACTTTGTGACTGAGTTGCTGTCGTTCCCAAACGCTTCCACGTTCTTATAATACAGCTGACAGTTGACTGTGGAATATTTAGGAGTGAGGAAATTTCACGACTGGACTTGTTGCACAGGTGGCATCCTATCACAGTTCCACGCTGGAATTCACTGAGCTCCTGAGAGCGACCCATTCTTTCACAAATGTTTGTAAAAACAGTCTGCATGCATAGGTGCTTGATTTTATACACCTGTGGCCATGGAATTAATTGGAACACCTGATTCTGATTATTTGGATGGGTGAGCGAATACTTTTGGCAATATAGTGCATATAATAAATTACTTGCCCCTCATAGCGAACAGACGAAACACCAAAAATGTTCTGGTAGGCAATTATACAGAAATACTTTGAGGACAGACTTTTCTTAGGCATGGTTAGACGGGTTTTGCCATACCATAGCGCAAAGTCACATGACTTTTTTTGATGTGTATGAAGGAATTTATTTGGCAAATGCATTTCCATCTCCCATTATTCGCATTAACCCTTTTTCGCATTAGTCGAAAACCACCTCAAGCGAGTGTAAAAATGTTTTGTGAATTAAGAGATTTTTATTCGAAATGTGGCGTTTTCATCACTCGTTTCTGATGTGATACTTCAAAATGTGCATAAAAACAGGGTGATGGAAACAAAGCTAATGATACATATAGTAACTACTTTAACATAATTTAAATACTGCAGTTAAACACACTTAAGTTCAGTAAAACGTATGTGCTGCTGACGTCACGCGTCACTGTTTCCAGGTCCAAACACTCTATCAGATGCCACAAGAAAGCAACAAGCGGTGCTAATATACACTCACAATGTTATACATAACACTACTAAAAATTATAATCCTAACTAGGGTTGCAAAAAAAAGTGGAAAATTTCCAGTAAATTTTGGAAACATTCCAGAAATTTTGGAAACTTTCATGGATTTTTTGGAATCTTCCAGGGATTTTTGGAAAATTTTCAGAATTTTACTGGAAATTTTCCACCCCTTTGCAACTCTGATCCTAACCTAAACTAGCATGTGTAACTAATCTAGTATTTGTGTCTGGGATGCTGTGAGCACAGACACTGTAGTGTACACTGTAAGTTTTAAATGTTTAGCTTAATTGTGTAATATGTATAAACAGTGCTCATAAATTGGCTGTTGAGATGGTAT
Source organism: Labeo catla (assembly GCA_012976165.1). Taxonomy (NCBI): domain Eukaryota; kingdom Metazoa; phylum Chordata; class Actinopteri; order Cypriniformes; family Cyprinidae; genus Labeo; species Labeo catla. The sequence continues at coordinate 473,579 of VONZ01000450.1, read as the reverse complement.
TCTGGTGAAGCGAGTTGAGGCATGCTTTTGTGAGTGAATGATCATGGAATTTCTTTTTTTTTTTTTTTGCTTTTTTTGCTTGGGCTTCACAATCTTGTTAAAATCATGTAACATTTGAGTGATGAAATAAGGAGCAAGTAAAGAGAGGAAACATTAACTGGAAACACTGGACCAACAGGTTTCATTCCATAAATAAAAATGGAATGCATTGATAGAATTACAAAATAAGGTTTTCATTAAAGGGGGGAGGTCTAATGCTTTTTAAGACACTTCTGCAAGAGTGTGCACACACATCAACCAGAGCGAGAGCAAGAGCAAAACCATTAACAGGCTTCACTCAGATTATGGAAGTCTTTGCTGCACAGGACTTGCTCGAGAAGGATTTGGCATTTTGTTTTTAGACCATGAAATCAACACTGTTACCAAAGATAACAAATGTTTTATAGTCAATAAAGTTTTTGTTCCTGTTTTATTTATGTTGATGTCACAGCTTGTAGACGACACCTCCATGAGCTCGACTGTTTTTGGAGAGAAGCGTAAAGCTGTACCTGTATTTTATAAATCTGATTAAACTAAAGACTCTCTGGAGATATGAAGGATGCAGTAATACTCTACTGGTATTTATGATTCACATGAGATTGGCAGAAACTGTGTTATGTCCACTTGATGGAAATGAATTTCTGTACTCTATTGATTGTGTGGGTTAGATGGTTGGCAGATTTTTGTCATTGGGAAAATCTGTACAGTGTGGTATGTGCTCACTTGATTTGCCAACTACTTAATAATCATGAGACTGTGTTTTCTTTTGGGAGTTCATTGGGCAGTGTTTGAGCATTTAAAGTTTGAATGAATTCAAAAGTTGTTCCTGAGAGTTTTATAGAATAAAGTTGCCAATTTATTCTTTACATATTGTCCTCTTTCCTTTGCCATTAACCCAAAGGAATCTGAATTTGATTCAAAGAGAATGGGGTGTTTTTTGCATATCAAAGTGCTGACTTTTGACTTTCTGCAACTGTGTACTTTATCTGACCTCTACCTTCAAAGTGCAGGTGGACATCTCTTCTCTGCCAAAAGTTGACACTTCAAGGCATCACGTTCAAAGATAAAACAATACCTGTTCGATCTTTTTAAGCACTAGGCACAACACGAGTTTGAACTCTCTGCACGCAGGAATCCCCCCAACAAATTTGATATGCTTTGACAACCCACTCATTGTGTGTGAGGACTTACAAAATGAGACAAGGCAGCCGAGAAGGTTTTCACTGCACTTAGTGTACCATCTTCCCAATCCATTTTATACACTTCACCCAACGTTCATGTCCTCTAATGGAATTGCCGTCTGAAGGCAGGGTGTCCTTATACATTTCGGCCACTTCCATTTGTCAGGCTATGCAAAGAAAGCGAGCAGACATGTTCCGTAATGGCCGATGCATGTACTCATCAGCGTGATCTCCATGACTCGGGCAGAACGGCTCCGATTATGAACTGTTACATTCTCCATCAACAACAGTTAGAGAAGGACAATGTCTCACAATAATGGAGCAAATGGAAACAAGGGAGTCAATGTGTTGTCTCTTTAAATTTTTAAGCTCTCATGAAAGTACACTGCGACTGCAGACACAGCAGCAAATCATCAGCATCCATAGGGTCCATGGAGCTTTTAAAGATTCAAACTTGAGCGTAGAGAGTTGCTAAAGTGCTGAATGTAAAATTATTAGTGTTTTGCAAATCAAGAAAAAAAGACTTATTTGTATCTGTAATGTCTTTGTTTCGTTGTGCCGCTTAGGGACAGGTAACAAGAGGACGGACAGCTGAGCTGAGAAATGCTTTCACTCCAGTGGTTTGTGAACGCTACACATTTTACAGGCCTGCAGTATAATGAGCAAATCTAGTGCACCTGACTAAGAAGCGCTTTATAGGGGATTGCATTCGATTAATTGTAAGTATATTGGAAATTTAGCTACAGTAAATAATATACAGTTAGGTTGTAAAGTCAGAGACACATGACAATATTTATTTATTTGCCTTTAAATAAATAGGAAGTTTAGGGGTACTGAAAAAGAGTAATATAATTTAAATGTTTTAAATTTAACTTTGTTTCTAGGTCATAATCTAATTAATGCAGTTGTGTGACATTAATCGAGTCTGTACAGTTGGTCAAATTTTTAGTAAAAAACATGGTTTTTGCAGCGTTTTCAAGCCATGCTGGAGAACTTCAACACCAGGACTTTTTCAAGGCTTTGTTTTCAGCTCAAGTGCTGTTAATAAAGCAAAAGGTAGGGATGCCAAATATTAAGAAAGTCTGACATTCTTGTGTGTTTTCCAGTTAACCATTTCACTCAAATTATGGCAAGTAATATCAATTGAAAAAAAACAAAAACAAAAAAACATATATATATATATATATATATATATAAAGTTAAATGGGGGCATTTTAATAAATGGTTTTTTGAATTCCATTGTATTAGAGAAGACTTTTCTTTCATTATTTTTGCATTATCTGATTATGCTGTAATTGGGAGATATTATCACTAACTTTTTGCACCAAGTTATTATGTGAGGGAACAAAATTATCAGACTGATATAGTTCCAACTTGGGGTGGGAATCTCTGTGCACCTCATGATTTGATTCGATTCAATTACAGTTCAGAGGGCTGTGATGCAATGATAAAATGATTATTGATACATCTTGATGCATCTCTTTTTTTTCTATACATTTCTATACATATAAATATAATAAACAGTGCTGCTTGAAAATTTGTAGATATGACCCAAAACCTCATCAGATTTTTACACTTTTTCCTGAAAGTAACAAAGAGAACCCAATAAAACAAATGAGACAAAAATACATAGGAAAGGAGTGAGGCCAAGTATGGTGAACCATACTCGGAATTTGTGCTCTGCATTTAACCCATCCAAGTGCACACACACACAGACACACATTCGGAGACAATCCCTGCCGGACCTGAGATTAGGTCATTAGGCCACGACTGTCCCCCAAACTTTGTCATTTATTTATTGAGAAAAAATTATCTAGTGTTTTAAATCTGTAAGTTGCAAAAGTATGTGAATCTTTTGCTTTCAGTATTTCAGTATCTTACCCGTGTCACGGGTTGTTTTTGATGTCAGTGGGTTGAAGCAACCCCAATAACGTCATATTTAGCCCCTGAAATGCAAATTTACCACTGACAAAAAAAATGTGTATTTTATCCCTCTGAACATGATTTTTAACAGGGGACCCTCCTCAAAACGTGACTGGGCTAGTTTTGTGTAGCTATTAGGTAGGGTTTGTTGTGAAAACCTTGCTACACTGGTATCTGGTGTAGGGATGCAACAATACAGGTAGTCCATGGTTCAATACGTACCTTGATTTTTAACCACGGTTTTCAGTTCAATTCTAATAGCTTGCCACATCAGTGTGTTTTGCAACAAATTAACAACAAAATACTTCTGTAAACATCTGTACACTGAAAAAAGTGTGAATTATTGTATGTCTGCTTAATATTTCTTTTGAAAGAGGTATTGTTTTTTCGATTTTTACGCAAAATAGGATGGGTTTCATTCATGCTGGACGCCAGAGGGTGCCCTCGTGCAGAAAATCCACATATGCGTCAAAGAAGTAGCACTGATTACGCCAGGAACTCTCTAATATGGATAAAAGGCACCACTATCGTTGTAACTGAATAAAAAGAAGATACAACGTTAAGCGTTTTGAATGATGAAATGTAAGGACAATAAACACTCGTCTGCAATAATATATGGTTTATCTGTGTTCTTCAAGCTATCTTGTGTATTTTCATGATTAAGTATATCTGTAAGCCATTGCTAATCGACATAACTTACATAGAATATGAGTATAGAATATATTATCTGCCTCATTCTGTGATACGAATCCACATCAGGTCACATAAGGAAGCTACTTTAAACACTCGACTGATGTTGTGAATTAAAAACAAGTTATAATGTATAACTCTTTTGTTGGACAACAGGTTTAGAAAGGCTTATCATTGCATCTCATTAGATTGGAAGATGCTCTGCGTGTGTTGCTTTTTCAAATGTAAGTGGGGAAGTGTTTCCTCATCTCGGCACATGAAATCACGGGCACACACAGCAAATTCTGAGAGAAATAAAACAACAAAAATTATTTAAATGCAAAACCGAAAAACCGTAATTCACAAGCGCGTATTGAACCATGGATGTACCGAACGGTTCGATATTATATGTGACCCTGGAACACAAAACCAGTCTTAAGTCGCTGGGGTATATTTGTAGCAATAGCCAAAACTACATTGTATGGGTCAAAATGATAGATTTTTCTTTTATGGCAAAAATCATTAGGAAATTAAGTAAAGATCATGTTCCATGAAGATATTTTGTAAAATTCCTACTGTAAATATATGAAAACCTAATTTTTTATTAGTAATATACATTGTTAAGAATTTTTTTGGACAACTTTAAAGGCAATTTTCTCAGTATTTTGATTTTTTTTTTTGCACCCTCAGATTCCAGATTTTCAAATAGTTGTATCTCGACCAAATATTGTCATATCCTAACAATACGAACCATACCATAAACCATACATCATTGGAAAGCGTATTTATTCGGCATTCAGGTGATGTATAAATCTCAGTTTTCAAAAATTGACCCTTATGACTGGTTTTGTGATCCTGGGTCACATATTGAGAATTGTGTCATCCCTGTGACACAAAGTTTCTTGTAACTGCTAATCAGTCTTGCACAACCGCTTGTAGAAATTTTAATCCGTTCCTCAGTACAGAATCACTTCAGCTCTGTGATGTTGGAGGGTTTCTGCCTATGAACGGTTTGCTTCTGGTCCTTCCACAATATTTCAATTGAATTCTTTAACTATTCTTTGCTAGAACAACGTGTGCTTGGAGTTGTTGTCTTGCTGCATGATCCACCGATTTCTCAGTTTTCAGACAGATGTTCTGACATTTTCCTTTAGAATTTGTTGGTATAATTCAGAATTTATTGTTCCATCAATGATGGCAAGCCATCCTGGCCCGAATGCAGCAAAACAGGCCCAAACCATGATATAACCACCATCATGTTTCGCAGATGGTATAAGGTCCTTATGCTTGAATGCTGTTTGTTCTTTTCTCCAAACATAAAACTTCTCATTTAAACCAAAATGTTTTATGTTTATGTTTAATAAAATGTACTTTCAGTATCTGAGAGTGCTTAAATATCTGAACATTTCCAGGAATTGTTTTCTCTTAAGAATATTTCTCTTTTTCTAGCAGTTATTGCTGTTTGATTATTGCTGATGACGTCATAGACACAGCCAGGTCTAATAGGCTGCATTCACACTAATGCACAGTCCTGTTTTAACTTAAGACCTAACTGGCTGTTCTTATATTAATTTTGAATCATAAAAGCATTTCCAGATGCAAGTGCATTTAACCGCTTACACAGCCGCAACTGAAATGTTCCTAATCACAGTGCCTTGAACCTCCAACTGTGCTTTATAATGTTTATGCACGTCACTTCAGATCGCTTCAAATTCTAGGTTTGGCCATTATTGTGAACAGTTTTTTTTTTCACATTAGAGAGGGATCAATAGTCCTGTGAAGATATCTATTTGATTATTTCCTACTTCATATTTTAAGCCATCAGTTGTTATTATATTTTTCTTATTTTAATTTTCAGTTGAACTGATTTTGGGCGATAGTTCCCTTGGAACCATCTGGGATCAGATGAAGGTCATGCAAGGTCACAAAGGTTCCATAATGGGATTGAACCAGTGCAATCCACTTCTTTAATTACAGCACAACCATCACAACGTTAGGTAAAAGATAGCTGCCTTTGAATCAATATTTCACACAAGGAGCATTGTGGGTAACAGCTAAAATAAAATAAATAACTAAATCCCTAAATGCTTTATAGTGACACATGAACGAATGAAAACATGGATGGATGGATGCATGATGGATGATAGATGCTCAAGCGTAGAGAAAGACAAACAATAGATAATGATACAATATAATTGTAAAATAATTGAAAGGCCTGCATGACTGAGAGGCAGGAACATTAACTATACAGCCATGCATGACAGCAGAGTGACAGAAAGACCCAAAATAGCATGATCCAGGTCACTTCCTCTATAAAACGTCCTCTAAGCACAAATCCGAGGGGACTTTGAATAAATTACTACAGGAAGAGCTTAGCGGTAGATGAGATGAGTGTGTGAATATGTGTGTGTGTGTGTGTGTTTGTATGCTTGTCTCCTTATGATCCCTCAGCCAAACGACTGAGGCTTCTTGGGAAGGGATTGGTCAAACAGGTTAATTCGCTGGTAAGCAAGTAATTCACATGAGACTGACAGTTTGAGGCCTCTAACCCTCTGATAGGCAGATTCCATACACTGTCAGGTGGAGCCGCGCAGCCTCTGAGCTCATACTGCTGAGGAGTGAGAGATCACAAGGGAACAAGAGAGACAAAGATTGCCTCTGCCGAAAGTGAATTGAAAGAACAGAAAAAGGCTGAGGGAGGGGAGAGGGAATTTCTGGGCCTCTTGAGACAAACAAAACACCCGGGTTGCCAATCAGAAGACAGTCCCCAAGTGATGCTCTAAATCTGGTGGAGAGCTCGGTGTGTGCTTGCGTGTGTCAGTGAGAGCAGTTGCATCTTATTGCGCTCATCAGATGATGACTCAACTTCCAGGTCTGTAAACAACGTAAGAAACAACGTTCTAATGTTTTCTTTTAGCATTTGTTTATGCAGAATGAATTCATTGCAGATGTCTTTGTGTTATTTGGTAAAAGATTTTACAAGAAGATAAGCAGGGTCCTTCTGTGGAACAGGTATGGACTTTTTATATATATATATATATATATATATAAATACGATCAGTATATCATGGCTTACATTAATTCATTTTTTACATTAACTTCTCAAAATAATGAGAGCAGTTTAAACTTTTTTATGGTATATGTAATTCAGCTTGATCTTTTGAAGCTGGTTTAATGAATTTAAGTTGATTGTACTAAAAAAATAGCAGCAGCTGGACTTAAGTTTTCAAGCTGAAATAGCTGGAAATTGGTATGAAAGAATTTAAACATTATATGTTAGGAAATAAAATAAAATAAAATAAAATAAAATGATAAAATAAAATAAAAAGCAATAGAGCTGCCTTTTTTATTTTTGCATTTTTTAATAGAATGTTAGAAAATGCTGTTTTTTTGGTTCAGGGTTTCTAAATCCACTTAAATAAATAAATAAACAAACAAACAAAAGTTAGAACATCATTTATTTATTTATTATTTCAGTTATTTGCCAAGGCAATTTGTATTTGTCATTTTTTTTTATTTTAAGTTGAAAATAAAAATAAGAATAATAATAAGAATAAGATTAACTAAGCTTAAATTTAATACCTTTAATACGACTGGCTTTACATGATGCAATTCCAATTAAGTTTACATTTATAATTCCTAATTTATTACCTGATTACTTTCAGTCATTTACAGCTAAATTAAAACTTTAGTTCGGTTTTACTGAATAGTACATGAAGTAAAAGTCAGCATTTGCATGAAATAAAAGTCATTATTTTAAAGTCACCTGTTTTGTAGAGTCACCCGCCATATTTTTAGAATGTTCACCCACCTTTTTTTTTTTTTTTTTTTTGGAATGTTGTAATATCTGTTGTGTGTTTCGTGCTCTAATTCGAGAGTCTTGCCACAACAACATGCTGCGCTTTACCCAGATGTCACTGTAGAGCTCTGAGAGAAACCAAAACGACCTTGTTTTGATATTTTCCCATTTTCATCTTTGTGTAAAAGCAAAGACAAATGTGTTTGCCTGCTTGTGCTTAATAGTTCTGCATATGATGTTTGGGAGGTTTTACATTTTTTCCCCACAAAATAAGAGTACAATATGGCACAAAACAAATGTGGTTTCCCTCTTCGCAAACAAATTTGTTCCCCTCGCTCTCTCTCTCGGTTGTTTTTCCTGGCTGTCTGATGTAATACCGGAGAAGGTGCAGTGCAGTGCGAGCCTAGCATTACGGGAGACAGGGGTGATTTCCTCTGGGTCATGGCATTGATTTGGAGCGACCCTGGAGGCCAGGCGAGCAGCAGGTGGCACACTGACCTGAATTAGGCGATATGGAGCAGTGGTAATCAGACAACTTCTACAGAATTTCTCCCAGTCCTAAAACAGACACTGAGATGTGAACATCACTATATAACCCTTGCTTTGCTGGCTTTTCCCACCTGCTCGGGTAATAACTGACTTCAGCTTCCAAGCAGCCATCAGAAACTGTTTGCCGGCTCCTATAGATAGATAGATAGATAGATAGATAGATGTGTTTTGTTTTGGCAGAGTATCTGGTGTACAAGCTGCAAAAGCACAACCCTATTCTGGAAAAGAGGCGGGGAACAACAGCTCATTTGCATTTAAAGAGATATGCACAAAAACAACGTGTTTCTGCTTTCACTCAAATAGGCATTTTCGAACAAATGATCTGTGGGGTATTTTAAGCTTAAACTTCACAGACACATTATGGGGACACCTGAGACAATAAAGTATTATGTCACTAATGTGTATTACGTTTTACAGAATAATAAGCAGCACAATCCCTTTAAACATTAATAATAATAATAAATGATTCTTGAGTAGCATATCAGCATATTAGAATGACTTCAGAAGGATCATGTAATGAAAGACTGGAGTAATAATGCAAACAATCTGAAAAATAATTACATTTTAAAGTATATTCAATTAGAAAATAGTTATTTTAAATAATAATATTACAGTTTTTACTGTATTTTTAATCAAATAAAATGCAGCTTTGACAATATTTCTGACCCCATATAACCTCCTTTATCTGTGCAAATTAAAGAAAATAATGATTTTAAGAAATATTTCAACCTAAATTGGCAGTTTAGTCACCATTCTTTTAACTAGCATGTTGAATTTCACAATTTGTATTTCTCCGTTTAGGAATGTATGCCATTACACTGAAGTACCACATCACCGTAAGCGTTTACGATGATCAAGTGTGCACTTGAGCAGTCCACGTGCTGCAGGTCAAGTATTGATCACTTGCGTAAAGAGCACTTGGCTTACTTTAAATTGGGTCTTACCTGAAGCAATCTGACTAACTCGAGTTAATGCACAAAACAATTATCCTTCTTAGCGCCCTGATTTAATCAGGCTCTGTGTGTACAGGGAAATAAAGGTATGCCTCTCGCTAAGAAAGACAATTTCACACGCATACGACCTCCCTCCCTTTAGAAAAATTAGAGCCAGTGGAGATTACATAGAGAATTAAGCAGTTAGCTCTTACACACAAGTGTGTTTCTGTGCTAATGCCAGTGCCATTGATGACTCCCCGTGCAGAAATTAGACACAAATGCTTTGAGATGTGAGCACAATATATATTTTTTGGCAGGCAATGACAATCTGCTGGAATTGCATAAAAAGGTACTGAAACATATCTAAAGTGCTTGCATTTCATAGATAAGTGTCCTATTTTTAAAACAAAGGACAGGAGTCAGTGCAGAAGAATATGTTTTTACTATTAAATGTGTGGAAGCGCTTTTTCAGGCAGTGAAACCAATGCCATTTATCATTTGCATTGCTTATTTTTACATAATTTAATAGGTTGCATGAAAGCTGAAAAAGACCAACCAACATGGTAACAATGCATAATGCATAATCCTGAATGCATATTTACACAGCCCTAATAAAGAATATTGTTGCAGTCAAAAATGTTTACAGTCAAAAGTGGGTTCAGTAAGGCTTCAGGCAATCCTAGGCAATCCATTTAAATGTTAACAGTTTCCTTCAAGTGGCCCATCATCCACAGAAAAATTCCATTGAGTTTAATAATAAAGCGTAAAAATGTCTCGTGGGGCCTTAAAGCTGGATGGACCAAATTGTATCTCCGTTTGAACATAGGCCTACTGAGCAATTCTGTCCATGACACATCCCAACTACATCATTTACTGTTATCCACAATTTTTTTTATTTATTTATTTATTTTTTGACAGTTTCTCTTCACTCTAGCCATTTTGAATCTATATGAACTTGCTGTGTGACTGAGATCGATTAGCATATTTTAAATAAGTATTTCTAAGCTATAGGGTTGTCTTCCTTGAGCTGTTTCCAATCTGTACGCTGTCCACAAACTCGCTTTTTTTCTATTTGCATACTAAACATTGCTCGCAAAATAGACATATTCTGGCATCTCTGGTTTTCTTGATATTTTTTTTTTCTCCTTTTTACCTCATAAATAAGAGCCACTACACTGAATTTGTTCTGTGGAAACCACCTTATTCAGCATTTTTCTCATACTTTTTAGTGTGCAAACCTTATTTAACTAGAGTTCACCACTGTGTGTTCAACATCAGTCTCGCTAACAACAGCCTGTCGACAGCATAGTCTTAAGAATTCATTGTGAGAGAGTTTTGAGAGGTGTCAAGTACGTGCCCATGTGGTTGTCATCCAGTAGCAGGTCATATGTTGAGTAACTGGGATTGGATCTTCTTCAGCAAGGCAGAAAGGCAGCATTATATTGACCAAAAAATGACTAAAGACATGTATAATGTTACAAAATATTTCTACTTCAAATAAATGCTTTAATGATAATAATAATAATAATAATAATAATTCTTTGAAATATTCTATTAATGAAATTTATTAGTGTTTTTAGTGTATTGATCAAATAAATGCAGCCTTGGTGAGCAGAACATGCTTAATAATAATAATAATAATAACTGCTATTATTCACATAACAATACAATTCATCATATTTATTTATTTTATTATATTTATTATTTATATTATATTTTATTATATTTATGTATTATTTATTTATACAATTTTTAAACCAGAGCTTTTATTTTCAGTATGATTCTATTTTGAAATGCTTCTATTTTGTTAACAACAAACTTTTTCATTCTGCTACCTTAAAGTGCTATCGGAATTATCGTAAACAATCATATAGAATTATCGTAAATAATTTCCTAATCAGAAATTGGACGTGAACGGCCTCTCAAGTTGTATTTACTACTGGGAAACTTTTCAGGGACAATTTTGATACCTGAGTTTCTGAGTTGGGTGGGCCATAAAATTTGAAGTCTACTTCCAGAACAAAAGTTGACAGATAATGTACTCACCCCTTGTCATCCAAGATGTTCATGTCTTTCTTTCTTCAGCCATAAAGAAATTATGTTTTTTGAGGGAAACATTTCAGAATTTTTCTCCATATAATGGACTGCTATGGTGCCCCTATTTTGAACTTCCAAAATGTAGTTTAAATGCGGCTTCAAATGATCCCAGCCGAGGAAGAAGGGGTTTATCTAGCGAAACAATCGGTTATTTTAGAAAAAATATACAATTTATTTACTGTTTAATGTCAAACGCTCATCTTGTTTCACTCTGCCTAGAACTGTTTTTTTTCTGGTTCACGACAGTTAGGGTATGTCGAAAAATTCCCATCTCATGTTCTCCCTCAACTTCAAAATCATCCTATATCACTGTTTTACCTTTTTTGTTAAGGGTGTTTGATCTTTGCATGTTCACTTTGCAAAGACTGGGTCGGAACTTCTGCAGTGATGTAGGATGATTTTAAAATGATTTTTGAAGTTGAGGGAGAAAATACGATTGAAAATACGATGAGTTTTTCAACATACCCTAACTGTCTTGAACCAGAATACACAGAGTTCATGGAGAGCAAGACAAGACGAGTGTTTGAGATTAAAAAGTATTTAAATTGTATTATTTTAGTGAAAATAACCGATCGTCTCACTAGGACCCTTCTTCCTCGGTTGGGATTGTTTACAACCACATTTGGGATCGTTTGAAGCTGCATTTAAACTGCATTTTGGAAGTTCAAAATCAGTGCACCATAGCAGTCCATTATATGGAGAAAAAACCTGAAATGTTTTAATTTCTTTATGGCTGAAGAAAAAAGACATTAACATCTTGGATGACAAGGGGATGAGTACAAGGAAGTGGACTTCTCCTTTAAAAATGGTGGAGGGGACAACGATTGCTGATGTCAGTGCTATTCTTTATTATTATATAAATATTTTTTCCCATAACAACTACATCACCTTGTCCTGTTGCTAAAATAGTGCATATTTATAAGCTAAATGTGAACAATCAGTAGTAAACAGTAAAATAAGCATGTATTTGACCGAAATTCCATAATCATCAGCAAGCTATTTAGCACGATGAATGTTTATATGGTTGTCAACCAGTTGCATACTACATTTTATTCTTTCCCAAAACAGAGCACTTGAATGCGACAAGCTTATAATCACAACGTCAAAAGTGTGAAATAGGAAATTCGTTCACTCGATAGGTGACTCAACTCGTCACATATTGTCATCCAAGATGTTCATGTCTTTCATTCTTCAGTCGATAAGAAATGATGTTTTTTGAGGAAAACATTCCAGAATTTTTCTCCTATAGTGAACTTCAGTGGTGCCCCCAAATTTGAACTTCCAAAATGCAGTTTAAATGCGGCTTCAAATGGCTCTAAACGATCCCAGCCGAGGAAGAAGGGACTTATCTAGCGAAATGATTGGTCATTTTTGAAACAAATTGACAATTTTTATACTTTTTAACCTCAAACGCTCGTCTTGTCTCGTCTCTGAAAAAAAAAAAACAGTTCACACAGACTTAGACAAGACGATTATTTAAGGTTAAAAAGTATATAAATTGTCAGTTTGTTTTGAAAATGACCGATCGTTTTGCTAGATAAGATTCTTTCTTGGCTGGGATCGTTTAGAGCCATTTGAAGCTGCATTTAAACTGCATTTTGGAAGTTTAAACTTAGGAGCACCTTTGAAGTCCACTATATGGAGAAAAATTCTGGAATGTTTTTCTTAAGAAGCATAATTTCTTATTGACTGAAGGAAGAAAGACATAAACATCTTGGATGACAAGGGGGTGAGTAAATTATCCGTAAATTTTTGTTCTGGAAGTGAACTTTTCCTTTAATACTTCTCAAATAAATTGTAACCGTAGTTGTATCTGTTTGTAATAGCCTGTGTTTTATATTGACAAATGGTTAGGTTCAGGGGCAAGGGTTGGATTATGTGCTCATTAATGTGTAAAAAGTGTAATGTAAAAAAAACAACAACAAAAAAAAAATTGACTCTTTTGACTGTTTACACTGAAAAAAACACACCCCAACATATATGCAATAATGGGTACGCTGTGCCTTAAAGGAGTACCCTGTGCGTCAAAAAGGGACGACGAGGGGTCCTGACCAAGCGTCAATATGTGACAAGTTAGGAGAAAGAATGTGTTGGACTCAATGTCAAGTCGAGTGTGTGTCGAGCCACATTTACTGCGAGCTGCTCAGAGACACTGAAAACACTGTTATGAGTGTCTTCCGTGAAAAGATCACAACACATTAGATTACATATTTATATACTTACAGTGCAGTTGTTGCAATTTAATAATTGTGCTAAACCATATTGCACTCTCAGAGGTAGAACTAATTTTAAAAAGTTACCAGGCAACTGGCGTTAACATCATTTCATGTACTCGCCAGTGCTGATTTTTCACTCACATTTGGTGCTTGTTAATTTTAGGCCCTGCATATAATATTTTATATACACATTTTAATATAATAGATATTTGTTATTTTGTTTGCATTTCAGTATGGGTGGTCGTATCGGATTTTAAGTAATTTGTTTTTGTTCAGGGTGCGATGTGAGAGTAGCATGATGGCACAAATGCAGGAATGTCTCCCTCTAGACCCCTGGCATCTGGTTATCCCTTGGATTGGTTTCCCATTCAAGAGAGGTAATTCCAGCTGGTCTGGGTCAGGATGAGTTCAAGATCTCCTATTGCCAGAGATCCCCAGCCGCAGTGTTAACCACCACAAGCGGCTGGAGGCTGCACAGATGAGTGTCAGCTCCCAAGTTAGCACCTTATCCATTTCATCAGGGGGAAAAAAGTATCAACGCAAAACCCCCGCTCCCTAGCTAGCACACGGCGTCTCTGTTACCACACGTTTGCAGAAAGAGAAAAATAAAGAGACGCACTCGGCCTCTCCATCTCGTGCTCCAAAAGATCCATTAGTATTCTGAGCAAAGCTTAGCCGGTGACAAGCCATACATCACCGTCACAGCAAAACGCTCTCTCTCTCTTTCTCTCTCTCCACAGAGCCGCCCTGCAAATATGGGGAGCGCATGTTCTTTTGTTTGTATGCCACCCTCTGTCCTGCGAGTGTCCTCTAATCTGTGTCCGCAGACGACGCACGCACACGTACCGCTTTTACAGCTCAGCCATTACCGAGGACGTGCCGGTGCCAGAGGAGAGAGATGCATTCTGGGAAGGTCCGTAGGAAAGGGGCACTTTTCACGATGCGAGCACAACTGTCTCGCCAACCGTTTGTCCTTGACTAACCTTGTCCTTTTACGGAGCTATTAAAGAGTGCTGTAAATTACATTGATGGGTCCCTCAAAAATGGTCTCCTGTTTTACTGTTTCAGCCTGATCGACGAGCTCCAATAATGCGAATTATTGGAAAATATGAGACGCCCAACCACAAACTGTTGCGTTCTGAATAATACCTGCATTGTTATGCTGCTTTGAATGGGCAGGTAATATGAAAATGCACCCAACGGAAGCATTATGGTGAATAAGACAAGACTTTGTGCCTATAATATGTTTCCGTGTGAACAAAACATAGACATTATCATATTTATTACTCTTCTCAGCTCTGTGGAGATTCATATCATGTAATTTACACTGTATAGGACACAAACAAAAGCACCAAACACTTTTTTCCCCTCGCAGCTCCCTTCAGTCTCAATAGACATGATGATTGAGCACAGTATATAAGTGAAAATGTCCAGCATGACTCAGCTCAAAACTGAATTCACATTAATAGCTCCTCAGCGCTGAGTTTTGAGTCTTTTTTGCTTGAGGGAAATGGTGAAATAGTGGATTTCGGATCTCCAGCGCAGTTCATCTCGCAAGAATTATTGGAATTCATTTTTAAGTCCTTCCGCCAGATATTTGAAAGAGATGAGAGAAATGCATTTCTCGGATGCATTGAATGGGTTTTTGAAAATGTTTGATATAAAATAAAAGTGCTATTGTTCCAAGAAAAAGTCTTAGATGTGAACTTTGGTCTTGGTAGGGGGAAGGCAATGTGGGTTTATGTGCTTGTTTGTTTGGATCAGATGCTCCATTTGTGTCGTGCCGAGGAGATGCATAGATCTGGGTTGCGTTTGCAGGTGTGTGTGTTTATGTGGCTATGTCAGACAGATCGAGTCTGGCCTTGTTAATGCATCGCCCCTGAGAGTGTGTTTTTGGTTGGAAAGACTGATTAGGGATGTACGAAAGGTGAATGGAGGCAGGTGTTAAATCTAGAGCAAGAGCAGGGGACGGGGACGCGCTCCTGTGCTTTACGTTACCCTATTGGGTCAGGCATTGACCTGGAGAAAGGTCAAGGTGACCAGACCAAACAAGCGTCTGTTTGACCTCTACTTCAGCTGTGAGGTCAGGAATTGCATCGCCTGCTTTTGGATGTGACCATACTGTAAACTGATCCTACTTGTCCTCTTTAGAGTAACAAGTGTGACACAGAAATACATGTTGTAGGTTCAGGTGTTTGCAAAATATACAGCTGTAGCCTCACATCTTTAACACTAGTTAACTCAAAAATAAAATGTACTGTCATATACTCAAATTCTGTGAGGGTCTTTCTTCTGAGGAGCACTAAAGACAATGTTAGATGCTCTTTTATTCTAACAAGGGGGAAAGAGACAAATGCGGTAGAGCTTCAAACTGACACAAAGCACCATGAAGTCAAAATGACTTGTGTGCCTTCAAAGGTGTGAATGATGGAAAGTGAGGATGATAGCTTTGTGTGGAAGCTCTCAAATCAGCTTTAGATGCATCGTTGTTTTTTCTCCCCCTATTTATTTATTTATTTCAATTTTTATTTATTTATTTATTTATTTTATTTATATATTTAAACATCTAGTTATTTATTATTTATTTTTATTTATTTACTTTTTGACACAAACCTATATGACTTCTGAAAACTTGAAATATAGCATACAAGTTATATGGACTATATTTTGTCCTTATGAAGCTTAACAGCATCAGTCTCTATTTATTACATTGAACAAGCATCATAAATATTCTCCCTAACATGTCTTCTTGTTACACTGCAGAAAGTAAGTCATATTGGTTTGTAACAACCTGAGGGTGTGTAAATAATGACACATTTTACTTTTGCATGAGCTATTCTTTTAATTAGGTTACTCCCAAGTTGGAGTAAATAAAAGCATTAGGGGTTTTTACTGACTTGTAACATGAGCTAAATGAGGAGTCTTTTTCCTGCATATCATTCTGACTCTTTCCTCATTTGTCCACTAGTGGGCACTCATACTACACTATGCCATCATGCAGAAACCTGGCTGTTGCATCTCTCCTCTCCTGAATTTAAGCCGCAGGCGCCGTTGCTACGCAGAGCCCTGCGGAGACCCAGCCGTAACCCGGCTCACTCATCAGAGCGACAGGGAGAGAAAATGTCAGCCTGCTGAAGGTTGGTGAGGTGGCGACGTAATTAATTAATGTTTTGATTTGGTGGCGTTTCACTTTGGCGCAGCGCGAGAGAGTGGCATTTAAAGGGGGAGATATTAATGAATGCAGCGCTGTCGTTAAAGCCATCATATTGTGGATATTAATGAAAGGAGAGGAGGAGGGCATGCTGACACTGAGGAGGAAGAGCGGTAGAGAGGGAATGACACACCGACAGAGTTTTGAGTGCGGGCGCTCAGGTGAAGATGGGGCGCTCTTTATTCTTCATTTCTGCGAAACCCAACAGCTCAAAGACATATTCGGTGCAACATTTCCTGTGCGGTGTGTAAATATCAATGTCTGTAAAGTCTTCCTCGGTCGGGTTCATCTGCTCGTGTATCATTCTCAAGGCCATATCTGTGTGTTCAAGCCCCGGGCTGAATTCATCTCCTGAAGTGCTCCTCACAAGCACTGACAGGCCTGTTTGAGGCATCATGGGATGGAAGAAACTCTTCGGCATTGACGTTTTTGTCTTCTTTTCTCAGCGTGTGCGGACGCCCGGCCTCACGTCTCTCCTTCCGAGCTGCCTCGGCTATCTATTCCCATCCAGCGTTTGCTGAAATGTCTCCGAGCTCTTCCGCAGTCTCAATTACCAGTGATGGCAATCTGCTCGTGCAACCAGAGGCTGCTGCAGGTGGCTCGCCCCCGGGGAACAATATGGAGGAGGCAGGCTGTGTGGCAGCAGCGATTCTGTGAGAGCTAAATGCCTACACAGGTCCAGAGATACCAGAGATGTGAAAAGAGCGTAATGCAGAGGGAAGTTACAGTTTTGTCATGAAAGATTCCTTTATTCTGCTTGTTTTGTACAGATACGTTCACATAGAGAAACTGATCCAGCTGACTTTGTTTAAAATTAGTGATGTGATGATAATACTCAACCAAAAATTAATTTCCAGTTCCTTTTTTAAAGGAGAACTCCACTTCCAGAACAACAATTTACAAATAATTTCCCTCACCCCCTTGTCATCCAAGATGTTAATGTCTTTTTTTCTTCAGTCGTGAAGAAATTATAGTTTTTGAGAAAAGCATTTCAAGCTGTAGTTTTGTTTTTTTTTTTCTGGAAAAAAAAAAATTGTATACTTTTTAAGCACAAAAGCTTGTGTAGCACAAGCTCTGGGATGCGCGTCCACGACACTACATACTATTGAATCACGTCGAAAGGCCACCGCGAATGTAGGCGGAACTACAGACCCAGTGTTTACAAAGCGAACGTGCAATAACTAAGGAAGTGCAAGTATGTCAAACGAGAAGGTACAATGATTTTGGACGATCTGAAGTTGTAGGAGAAAATGAGATGGAGTTTTTCGCCCTACTCTACCTTTTTGAGCCGGACTAAACTGATGATGAAAGACTCGTGATTTGTAGTGTCGTGGACGCACATCCCAGAGCTAGTGCTACACAAGCTTTTGTGCTTAAAAAGTATACAAATTTTAATTTTTCAAAACAAAATGACCAATCGTTTCACTAGATGAGACCCTTCTTCCTCGGCTGGGATCGTTTAGAGCCCTTTGAAGCTGCTTGGGGTTTTAGATTATCTGTATTTTATTTACAACACAGTATAATGTAAACATACATTATGAAGGTCAAAGACACATTATTAAGCACATTGATCTAACCACAGAGATGTGAACAGATGGTGTGTAATTCCTGAAAACTGTTTTCTGGATTCTGTTCAACAAGTGAAACAAGTAAATCATACCTGATATTTAAGTGCTTGCAAAACTCATCATCAGTAGTCAAGGAACTTGTTTTACCAATAGAAAATCAGTGTAGTTGAAGATCTGATGTTGGTACAGTGCTCTCAGAGGAAAAGTTTGCAGGATTCATCTGTTGTGCCGGTATCAGATCACAAACAAGTAAAGCAAAACAAAAAAACATATGTGAGCATGTTAATATCAGGAGCAATTTAAAGCATCCTTGCTAAATAAAAGCATTAGTTCTATAATTTCTATCCCAAAAAATATTAATATAGGTATGTAGTCACTAACATAAATAAATGAATAAATCAGTGCACATGTTGATAGGCCTGGAGCAATATTGTTACATTAGCAATCACTAATATTGCACATGTGATTTTTATAGCTATCATATGCACACATGCTTTGTATTTATTATTATACAGTACCAAAACAACATCTGAGAAACTAAATTATTATTAAGCACATTATGTACACGTTTGAGCAGACAGAGTATTCAACAGTAAAGACTGGTCTAAGCATTCTTATACATTACTTTTATATCGTCTAAACATTAGCCCTACTTTAATGTCAATTTGTTTATGAAACATAAAACATTCCTGACGCCTTACAGACGCATTGAAAAGTTGCTTATGATATTTCAAAATGTTGCACTCGATTTCACATATTTTAGTCAGGAATTATAGTTTTGGAAAAAGTCCAACTAGTAAATGCGTTCAAGTTTATGTCACAACAACACATTATCTAACGCCAATAAGAAACATTACTTACACTGTACAAGAGATCCTCTGGTCAGCTGCCTGTAGTCGCGCTCGTGTTTTGTTTGTGAGATAAACAAGCTTAGCCTGTTCCTCTCAGCGCGTCCTCATCTGGAGTAAATACAAGGCTTTTTCCTCTCAGCGCTTCCTTCCAAAAACGAAAGTATCCGACACAAACACGTTGCTGCTTTGTTTACGAGTTGATGTGGGCGTTCATTTCGTGGATGTTTGTAATAACAGTAGTGCAGCACAGCGCGTGGGCGCGAACTAATTAGCGGTAATGAGGTCAGATGGGAAAAACAGGACATGGTATCGATTAAACTTACTTCAGTTAAAAGTAGACATTCCAAGCTCTCTATAGACATATCTCTGGTGTTTGTGTGTCATGTATTCGCTGAGTTTTAGTTCATTTTAGTGACCCATTTCAACTGGATATTCACGGAGACTGAGAAGACTGAAATGACACCCTGTATATTTTCTTTATTTACAAAAACCACGAACATTTGTTGATATGTTGAGCATACACAAATAAAAGTAAACTTTCTACAGATTCAGGTGATGTATTACTTTTATGTGTCCAATTAAAATTGAGGGAGCAATTCAAGTTCTTTTTGCTGACATCTGGAAAATATGCGAGTGCTCCCGCCGGCGGGTTAGCCGACCCCAGGACGTTAAACTGCATTTTGGAAGTTCAAAATCGGGGCACCAATGAAGTCCATTATATGAGAAAAATCCTGAAATGCTTTCCTCAAAAACCATAATTTCTTTACGGCTGAAGACAGAAAGACATGAACATTTTGGATGACAAGGGGGTGAGTAAATTATTTGTAAATTGTTGTTCTGGAAGTGGACTTCTCCTTTAAGGGCCGAAAATGGACACAATTTACCACCATTGATCGAAATTGTGACGTTTAATTAGCGCTTTTCCAATGGTGTGTTTTGACTCTGTCAGTGTCTGTTTTGTGTACACAATGTGGATAAACTAACTACGATGGCTTAACATGTCAGCTGTGTGGACGCTAGGGCTGAGTTGACAATATTGATTTCTCGTTGTTTTAATCAATCTTTATTTTGTTGAACCAAGATATTTTAGTCTATGCTGTTTTCAGTTGATGCCCTCAACCAAAATCAATTTTATAACAAAAGTTGAATAATTAGAGTTGTTTTGGCTCTCTTTAATGTGGGGTGACACATCACAATAGTCACTTCAGTTCAAGCTGCACGTGAAATGATCACCCAAATATGAAAATTCATGATTTCCTCACCATAAAAAACTTTTATCAGTTTATTTCTTCTGCTCAACAAAATGTTGGTAACCAAACAGTTCATGGCAGTCGTTGACATCTATAGTAAGGAAAAATACTATAGAATTCATTGGCTACCAGCAACTGTCTAGTTACTCACATTCTTCATATCTTCTTTTGTGTTTAACAGAAGAAAGAAATTCATATAGGTTTGGAACAACATGAGGGTGAGTAAATGACAAAATGTTCATTTTGGGATTAAATGTTCCTTTAATGAACATTAGAGAGTATGAAAGAAAGTACAGCATACTGAGATCTATCATGTCAACCTTGTAAACAATGTCACATAACATCACATTTACCTCAGGAAACCCATTCAATGTGTCAGTTAGATGGAAAAAATAAATAAATACGTAACAGGAGCATTTGGCTACATATATGCATTATTTTACATATTCCTTATAATGTTACTTTATTAATGTATGTTTGAATAAATCTGTCATGAAGACAAGCATTTATTAAAGTAACTGTTTAAGTGTTTATATTTCAACAACGATTTGGAGAATAAACATTAACAAGTTGATAGAAAAACTTGATATGTGCAATTTTATATATATAACTCAGTGTTGATTTTTGATATTTTAATATTTTGATTAAATATTTAATTTATTTTCAGTTTCAGTTCTCAGCTAAATGTAAACTTTAATTTGTTTTCAGTGTTTAAGAAACAAATTACTTCTTTAAAAATGCCTGGGGAGAGAGCTAGAGTTCAGCTTACAAAATGCTGCTAATAAATCTCTGTTGGAAAATCAACATTATAAATATAGAATTTGTTGTCTTGAAATCATAACACTTGTCCTAACTAAGTGCAACATGATGAAGCAACAGGCTGCCTCTTCCATGTTAAATTAAATGTTTGTCCCAACCAGCCAAACAGGGCATTTTGTCAGCAATCATGCTGGGTATTCCTTCCCACAATGAAATCCCACTGGTTAATAAATATCTCACTTCACATAACTATATATATATATATATATATATATATATATATATATATATGAAACATCACATTGACAGCTGTGATTGAGTCACTTCACATAGCTTTCAGCCTATGCAGTAAAAATTACTTGCAATTTAACAACAATAATGGATAGTTTAGCCAAAAATGAAGAATGTCTGCATTTACTGACCCCTCATGTTGTTCCACACACATATAATTTCTGTCCTCATCTCACCTTTGTATCCAACTCGTGACCTTGCTATGCTATGTTGTACCACTGAGATACAGGAAATAAAGAATTTAACAGCAAGTTGTGCCTTTAAACATTAAACATCATCAGCACCTTGGACATAAAATTCAGTAATATGTAACATAAACCTAATAAAAAAAGCTCTAATAGTAATTTTGCAAAGACTAGACAATGCAATAGTTTTTCATTTGAAAGAGAGCTTTTTCAGAACTTTCCAAATTCAATTTTTATATGATTTTCCACATAAACCGGTTTTGTAATCAGGCTCTGAGGTTGGAATCAAAAATCTGTTTCTCTTCTGTCTCTTTTGGGCCGAGATAAATGCAATATCTGTATCGTTTTTCTTCTTCTATTAGATGTAAATTGCTCAGAAACTATACAGATGGCCTTTTTATGGACCGATATTTCTTATCTGCCCTTGACAGACCCTCTAAATTAAATTTCCCTGCTTTCTGCAAAAAGTCCAGCATGCTGATGCCATTGGAATGCATTTCTTCTCCGTTTTCCCATGTTCTTGAAAGCCTACATCACACTGCTCGCCATTACAAATTTGAACCCTGTTTCGGTCGCAATCAATTCCATTCTTCTGTGCATTATTGCTCCGGAGTAGGAGACAGGAATCCAGAGATCTCATTAGACTAAAACAAAGTTACGCATTTCTCTGCCTGGTCTAACGATCCGCAGCAATCTGTGAGCGCTAAAGACAAGACTTTGACCGTAATGGTACCCAAAATGGGAAGAAAATGTGAGCAGGAATCTCAGAGAGCAGCTCTGTCTTTGATTTATTGAATGCTCACTCTTGGAAACTCTTGGAAGACAGCATGAAAGCGGGCAAATGGAATTAAATTTTTAAATTTAGCCACCCTCCCTCCAAGGATGTCATATTGAAAATCCTTATACTAAGCGACGTGGTTCGGACATGCTCTTTGAAGAATTTCGAGAATTAGGAGACAATGCTCAGTGATCAAATTTAATTTGATATAATAAGAGGGCACTTTCCAAAGCCTCAAGTTATTTTTCATGACAGGACGTATAAAGTGACTCTTTACTCTGCGACTTGGGACAAAAAAAATGTAATGCTTTTGCACATATCTTCACCCACAATTTTGTAATTGGTTTTGATGTGATGACATGTCCTCATGGACATTGCCATATTTGGCCTTAAGGGCTTCAAGGAAGAATTATATGTATACGACTGTGTATATATGCACACCAATACAACTAACCACTGATATCTCCTTT
Organism: Labeo catla; assembly: GCA_012976165.1. Taxonomy (NCBI): domain Eukaryota; kingdom Metazoa; phylum Chordata; class Actinopteri; order Cypriniformes; family Cyprinidae; genus Labeo; species Labeo catla. The sequence goes on along the minus strand of VONZ01000450.1, from coordinate 450,808 downwards.
AGTATGTACTATAGAAATCCTGGAGTATTTGTGACACAGAACCACATTCAATCACATTCCACTTCAATGACCTGGCCAATTCTTCACCATTACTTTGGCTATTGGCAGGCGTTCTGAACCTTTGGTTTGATAACCAGACGTATAAATTTCAATCCCCATAGCTTTGGAGACAATTTAAAGGCTCATTTATTTAAATATTTATATATTTGACAATAAGATATATATCCCACCCATGAATGTTGGACATTTCAGGCTTTCTGCTGTTTTAGAATATATATGCATCCTCTGAGCAGATATTAAAACATGTAAATCTCATAATAATTCAGATTAGTATCATACAAATTCGATTTTATGCATTTCCCTTGCGTTCATAAAAGCAAAGGGACATTATCTGCCAGTCATCTGTGTTTACTGTATTTGAATTTCCGTTTCATAAGTTTTAATTCCATAAATATGCATATTTTTGATTAGATTAAAAGAGCGCTGGGATGGGGAAGGTGCTATTGTTGTGGATTCAGATGTCTTCAAGATTCTGAGAGGATGTCTGCTGACTTCTGTTTTTTGTGCATATGTATAGAAATCTGTACACTAAGCTTAAGCATGCAAACAAAGACAGCAAAGCCTTCTAGGAGGCATGCTCGAGAAAACAAACTCCGTAGCTCTGTTCCAAAACCTAGTCAGCAGTCTACCTAGACTGCATTTAAAGGCATCATACTGTAGCTATCAAGTAACCAAGACTGTTGCGAAGGGTTTTTACTTGTCATCTTTTGGTCAAAATCTAAGGCTGCATCATGCATGTCCTTTACAGAAAAAGGTAATCTCATAATGTATTGCTTCAGAAAGGTTAATGTGATTTTAGGTTAATTACTTTTCTGTTTAATGAAAAAGAAGTTAAATCTAATTAAAAGTGACAAGTTTTTCAAATGTATTTTTTGATTGTCTCATGATTAGCTTAAAGGAACACTCCACTTTTTTTGAAAATAGGCTCATTGTCCAACTCCCCTAGAGTTAAACAGTTGAGTTTTACCGTTTTCGAATCCATTCAGCCGATCTCCAGGTTTGGCGGTAGCACTTTTAGCATAGCTTAGTATAGATCATTGAATCTGATTAGACCGTTAGCATCTCGCACAAAAATGACCAAAGAGTTGATTTTTCCTATTTAAAGCTTGACTGTTCTGTAGTTACATCGTGTACTAAGACTGATGGAAAATGAAACGTTGCAATTTTTCTAGACTGATATGGCTAGGAACTATACTTTCATTCTGGCGTAATAATCAAGGAACTTTGCTGCCGTACCATGGGTGCAGCAGGCGCAATGATATTATGCAGCGCCTGAAAGTGACCTGCATATGTCTGTAGAATATTGTCTGTATAGGGCAATAACCATTATAGACATTCAAAGTACACATCCCAGTCCAAAGGGTACGGTCTGCCAATATAGTTTGTTCAGTAGCCAAATGCTAAACTCTTAGGTTTGGTCCCCTCATTCATGAGATTTAATGTTGCAGACATGGGGGAACGAATACAAATTGTGAGATAGATCTGGGTCCCTTCAAGTTTTCTGAAGGGCCCAAAAATCCCATTCTACTGGCAAGGAGACCACAGAGGAAAATCAAAAGGAAATTATCAAAAGGCTGATAATCAGCAGGCACACAGAGACACATTTGAATTCATTCAAAACACTTCGACAAAAACCGGTGACTGGAATCACAATATCTGTTCCCGCTGACAAAATAAATAAGTAAATAAGCTCTAGCAAGCTAAATAAATAAAAGTCGATTTCCTCCCTCCTTCACTGTGTGGATGAGCAGAAGTGAATGTGGTGCCAAGCAGACCATGAAAGGAGATTATCGGAGAGAGAGTGAGAGAAACGCTTCGCCTAGTGGAGAACACTTCCTCAAACAATGACGGTGAAGACTTAACCAAACAAACAGCGGAGAACAATAGGAAATATGAAGAGAGGACACTCTTGAGACAGGGAAAGGTTTCCTCGGCACAGCGTTATTTGCTGCTCGGCTGACTCTGTGGTTCGCCTTTACACCAGTCAGAAGGTGGCTGTACAATAGGCCTGTCTGTGTTTATTGTGCTTCATAACTGAGATTTTTCGAGCCTTGTACAACTGACTGGAATCTTACAAGCTCCCATTTTGCTTGCTTCACAGATTCAGCCCGGCTCCTATTACGTTAAAATCGATTTCTGTCGATCAGAGGCTGAACAGAGTGGTTTTTTTGAGGATAACAGTCAGAAAACTTTCATTTTAAGATTTGCTTTTAGTTTATTGCTGTTTGAACTTTTTGCTGGAGCTGTTTGTCCTTCACATTTTGGTAACATTTTAGATTCAGGAACACATATTGACTGTTAACCACAAGTTTTCACTCAATCAACTCCTAATTTTCTGATTATTGATTGTAAGTAAGGTGGTTGTTGTATTAGTTATGTTTATGTATTGGGTCAGGTTAAGGGATCTAGAATTTGGTCATGCATTATTATGTGCTTTATAAGTACTAATAAACAGCCAATGTTCTACTAATATGCATGCTAATAAGCAACTAGATAATAGTAAATAGTGTTTCCTTATCTAAAGTGTTACTACCTTTTTTTTTTAACTAGATGTCATTTGTGCCTAAGCCAGACAATCTCTGAAAGCAATCTTAATAACATCTCAATTAATTAGTCTTATTCCAAGGATTTTTTTTGAAGTATCAATTAATACAAATCCTAAAAAAAGTGCTTTAATAGAGTAGAGCGGCGGCTGCTGAAATCATAAAGATTTATTTATTTATACAAAATAATAGTTGTTATGTGTTTCTAAGACAAGCATTGCTATTGCTGCAGCTCTGAACAAGCCATTGCTAGGGATTTTACCTAATTTATTTGTTAAAATAATTTCTGTATTATTTTAAGTGGTCAGACTTAAAGGGGTCGTATGATGTTGCTAAAAAGTACACATTACTTTGTGTATTTTTGTGTAATGCAATGTGTTTACGCGGTTTGAGTTTCAAAAACACATTATTTTTCCACATATTGTACATTATTTTTGCTCCTCTCTGCCACGCCTTTCTGAAACGTGTTGATTTTTACAAAGCTTAGCGTGGTGTGCTCTGATTGGCCAGCTATCCAGTATGTTGTGTGGGCGAGGCAACAAAAAAAAGAAAACACATTATAAATGAGGCATTTGTTGCATCCAGTGAAGACATAATTACTCATAGTTACTTAAAATGACTCATACTGTCTTATGCATTGCGTTGTGTTGCGTTGCGCCGTGTAAACATAACACCATGTCTGCATTTGTGATCGTAGAAACAACAAACAACAAGCACTATTCTACACTGCTCAAAACTTGCGTTTGAATAGCATGAAAACGTACTTACAAGATGTGAGTCAGAAGTGCCAGACTGTCCTTGCAAAGTTGGAATTGCCCCACTTTATAAAAACAGCCTTTATGCACAGCTGGCACAGTAGGCTACACGTTCAGAAAACAGTTCTCTGTAAAATGTGCTGCACACACTCGCTCTTGCAACAAAACACACAGCTTCTCCACAACATGGTGGCGGCTGCAGCAATACTACAGCGAGAAAAATATTAACGCCTTCTTTCTTTGCGTATACATTTGGGCGGTGTTATGCAAATCTTCCCACACAGTGATGTAGATTTGTGGGGGCGTGTTTGAATGAGCTGTTTTAGGAATGTGTGGCTGAGTCTCAAAGAATATTTCTTTGTGTTTGAGACTTTAATTATTGCAACTTTGCAGATCTTATAAATGCACAAACAGCTTGTAATACTCGGAAGACAAAGAAAAACATGAAATCACATTATATGACCCCTTTAAGATTTTCATCTGGTGTGCAGTAAAACAGCAACAAAATTACATATTTTGTATAATAAAGAGATGTGATGGTGGACTTTTTGGATTTGGGCCAGTATGGAACCACTCTTGAAATCACAAAACAATGATCACCATTAACAGCCTAGAGTAGGATCATGGCAACAGGGTTTATGTGGGCATGCACCAGAAGTTCTTGTTTCTTTTTAAGATATTACTCTTTTATTGTTTCCACACGCCTTTTTATTTTTGTTGTGAAGTGTAAGTCTTTGCTTCCACCAGCTCTTTTGAGTTTTAATTTGAGATTTAAAGATGTGTGAACCCAACACAGTCACCCACTGCACTCAGATGTGTTGACACTATTTATTTAAAGCGCTTTTGAAGTTTAATGAAGCCCTGACTTGCATAAATAGTTTGGCTCTCAGCTCATTTCACTCTTTCTAATGTTGATATGATGCTAAATATTCCAAAATGATGGTAATATTCAACCTTGTCAAGCAATTCTATGAATGAGGGTCATTAGTTAATTGTAATGATATAGCCAGGTCACTCTGGCAGCATAACCCTTTAATGAAGCTTTAATTACGGTTATGCATGCATTTAAATACCAATGTTAGATATTGTGGTTTCATAGCTAAAGACTAAAAGATTGAAATACGTTGTTTAGGCATGTTTATATCGTACGTTATTGCTTTTTTATTGTGGGTTATATTGCACCATTTTTTTTTTTCTGGAGGAATGTCTCATAATTACAGTGCATTACAGTGTAAGCTGAGCTGTACAGATGTGTTTTACTAATGTTGTTAAATGGCTCTACCACAACACCACAATAAATAAAAGCAGGCTGCATCTCTGTTACTGCACATATTGTCTTGTGGTTTGTGGAAACTAATCAAGGTTTGTTTCAGGACATATATTGATGCCTCAGAGTTTGTCTTCAACAAAAGCAAAAGATCAATCTTTCTAAATCGCCTTCTCTGCACATTGAGTGGAACAAATAGTACACATTACTGGTGATAAATAGACAATGCCATGGCGGCCCGCCTAAATGCTCCCAAGCCAGCTGTTTTGCTTCCTGCCTTCAAATGCAACCTTGAAGGGGATCTTTTTCCCTCTTCATAGCTACTTATTTATTTCGATGCAGAAACTGTGTGCCTTTATGCTTGCTTTTGGGTCACAGTGTCAATTCTTTATTTTTACTACAAAGATTATCTTGGTTTGTAACCATGACGGTATTGTGCCGCCAGGCGCGGACCTTTGCCGCTTTGTTTTCTGAACAGCAGCCAGTTTCGGCCCAGAGTTGCAGCCTGGAGCCCGAGACAATCCTGCAAGACGCCAGATCGCCTGGAACTGCTTTAGTCCAACGCCAATGAACCGCCAAGGAACAAAGGCAAGCATCCCCGGTTTGTCTCAGAGAAGGCAGCGCATGTGGCGGTTGATAACTGCATGCTTGAGTGTTTGTTTTATTCACATGTCCATGTGCATTTAGCCGCCTGGCGGAAAGGTTGAAAAGGTTTCAATTCAATTAAGGTATGACGCTTTTAATTGGATGAAACAGTAATGCTATTTGTCCAGTGTACCATTACAAAGAAGAACACTAATCCTGTTCAGCAAACTTAGTTAGTGGTGAAGGGATGACAGAATTTTTTAGGGCAAAACCAAAAAGCTACTCACAGTTTAGCACTTCCGCCTGCATCGTCCTGAAGTCATTGGATATTTTGAATGGGTTTTTGGATTAATGCCTAAAATAAGGTCTGTGGAGAACACAAGTTCAAGTTATTATTATTATTTTTTTTTTTTTACGTTTTATTCTACAACATAAAATACATCCTAACCAGGCTCACTGGAAATACATGCCTCTACCTACATTACTGCAAAACTTGAAAAATGCATAGGGCTACATGATTAATTGTTAAAAGATGGCAGTTTTATTCAAACATGCACACAGTCTTATTTCTAAATAACAACAATTCATTCTTTGACAAAGTCATATATCAATCATATCATATCATATCAGGTCTTTTCAACCTCACAGTATTACTTCTGTCTTACAATCATTCATATTATCAGAAGTACTGGGATAAAAGTTTATAGTTCAAATCTAAACACTGATAACTAAGGTAGCGATTAAAATGAAGCAGATCATCTTTTGAAAGTATTTTTTGCTTCAATCTGGCACTTAACATTTGTTCATTACAATGTTGATTACATTGTTTCACTACTAGGTGGCGACAAATGAAAAATGCCATTGAATTGTTCATTCAAGAGATTCGTTCAAAAATGCTGATTTATTCAGTAATGGAACAAGTGAAGTATTTGTAAGTGAGTCATTGAATCATTCATGCAGATCTTTTTTTTTTTATTAATATTTAATTTAAATGAATTAAACATTTTTGAATAGACATAGACTACAGCAATTAATATTTTGTCACAGCCTCTAGTAAATTCCATTATTTTGCTTAATTCAGAATTGTGAATCGTGATCTTTATAAATATATATATATATATATATATATATATAATATATATATATATATATATAGTGATTCTCAATGCGCAGCTCAATCAGGTAGCTTTGAAATGTACCTATTGTAATGTTGGAGGCATGACAGCTAAGTTGAGGATCCATCTGCAGACTTCTTTTCAGAAGCATAGTAAGAACAGGCAAGGTCAAAACACACAGCAATCAACAATATGCAGGGTGAGACAAAAGAAAGATCCAAAACAGGCAATAGTCAGGGCAGGCACTAAACAAGACAGAGGCAAAAGGATAATCCACAAACAGGCGATAGTTAGGGCAGGCAGTGAACAATCACAAAAAAAAACAGGTAAACAGTCCAAGGAAGAAACACAGCAAGGCAAGGCAAACGCAAAGACATTACAGGCTAAACAATACTCAACAATGCAAGTGTGTATGTGTGCATCTTTTATAGTCCTCCTGGTAGGAAAAACATGGAGTCCGATAATGAGTCCCTAGACAGAGGGTTATGGGAAATGGAGTCCGAGGAAAGTAGTATCAGTAATGGGTGGAGTGCCATCTAGTGGAGCTCACAGGCACTCTAGCTGGTAATTGTAACACTTCTACATACAAATTGCTGCAATTTCCAGTTGAACTGAACACCAGAGGCAGTAAAACGCCAGCAACTTTTATTACTTTTCACACAAGTGTTATTTACAGGGCCAAGGGTTTGACTAAGAAAGCCTTTTTTTTTGTGTTTTTTTTTTTTTTGTTTGCACAATTCATTGCACAACATAATGACTTCAAATCAATTCAAAAAATTCAAAAACATGCTGTGATATTTGGAACCTGATACTTTTAAATGTTAGCATGACTACTTTTGAATGTATTCAGCTTCATATGTGTGTTTGTTCATTTTTGTTTTTTGTAAATCAGTCGGTTTGCTCGGTAGCTCACACGATATGGCGTCACACTTTTGAGGTGAAGTGCTTCGGTACGACTCCAGAGAACTACGGTTCGACAAAACAGCTCAAACCCACATAGAAGGAAGTTACAATGGCATGGATGCATCAGCAAATGCATTTTTATGTAACTTTTGCATACGTTAACACTATCAGGTGGGTTTGGCGTAAGGTAATTGTGTTGGGTATTTCCAACACGATAGCGCATTAACCTTTTAGCAGCACTCCCCAGACATTTGAATTCTGATCTGCAGCAACGCCTGCCTGTACTAACTTAATAAAAATGTGGCCACGGTCTTGCATTAAATGCATGTTTTAGCACCACTCACTAAACATTTCACTTTAAAATTTCCACAAACATGCATTAAGGTCAGTTTCTAATACATCAGTGGTTTTTCTTTTCAAAGCTCTTATTTTTCTGTAAAAAAGCTGCTGTTAACAAGTGGCTAAATGGGACTACAGAGGTTAAACATTATCACACAGAACAGGTCGACTCATCTGCTGACTAGCTGGCTTTCTCAACCTCACTGAGTTTATAATCATGCTCTTGCAAACTATTCTAACTCAAACTTTAAGGGAAATGTTTTTAAAATGAAGACTGAAAGAGTTTGAGAACTCAATAGTGGTGGTGACCTTGAAGCCATGCAACCATGATTGTTTTATTTATAGCCTGCTTATAGATTTTTACTTCTGGTGAATGTTTTTGGGGTTCAAAATTCCTGAAAGTTGTGTTCAGCATTATCATTATAAACCAAACATATAAGAATCATAAACTTTTGTTGATCACAAAATAGGGATGGGCGATATCTTATGAAGGCGGATGTGAAACTAGTATATCGCTAAATGAGTTTTGCACAAGAGCGCCCTCCGGTTTCCGAATCAGAAAGTGCTTAATTGGCCAAGTGTGTTTCACACACAAGGAATTCGTCTTAATGTTAGGAGCTTCCAGTATAGAAAGTACAAACAATTTAATTTACATTTCAGTGAATTAAACAGTTATTACATTACGTGTGTACTCAGTAATGCTCACTAAAAATAGGAAAGATAATATTTTTCTCTAAAGAAACAGGATTTCCCTGAATTATCGTCATTGATATCATTAGCCCAATAAATACCAGAAATGTTTGTGATAAATTTTTAAGCCCATATCGCTCATCCCTATTACAAAACTTATTCTCTGCAATAATCCAAAAGCCTATAAAAAAATCCTATCGGTTTTTTTGTCAAGGGAACCAGAAACCGATGCAAACTTTCTGGCTGGACTACAGAAATACAGCATGTGATTGATTTTCCTTATAACAGATCAAATGCATCATCTTTTCTCCTTCTTTTTCTTTTTCAGATAGACCACGATAATGCATGTAACAAGTTCTAAACACCTTACCGTCAAATTATCAAATGCAGGTGACTTTCATGTCGCAACAAACAACGTTTATCAGAACCCGTGTTTCTTGTTTTAGCGCAGTCTGAGAAATGCAAATGAGGCTCGTCCCCAGATAACTGCATCTAGTGCGGGCACACCTTCTCTCCCACACATCACAAGAAGTGCTGCAAAGCACAGTGCTTTCATTTATTAATTATGCAAGGTGGGCTCCGCATTTGTCAACGCCACCATCAATTACTCCTTGCAAATGATGCCGACGGATGAGGCGACGGCAAAATCAAGGTGCCTGAGTCCTCTGCTGAGGATCATGGGAGGTGACAGGCAGCTCTGCTTTACACTCGCGCAACTTGAAACAGTTGCCAAAGGCGATATGTTCCTCATCACTCCAGTCTTGTCCACACTGGTGGAGGTGTCGGGCGAGCAGGTTGAATCGGGCGTGTTACGCAGGCTGAGCGCTGATTGAGATGATGAGAGTTGGCTTTCAGTGTTAGAATCACTTTACATGGCCTTAAGTATATTTTTGCGTTGTTTGTGACCTGTTGACTTGAAGATCTTGATTAATGGAGACTTAAGTTGGATTTAGCATTGTTTTCTGCACTTTGTCTCGTAGTCATTACACGCACTGTAGGTTCCTATGCATAATCTAATAACAGCTAAATGTAAACCAGACCGTGATGAGGAAAACATCTTTGTCATTGCATGGTGCTTTATGAAAATAACACGGTTTGCTTTTTGCTAGCTAGTGTAACTTTTAAAAAATCTCCTGAAAGTGTGCCATTAAGGTAAAATGCTGTTCACTATTACAGAGTGTGTGTGGGTGAAAGAGGATGTAGGGAAGGATTTTATACATAAGAACTAGTCTGGATAGTGTAAAAGGATGTAATAGTATATGTTGAAATTCAACCAAAGGAAAGTGATTTCAGAAGGTTGTGAAAAGTGTTACATTTTAATAAGAGTTTGAAGATTATAGCTCAAATTTAATAAATGTTTTTTTGTTTTGTTTTGTTTTTTTTCTCCAAAAGAGCATAATTAATTTGAGCATGTAAATTCACCTTTCACATACCATTTGGCTATTGCAATATGATATACTTTTGAGTGAAACTGGATGCTGTTACAATGTTAAATATATGGGACATCATTTAATCGATTGCATTTTAATTAGATCCTGCAAGATGGGGTTTGCCAACACAATCACATCACTAAGTTTTGCTTTGGTGAACTGGTGGCTATTTGTATTAATTTGTACATTCTTAATCATGCAAGTGCTTGGCCAGCCAGTGGATTTTCATGCTTGCCTTTTTTTTTTTTTTCCTAAAAATCATACTTTTCATGCAATTCACACTGTACAAATTCTTGCATAATGGCAAACTCACTTAAACGTACAAATAGTTACATTTTCCCCAGAGATCGGGTTGTTGCATACCAGAAAGAGGTCACATGGGCAGATGGTGTTGAAAAGTAGGGGGAAAAAAGTAGAGATTTTTTGTTTTTTTCTTTAGTATTGTCTGTATTTTTTTAGTTTTTCAGACTTGAAAAACTAAAAAAAAAATAATAATAATGTAACTTTTCTTATGTTTTTTTTTTCACATTTTCAACATTTTCAAAAGGGCATCAAAAAAAATCACAGAGAAACTGTGTCTACTGGCTATTTTGCTTCTGTAATTTGACATTTCTGTGTGCAACAGGATATTCAATGTAAAATATGTAACACAGAATTTCATTTTATCCATTGGATTTTGATTAGGTTATGCAAAAGGACATTTCTACCATAATAGAAATGGTTGGAGAGGAAGTGTTGAAGGTTTTTTTGTACGTAGTACAACCAGAAATGAGCAATATAAAGGGTAAATTTTGGATTTTTCTCTAGCTTTCTATTCCAAAACCACTTACCTCCATAATGTGATGTATTTCTGTGTGAAACTTGCTATTAAATGAGAGAAATGTAGGGCGGGACTTGTTTTTTTCCGTTGGGGATTTGATAAGACGTGATTTGAAGAGAGTAGTTGATATTGGCCTGAAAAAGAAAGTCACTTCAAAGGCCCAGCATGCCATTTTGATAAAGGACTACCATGACAAGTATTTGGAATTGTTTACGTGTGGTTCAATATGTTTTAAGAATGAAAATTAAGTCCATTTTTGTTTCGAGATGACTTGAACACAAGTCTTTTTCTAGTGAAACAGTTAATATGCACAGAGAAAATGATTTTACACATTTGCGTCTTTCCTGAATAATTAAGTGTGCCATGACGGGGAGGGGAATTAGACGGCGGTGCTTAGGGAGAAACAATGATGGAGGCTAACAAGGTCAAGACCTAATCATGCTAATAAGACATGAAAGAATCTGTTTAACACACAGCCCAGACAGGCTCTAATTTCTGGCTTCTTTCCTTAAAGACGGCGCAAATGTCTTAAAAATGTCATCCTTGCCACCTCATTAGTGCTTTGGCCATGCAGGCTGAATTCCTACATTACGTCCAAACGTTCATGGTGCGACGGAGCTTTTGGTGATTATTTATGCGTGACAAGTTGAAATGTGAAGGCGTGTGCACGCTCTCGCTCAGAAAGAGGGGGAGAGAGAGAAACGGAGAAGGACAGGAAAAGAAGCTGCAAGGAGAACACACGGTTTCTTTAGATGGGCATGTCAGCATCGGGCTGTGGAACTATAACTCAAACTTACTGATTATTCAGAGGATGTTGCTCAGCAGTGTCCAAGGACGGAGTCCTGCCGGGTGCCTCAGGAAAGAGCAGGAGGAGTGAGGCGGTGACTTAATGAAGGAATCAAAGGCCTCTATTACTTTAGGCCTCTCCAAAGAGTGAATACTGGGGAAACTGGGCCATGCTGATCACAATAAGCACTTTCTGCTTTCAGTCTACCTCTGCGTAATGTATTCTCATCACTTCTCTCGGTTTGAAAAGCAGGCATGTAACAGACAGAAAAGCGGACCGCAGCGGGAAGAAACTAAATATGAGATTAAGGCTGCTTTCATACTAGTGCTTTTGGTGCGGAACCGAATCAGTTTGAAACGTCTTGCAAAATATCTTGCTGTTGTTGTTTTATTTTTTTAAATAATAATAATAATAATAATAATAAAAAAAATGAATGGTACATATAAGATACCATAAATCTAAAAATTAAATTAGGGAAAAAAATAAACATTAATGATAAAATTAAAATACAAAGTGAGAACAAATTATATTATATTATATTATATTATATTATATTATATTATATTTTCCCCCCTTTTCCCAAAATTGGTTGTATAAAATAGTTTGTATAAAATTTGGTTGGTCTTTTTTTTCCCCCTTCCCAATACATAATCCCAAGTGTGCTAGTCTGGTCCATAGTCAGGGCTGCCAGGTTTTCACAACAAAACCCACCCAATTGCTACTGAAAACTAGCCCAAAAGTAGCCCAATTAGGTTTTGAGGGGGGTCCCCCGTTAAAATCGCTATCAGGGGGTAAAATAGATGTTTTTTTTTTTTTGGTTCCACTGGTAAAATTTGCATTCCAGGGGCTAAATATTATGTTATTGGGGACACTTCAATCCACGGACATGACAAACAACCCGCGGCAACAGTTAAAGTATCCCAATTGGGCTATTGGCAACACTGTCCATAGTGTGACAAGGTATATGTGAACTATAATGTTTATGTGAACTCTGGTTTAATTTGCAGCTAAAAACATGTATGCAGGTAATACAGCATTTCCTGTAACACTTGTAATATAATGAACTTTCTAGAGCTACTTATGAAACAGTTGGGCTTTTCACACTGCACATAACCTGGTGTCATTGTAAACCCAACTTTTAACCCTACATTTCACAATTATAATAGAGAAATGGGGTTAGCACCACTTTTTATCTGAGGTTATGAAAGCATGCTCTGGAGGAGGGTTAGCAGCACTTTAGTGGTACAGTTTTGCATGTACTGTGTGGAACAATGCAGTGTTTTAGAATGTTATGTTTAGATGCTTAGCAACCAGCAGCCAATTGCATGCCTCATTCACATGCTTTGAATAGTTATAGTTACGCTGCACACATTATAAACAGTCGTTTCTGCATTTAAGGGGAAAAATGTCAAATGGTGAAGGAAAACGTGAACTGATGTGAAGGAGACTGTTTTATTATTATTTTATAGTTCACAGAAAAGTCGATATTATACAAGGATGTACAGTGCTAAAGTTGAGAGCTAGAGCAGCGCTAGCTGAAGTTGGGTCAAGTGAAAAGAACATTATCAAACACTTGTATAACAAAACATTTATCATTTAAGCATACAACGTGCTCTTCGAGAGGTCTAAAAAGAAGAATAAAAGACTGAACTTTTATTTCTCAATTAATCTTGTAGCTTTGGTAGAGTTGAATGGACTTGGACATCATGTGAACCAACAGCACAGGTTATGTGAGAGGTTACAGATCTCACACTTAAGAAAGGTAATCTGCACAGCCACCTCCCCAATGGAATACTGAAGAAAAATCATGTGGACTGAATTTGTCTGTTCTAGGAAACAGAATGTACTGTAATGATGAAGGTTATCTATTGAGAAATCAGCTTTGTTGAAGAGATTTAAGGGTTGTTAAGCTCAGTGCAAAAAACATAAACAAACAAAAAAAAAACTTAGCTCTGTTCTTAGAGAGCTTTTGTAGCCTTTGCATTGCAAATGTTTCTTTAGTTTGGTTCAAGGATTAAACCCTGTTTTGTAGCACACATCCTTGAGAATATATCATATCCTGTAGTCATGTATTCAGACAAGTAAAGGCCATAATCTTGAAGGAAGCTGCTGCAAAACCAGGACAAGTTGCATGTATGATTTGTGAACTAGTCACATGTTTTGCTCTGGCCTTATGAATGAGGCTTCTGGAAAAGACTCTCTAAGACTTGAAGAGACAAAGTCTTTCTCCACCAGATACTTAAGATGGTGAGGTAGCATGTTCTGTGTCTATGAATATAAAATAACCGCTTTGTTAGGCTTAACACAGATGTTCACAATACTACACAGCTTGAGGACCACATATAATGCATAAGAAAATGTATTAAGGACAAATGTATTAATGCTGAAGTGTGCATGTAACTATTCAAAATGTTTCTCATCTGCTATTTTTGTATTCTATATATGAAGAAAACAGTTGTAGATTAACTCACACAAAATGTAAACACTTCACACAGTTAAAAAGGCATAATAATAATAATAATAATAAATAAGGGTTTTCATGCAAATCTTTTAAATAAAAATAATTTAATATATTCAAATAATTAAATGTAAGAAAATGTCTTGACTGAACATAACATAACTGGTAGCCATTATCTAAGTTAAAAAGATAATTCATAACCAAATTTTCAATAACTCTAAGATTTCTTAAACTGATGCAACTTGGCCCAAAAATTATATTATGATTATTTGGTCACATATTGCGATCATGATTTGAACTGTGGTATGGCATTTCTTTTTATATGAAAATGTGTCAGTGCTACTGTTGAGACATCCAGACACAAAGAACAAAGACTCTACTGCTAAAGGAAATGGTTACTCTGGTTCACTCTTTATTAGAATGAGCCAACACTGCTACTCATATTTCTGTCTTAAATTCTTGACTTTCAAACATTCAAAACTTCAGGCTTTTACCATGTAAAATGCTAAAGCTTTTATTTTGGCATAAAATTGAAATGCTGTAAATTGTCCACAAAAATGTTATGTGAAGGTGAATATAGCTGAAGTAAACCTAGTGCACATTGTGTTCCCAAATGCATGTTAAAGTTGCTAAGAGCGCTTGTAGAAGTGGAGATTGTGTGAAGCACTGCAAACTTGAACCAAGCAATGGACACAGTGATGATTTTCACTCTGAAACAAACAGTGCAACTGTCTATCTTTCTGTATGCCTGTCTGTCAAGAACTGTCATAGTAAATACTGCCATATTGGAAGGGGTGTGTCTGCTGTGACACATCAATGTAAATGCTTACTGCTATGATTGGCTAACATCTTTGCATATGAAATGAGCATTACTTGCAAAACTCTGTCCACAACTTTTACTGAGCTTTTTCTACAACACTGGAAAAAAAAAAAAAAAACAGCTTAAAAACAGTTGTTTTAACTTGTTTAAAAAAGTGTTCATGCTGCCTTAAAATTTTAAGTTTACTCAACTCAAATATCCACATTTTCATGTAGTACAACTTAACATTTCATGTTGACTAAACGTAACATTTTAAGGCATCCAAACACTTTTAAGTATTTTTTTTGGTTTGTTTTGTTTTGTTTTGTTTATACAGTAAGTATAACAGATGCCAAGAATAACTAATCATGGAAATTGTTGATTATAGTATTATACACAGCACTGCAGTGTAGCTGAACACAGTCATGTCTGCTGAGCACATAATCCAGTGATCTCCATATAACAACAAAATTTCTGCAATCTCACGAATACCTTCATCATAACTAACAGTGAAAACACAATGTAAATAAGAGACTGCTTGAGTATTGTAAACTGTGTCATTCATTATAATGGGAGTTTTGGTGAAAATGCAGAAATCAGAGAGAATGATCTTTGATTGCTTTTTGAATATGAAATAATCACAATCTTAACAGATGGTTTTCAAGCAACTAACAGGAACAGTGTGATGTAGGGATGTGTGTCTCCATAACTGAGGCCAATGTGATATGCCTCTCAATGCATAGCCAACAATACAATACATTAAAGATACATATTAACCTACTACCGACACGATGCAATAAGATTCACCCCTATTATGATGCAGTGCGATCCGATTTTGATTCCAGACAGTGTGATTCAATGCAATACAATGCAATAAAGAAAAATATGCTATGCAATTTAATGTGGTACACATAGTTTGCTTTTATTTTGTTGGTTCACTGCAGCTCTACCTCTGGTGTGTTAATCTACATTCTAAGTGACTCTCAGGACATGCCTCAGTCTCCGTGGTGTTGTGATGCAGCATATTCAGCAGTGGTGATCACGCTTGATGCTGTGTTCCAGACCATTTTTTCCCACTTCCTACCTGAAAATAACATCTAGAATGTCGTTTGAAATCCGACATCCAACCTGTGAACTCTGGGCAGATCAATCAGCCCCAGCTTCAGCGAGACATGTCAAATGATGTCACTGCTTTCAACAAGCATAACTTAAAGGGGTCATTGGATGCCCATTTTCCACATGTTGATGATTCTTTAGGGTCTTAATGAAAAGTCTATAGCATACTTTCGTTAAAATTTCTCAATGGTAGTGTAAAACAACACCCTTTTTACCTTGTCAAAAACAGCTGTGTTCACAGCGACCCGTTTCTGGTTCATGTCCCTTTAAATGCTAATGAGCTTTGCTCACCCCACCCTTCTCTTCTGTGGGGTGACGAGTCATTCTCTGAGAGACTGTAAACTTTAGCCACATTTAGCTGTGGAACTTGCTAACTAGCACATTATTAGGAAAGGCGATTTGCAAAGATTCATAAAACACCCTTACACTCAGTTCTTCTGTAGGTGGAGCTGGATCACGGATGTTTTGTGTGAACATAGACACATTTAGGCAGAACAGGATGCACATTCCCTTCAAAAACAAAAGTAATTCTTCAGCAGCTCAGATGTCAGGAGTAAATGACGACTGCTATGTTCATGATTACATCCAACAACAATACACCTCAATCGCTTAGGAGACATTATTGTCTACCGGGCATCGAAACAATGGCGGACTGTTCACAGCTCACTCAGGGTGGGTGTGGGCTAAAACGGCCATGCCAATCAATAGTCATTGGAGGGGCCTGTGCAGAACTGCGTCATTCTGCCAAGAATCTTAGAACAGCCTGATCTGAGAAAGTGATTATTATCATTGGGTATTTTTTATTTGTATTTTTTTTAAAGCACTGGGTGGATTTGTATCGTTATGGGGTGCTTGTGTACACACACTGCAAACACATTTTTGTTCAAACAACATGTAAAAGTGAATTTTGCATCCAATGACCTCTTTAAAAACATTCCACATCAAGTTTATAAAATTATACCTTAATTTTTTATTTTCTTAGGCTGTTTTCAAAACGAACTGTATGTTTTTTTTGGTTTTGTTTTTGTTTTTTTAATTAATACAAAAACGCAAAATGCTCTCATTGTGTCATAGCGACATTTTATGAAAGTGACCCAATATTCACTGGAACTCTGAAGGTTGGAAGTGGGATATTTCACCTAGGATGTTCCCACTTCTGGAACGTGGTATGAGAAACTGTTTAGAGATGAGAATACATATAAACATAAAATATTGGTCATAAATTATGTCACTTTCTAATAATAACAGTATAGTGCATCTGCTAATAATTATATATAAATAAATCAATGCAAATATGTTAGAAACAATGCATCGTGATACAAATGCCAGCACTTTAAGATGATACATTGAATCATTAACTTGCCGAAGCACCGATGCGAATCAGTGAATCTTACTGTCCCTAGTTTGAAGCTGATGATTTAGTCTCTGGCTTGATTCACTAATGCACAAACAGCAGTAAAACACTTTGTGACAAAGAACGTCTGTACAAGAGTCTGTACTTATTACACCGATCACAGTTCATGATTTTTATGATTTAAAGTTTTTTTTTTTTTTTTCCTCACCAAACACTTTTCTTTCTTTATCTAACAGCTCTTGCGATTGATGGACAGACATGAGTTCAGAACACTTGATGACATATGATGATGATGAGTTTTAAGGGGGGATTTGAAATCATGGCATTTTTGAAGGCTACACTCTTAAAAATAAAGGTGCTTTAAAAGATTCTTTTCTTTTCAGGGATGCCATAGAAGAACTATTTTTGGTTCCACCAAGAACCATTCAGAACCATCTCTTTCTTTCTTACCTTCTTTCACCAAAAAGAACCTTTTGTGAAACAGAAAGCTTCTTCTGGTGTTAAAGGTTCTTTATGGAACCATTAAGTCAAAAAAGTTTATTCCATGACATTGTGAATCACCTTTATTTTTAAGAGAGTAGAAATAATTCATATCTAAACCTGGGGAGTTAGTTTTACGTTTTGAACTCGTGTAAATATCAAGAACATTTTAATTTTTCTTTGATCTGACCAACGATATATTGCTCTAAATAACCCCATTTGTTTATTTTAATGTTATGTTTAAATCAATTAATTAGCTTTTCATCAACTCACAAACCTGTACTGACCAATCAGAAGCTAGGTCAGTAGAAAGCCAAATTTAAACTCACGTTCTCAGAACTACATGTCTAATTTTAGCACTTAAACAGGGCACTTGTGTAAATTACACCATGTTAATAATTTATTGACATCTTTAGAAGTGATGAAATGTGTCCTTTATGTGTTTGTCCTCGTCCCTCAACTCCGGGTTGAGATTTTAATAGCGTGGATGTGTAATAATATTCTGCCTATTAAGCCTGACTGTGCTTTTGAAAGGCCTGTTTAATTAATGCGTCGGCGTCTCACTTAAATGCCTTGTTTCTCTTTGTTTCTCCTTGTCCTGGCAGTGACACCGGTCTCGAGGCGGCACGATAGCATCGTTTGCTAACCGTTCAAGGGGGAAAAACCCAAAGTTTGTCTTTCCTCTGCTCACGTGAGCGCAAGTCCCACCCTTCATCCAGGAGAAATGCAGCAGGCCAGGGAGACAAATGAAGAGAACGTGCTATGCTAAATGGGTTCAAGAGACTGCCACTGTCACCCATTACAAGGTCACAAATGCATTTAAATGCTCCAGAGACGAGAGGGAGGGAGAGAAAGAAAGAGGGAGAGAGAGAGAGGGAGGCAAAATTGATTGAACAGTTCCAATGTCCCGCTCTCCTCATTAGATTCATTTCTCAGCCGCCCGAGGTTAATCACCGCACACACTCACCTCACGCTGTTGTTCCAGTTACATCATAATTAGTGCGGTGGGGAAAGCAATCTACAGCTTATGAAGCGATAGCCCCCTCCGTTCCTCCCTCGCCGTCATCAGCGTGCACACGCACGCATTCCCAATCGCTATCGCGCAACCTCTCCCCTGAGCTTGCTGCATTTTGGGGATTGATTTCATTTCTTAATGACAGCACTGGTAATGACCCTACGTGCCAGAGCTGCTGGTGTCAGCCTCCAGACGGTGTCTCCGGAATTGAAGAGGAGGAGGAGGACACGGGGAGAGCGAGGGAGGGCGGGTGGGATGTGCGGGAAGGATGAGAATGGGGTGCGGAAAAGACCTCCGCAGTCTTTGCCTTTCCCAACCAGCAAGGACGGCCAGGTGGTAATTAATAACCCAGCATAGTGATCTAATTCTCTGGTTTAAAGTTTAACGTAAATGATTGGATTTCAGTTGGAGTTGAGTGACGGGAATGATCCATAGAGTTAAAGTTTGCTTGCAGATGCAAAATCTCCTAAAAAGAAATGCATCTTAAGCATAAGGTGGTTTGCTGGTCTTATTTAGCTGATCAGAAATAGTCTTGTTGGCTACCTATGTATATTTCTCATTAAAAACAAAAATTATTGTATTGTGATGTAGTATTACAAATTACATTTTTAAGGTTTTAATTGTAATATATTTTTAGTGTAAAAATAAATGTATTCCTGTGATGGCAAAGCTGAATTTTCTTTAGATTAATTGAATGCACATTTCATGAATAAAGTATTACTTAAATTTGAAAGTTGTGTAATAATAATAATAATAATAACAACAACAACAATAAATTAATAATGAATTTAAAAATAAATAAATTAATTAATTAATGCTTAATTGAATGCACTCTTGATGAATAAAATATTAAATTAGAAAATGTTATACAAAATAAAATAATAATTGATATATTAAATGATAATGAATACATAATGTAAATAATAATAATTAAATTATAATAAATAAATAAAATGGGTAATTGAATGGACGCTTGATGAATAAAGTATTAATTAAATTAGAAAGTTTTATACGAAATAAAATAAATGAATAATGGATATATTAAATAATAATAATAATACATATTAAATAATTAAATAATAATAAATACACTAATAAGTAATAAATTTAATAAAGATAAATAAAAATAACACACCAAACTTTTCAATAGTACTACATTACTTTTTTTTTACACTCCATAATCAATATTTTTCATGGATCTAAATACAAATACTGTACACATGAATATAAAATGCATAGCTGATTTTTATGCTTTCACATATTTAGGTATTACAGAAATTAATTTTGTACCTAAACCCTTTAGTAAGGGTTGTCGATCCATGACTGTGAAAAAGTATATGAGTATTTTATAAGTTTTCTTGCAGATTACTCCAGTGTTCAGTGTCACATAATCTTTCAAAAATCATTTTAATATGCTGATTTTGTTCATAAGATATGAATACAGAGTTTATGTATTTAAAAAAAGGTTTTATTTTTATTTAATGCAATACAGTTACATCAATACAGTGCATCTCTTGTTGATATTATTATTATTTATTTATTTTTTTTCATTTATTTATTTATTTTTTTAAAAAGTTACTAAACCCAAACTTTTCAGCGGTGGTAAATATTCATGCTAGACATTTTATCAGTGTGTTTAAAGTGAACCCATGTGAGCAAGTGAGCAAAACCATATTAGTTTGCTTTAAGTTATGCTTTATGACCAGGAAAGCTTGACTCATGTAAGGCCTTGTAGCATCGGCATGTCTGACATACATCGTCGGTATCGTCTCATAATAATGTCTTTGTGCAGCTTGCATAGATGTTATATTGAAATCCAGTTCGCATAATAATCTAACAACGGCCCCCGAATACAACACGATCTTTTCATTAATAATAAACGCATCACAAGGTTTCCGCTAACACACCTTACATGTTTAGTCAGTGGAAACACTTAATCGGAATGTAATCAGCCCAATGAACACTTGCGTAAACAATGAAGCTACGAATCTGGTCCGTCTGTAGCCCTTCACACTCAGGCCTCCTTCATCCTTGAAGGGATCTAAAGATTTATTTGTGCATTTTACCTGTACTTGAAAAGGAATCTCAATGCCGTAAAGTCAATTATTGTACATTTTCAGAGACAGAATATCAAAAGAGGAGATCTCATTTGTTATGGATAGCTTGAAATTCAACATCATTTTTTGCTTTTATCTTTGTTATAACTGGTTTAGCCTTGAGTCGTGCCCGCGGCAAAAAGCACTTCACTACGCTGGTTTCATCAATAAATCAAAAAGCCTCTCATTTATAATTTCTGAGTTAAGAGTTGCAGGGAGTAATGACAATACATGCATATTCTTTGTTCCTCGGTGGCGTACGCAGAAGTCTGATTAGTCTGCGAATCATCGCAATACATTAAGCATTGTGAGTGCTTGTCATGCTATATGAATATTGCTCATGCTGCGTTGTCTGATTTCCACTTCTACAATGTTCATGTATTATCTCAGGCTTATGAAAGAATGGTAAACAAGAGAAAAATGACACAATGTTAGATTAGGAGATAAAAATGGTTCATTTTCCAAATGGAAATGGAGTGATCAGCACTGCAGGGGCTTTGCCTTGAGACAGCATAGGGTCAATACTACACGTATTGAATTTGCATTGAGTTTGTAAGTGGAGTTGGCTCAGAGAGTGAATTACGCTGGATTGATGGGTGTCTCGATTGGTTGGGTTTCTCGTATTATGTTGCCGTTGCTTCGGGAGGTGAAATGGTCAGCTAAAAAGCCCCCCAAAACCTTAATGCACTTCCTCTCACTTTGCTGAAGTGGTGGTCGGAGGTCAACGCGCTGCGGGTAACAGTGAGACATGTTTAAGAGAGCAGCTCAGCCGGTCAAAGTTCAGTCTAAGTAAGTTTGTAAGCAAAGTCATGTGGCGTGTGTTGAATTCATTTAATCCCAGGATCTCAAATCATGCTTTGAAATGTACTACCACAGGGGGTCAAGGTTTGACTTGTTAGTATCGGCAGATAGCCTACCCTGCTGGTAGATGTCCAAAAAAACATCTTTCTCCATTAATGGCCATTCAGAAGTAGCCATGTATTGAAGTTTTTATATTTGCATGTTGGTTAGCAACACAAAAATGTAAAATTTCGATACGATACCTGACTAAAATATAACAATACTAGTGAACCGATACTTCTAAAAAAGCATAGAACAACAGGAAAAGTAATTAAATAATAGATGCTCCAAATGGAGACCATAGTTATTTTATCTATTAAAACAAAGCATTTCATCCCCCCTTTACAAAAAAAAAAATAATAAATAAATATAATAATATTAATCACACGCCAGTGCCACTACCACATGTATGTAGAGATCTTTGCTATATTGGTAAGTTAGCTTAAAGAATAAAGCCAAATCTTATTTCATGATTTAGTAATTTTATTTCACAACAACAATCTATATCATGACATCGTCATTTTATATTTTATCTTTATTAATAATAAGAGCCCAGATGCAAGTGACAAACTAAATGACAACTACAATAAAACAAAGACACAAATTAAATAAAGAGGCCCTATGAAATCTGTTTTATTTTTCCCAAATTCAGTTTTAATCTTTCTAGACTCTATTTTGATGGTTACATAAAAAATATTTATCAAAAAGCATGCCTAATTAATTGAAATCATGAAACTTGCAGAATTTTACAGCAATTTATAATTATTTATTATTATTATTATTATTATTGTTATTATTTTTAAATTACATGTTTTAAGGCCCTATGAAATATGTTTTATTATTTTTCTCAAATTCAGTTTTGTTTGTGAATCTCTGTTTTCCATGAATTTTCTGGATTCTATTTTAATCATTTAATCATTATAATTAGATTTGGTAAATAATTAATTTATTATAGGATTTTTAATTTTTTTTTTTTTTTATGTTTTTTCAGAAATACTGTGTTGTGTATTTACAATTTTCTGGCAATATATTAAGTAATATATTAATATATTTCTGACTGTCAAATTATACCGAACTTTTATTTTGACGGGTTGCTGAGAAGACCTTTAGGGTCTTCATTATATGACGACGAAGAAACAGTAAAATGCTCACAAAGTGACTCTCAGAGCAGTTCTAGAGATTATGTTCATGTGTTCGTGTACTCATATCCACAAGTTTCCGGGGGGCGCTACTGTAAAAAAGAACGTGGGTACAACTTCCGGTGAGGCGGCGAACGTAGTATACCGGTGGTATTTTGTGTGCTAATTAGCAAAGAGGCTAAGTGTTTTTTTGGACCATTGTTTACTTTGTAAAGATGCACACTTTTATGAGAGATGTCATTACGTTCTTAGGGAAAACATATGCTCTTCGAATTCGTGTTTCCACATCATTAGCAAGTTTAGATAGCTAAATCTTGAATGACTGTCAACTAGTGAAGTGACATTTGATCGAGACATCAGAGCTTGTGTTAAAGGGCATGCTAGATGAAGCCTCAATTCGAGGCTTGTTAACGTAGAAATCCCTTTCGTAGAAGCCTCACTTTCTGTCCAGTCATGTGCGCAATTCACCTAATGTTCGGCCCCCAGATCTTTTCATTGGGACCTATTTAATAATTACATTTTTAAATACCCAGTCATACAAGTAATATGAAGAATGCAAATAAAAATAAAAAATAAATATTTGCCATATGCAATTAATATATGTGTACACTATTCTTCTAGTACATCATATTGATATTCATACTGGCATGTAATGGCACAGTTCAGTGGGTAAATTAATATAACATAGTCAGAAATTCAACAAACACACACACACGATTAGGCTTTTATTTGTGCATATAATATGAATCGATCTATGGAAATTGTGGTGAATGCGTCTTCCGACGGAGCTTACAGGCTTTTGGCTGCTTTATTTCTTAATAACCACCAGATCGCGCTGTTTTCGACACTCTCGAAGCTTTGAATCTCTTCCCGAAACAGTCCGAGGAAAGTTTCGGTGCTTTACGAGGTTTCATTTGCCGGTCACTCCTGTCAACTGTTGAATGAATGAGTGTCACGTCCCGCTTGTTTACTTTGAACTGGAAGATGCTCCCACTTTTGACGCAAGGCCTCATGGGGCGTAGGAAACTTGTGGATAGACCAGTTTTGAGTAGACATCACAGTGATGTCACTTGCAACTGTGCGTGCATAGTGGTTGCAGAAAAACACTGGTAACCAGTGGAGGTAAACGTAATGGTAAAATCCATGGAATAAGAGGGAAAAAAATATTTTTGTGCCTTTTGATGTCAAAATCGGAATGCAAATAATTTTTATAGAATACTGTAGTCAAAGACGCCATTTGAAGCTAAACACGGACGTTTAAACTGGCATACTGTGGATGAAAACTGCGATTACTCTGCTTTTAAAGAATAAATTTGATTTAAACAATAGATCTACATAATATTCACATATGCTGTTCATAGGGGATGTATTGTATTAGCCCTACAGTTACCGCATGAAATATTACTTAAACCTATTACTATTAACATTTTTACATAACATTTTTTATTATTATTTTATGTCACAATTCTGACTTTTTTCTCACAAATGGAAGTTTATATCTCCTAATTCGGACTTTATAACTCGATTTAACAAAACTAGTGAGTTTGTTTATTCTGAGGGGAAAAAAAGCAAGAAGTGTGGAATATATACTCTGAGCCGAGGGGAAAAGAGAGAATGACGAGTTGATTTTCCTCTGGAGTTGTGGGATATAATCTTGTAATTGTGAAATATAAAGTCAGAATTTTGAAATATAAAATCAAATTTACCTTTTTTTATTCTTTTATTCCATAGCTCCATAGCCACTTGAACCGCCCACAAAAAAAACGTCATCCCTGTTTCGGATCTGTAAGACTATCCCACTATGTAACATCAGTTTCGTTGAATAACATTGCTTATCGCTGGATGACAAGCTCTTGTAAAATGGCATCTAATCAATATAATCTATACTCTTTATAAACCTAAGTATTTGGACCACATCCGTGTAATTCTCTAGCCGTAAAGGCTATCTCTCCCGGGTTTTCTGCAACATGCTGCGCGCGCATCCCGAATGTTTACAAACAGATAATTGGTCTATACTGAGGTGGCAGAGGCTGAAAACACTGCGAGCGTCATGCGTTTGTGTGTAGTAAACAAAACAGCGTCAGCACCATTCACAGACACGCAGAAGTACGGCTGTTATTAAAATGCATTCTGAAAGTACCGGTACTAGCAAAATACAGAATCGTACCGTTTTTAAAAGCAGGGTATCGCGATACTTTTTAAGTACCGGTGTATCGTGCAGGACTATTGTAGATAGATGTTTCACCAGTGACACTCACACATGCAGTACATATATGTGTATATCCTGGGCCCTATCCTGTTTAGTTTGTATATTAATGACTTGCGGCTAGTCTGTCCATCTGCAATTATCTTACTGAGGCACTGGTCCATGTTTCAGACTGGCTAAGTAACTCAAATCTACATTTGAATAAAAGCAAAACTGTTTGTATGTTCTTTTCTCAAAAACCGACAGTGATTTCCTTATCCTGATGTATTTGTTAAAGGAGAAAAGCACAAAGATGATTTTAAATATTTAGGAGTCATTTTAGAATCTCAGTTGACATTTCAAAGCATGCCAAAAAGGTAGTCAAAATTATTACTTTTAATTTGGCTAACTTCAGGCATATAAGAGCCATGCAAATCTTTGCATGCACTCTATGATTTTGTTTCTCATATGTTTTACGAGTTGGTCAAAAGCAAGCATAACAGTTACGGAAACTTACAATACTTGCTCAGAGAACTAATAGTTATCATTACTCCAATACAGTTCAAAATCATAATTTCTTGAGTTTTGATAATATTAAACATTTGGTTGATGCTTGCTTGATTTTTAAGATTTTAAAAGGTTATGCATCTCTCCCATTATGCCAGTTTATAATGAAGGATAATAATGGCAGAGTAACATGATCAATTACTAGAGGAGACTGTGCTGTACAGTTTAGGCATACAACGATTGGACAGCCAGTTTTTTCAGTCACAGCCATTAGCTATTGGAATACTCTACCAATGTAATTAATTGAATAAATGATTTTCTCCCCAGTGTTTTCCTTAATTTTTGCAATCTGGCAGCCATGTACACACACTCGCTCTTCGTTGCAGAAGTGTTGACGGTGATTTGAAAACACAGTCAAACTTGAATGCTTGCATTACTAATTCATTTTTACACTTTAAAAAGTCAAATAAACAAATAAATAAATAAGTGTGTGTGTATATATATATATAAGGGACATGACAATTCTCAATATAATATCAAACTGTTCGGTACGACATCCACGGTTCAATACGCGCTTGTGAATTGTGGTTTTTCGGTTTTGCATTTAAATAACTTCCTTGTTTTATTTCTCTCTGAGTTTGCTGTATGTGTGCCTGTGATTTCACATGCTGAAATGAGGAAACGCTTCCCCGCATATTTGAAAAAGCAACTTATGCAGAGCGTCTTCCATTCTAGTGACATGCAATGATAAGCCTTTGTAAACTGTTGTCCAACAAAAGAGTTATAAAAACAAAAGTTATAAAAAACATTATAACTTGTTTTTAGTTCACAACATCAGTCAAGTGTTTAAAATAACTTCCTTATGTGATCTGATGTGGATTCTTATCACAGAATGAGGCAGACAATCAAAACGTTTAACGTTGTGTCTTGTTTTTATTCAGTTACAGCAATAGCGATGCCTTTATCCATATTAGAGAAGTTGGAACGGAACGTCATCAGTGATACTTCTTGGACGCATATGTGGATTTTCTGCACGAGGGTGCCTTCTGGCGTCCAGTATGAATGAAACCCATTCTATTATGCGTAAAAATAAAAAAAAATAATACCTCTCTCAAAAGAAAAATTAAGCAGACATATACTAAACCATGCTTTTTAGTACAGAGGTTTATGGGAGTATTTTGTTAATCTGTTGCAAAAAAAAAAACAAACGAAAACCGTGGTTAAAAACCGAGGTACGGATTGAACCGTGGACTAACTGTATTGTTGCATCCCTTATATATATATATATATATATATATATATATATATATATGGACTGGTTAGTGAGACTAGTTGATAACGTAAAGTCACTGCTATCATTACGGCCAGCCAGCCAGTGTGGTTACATCTGTTTTGGATTCTTTGCAGCTGACATTAGGCTAATCATCTAGGACAAACCAGTCGTCGATAACGTCAGGGTCATGTTTCCCTGAGCACAAGCAGTTAATGCCAAATCCAGTCTGGAAGCCCTAGAGCCTTTGATCCCAGATTGCTTTGAAAGAAAGTGCTGACATTTCTGACCACAGGGCCCTAATCAGATTCAATATTGTAGCACCCGGCCTGTTTACTTATTAAAGCTTGTTTACATAATTGGGGATATCAAAGACTTCGATGGGATACATTAACTAGTCAGAATCTCATTCCGCCAAAGATTTTACACATGAAAGCGCACCCTTATATTAGCGGAGAGGGATAATAACGTAGCCCAATATTTTTGGAAATACTTTGACTAGCTTGAAATGAGGAAGGGGGAAAAAAAAATAGAGCACCCAGGAAATGCAACATATTGACACAGGTGCTGTAATTAATCAGCGCCTGAAGGAACATTGTGTTTTTACAAAGAAAATTCCCCAACTTTTATTCTATAAGTGGAAGTTTGACCTCAGACAGATGGAATGCTTTTAGCTGGAGAGGTGCATGAGGAAAAAAAGCATATGCATTGGCAAACACAGCAGATATGAGCACTGAAGATCAAGTTTTCTCAAAAAAAGAAGACGAAAAAAACACACTACATGAACTTTTTCAAAGTTTTGTGGACTAAATAATAAAAGATGCATAGCAGCAGGACATCCCAAGTGCTTTGAAGAAACAAGCTTTCATGTTTGTTTCTTTTGCACGGGCGTCTGTGAAAATGATTAGGCCCAGAGAGCATGCCCAGTGCCACGGATGTGAATTATTTTTGAAATACTAATATTTTGGTGAGATCTTAATGCCTTGTTTGCAAGTATTATCAAAGTATAAATCTGTGTCAGAGAAATATTTGGAAATATGACTAGACAGAGCAAATAATATTAATCCTAATGTGCATGGAGCTGGTGTGTGTGTGAATGTCTTTAGAGTTTGGAATGGATGTGTTAACTAGCTGAGCTGGCATTTCATAAATACTGCATAGTACATTATTTTCTCCTCTTTGGGAGTAAGAAATGCAATGGAAGTTCGTGAAATGTACTGTGAGTGGAATATGTATACATTCCCCAATTAAAAAGAAGGCGATTTATGACCAGGTGGGAAAAGCCCTTGAGCTTATGAGAATTCAACATTTTTGTATGTGTTACTTCTAAATGTAGTTTGACCTTTAGAACAGTACAATCTTCCATGGCAAATACTGAATGCAAAGCAATATTTGTACGGGTGAGCAGAATTTATTTATTTATTTTGTGCTTATTTATTTAGGGAAATGACCTCTGAAGATGGGTAATTAGGTTTGGTGTAAAATTGTTGTAAATTACACGCGATCTAGGGGGTGTAAAGATAAATCATTTCGTGGTTTGATTCTGAATGCATTGCGATTCTCTCTGGAATCGATTCTGAGCTTAGTTTTTAACAGCAGATGGCGCTCTAGGTTAGTTTTAAACTGCACACTCGAACGCTCACACAAAAGAGCACTTTTGCGATCAATAATTTAGAGTAATTTAAGTAGTTAAATGTACTTGCTCCTCAGCTTTTATGACGTGAGATTAAACACTGTGAACACTCTTGTAATTCGCTTCAACCTTGTCAGACTTTATAAATGATTATTTTAAAGGAGAAGTTCACTTCCAGAACAAAAACAGCCGAGAAAGAAGGGTCTTATCTAGCGAAACGATCGGTTATTTTCATAAAAATAATACAGTTTATACACTTTTTATATACTCGTCTTGTCTAAACTTTGTCTAAACTCTGTCACTCTGCCTAAACTGTTTAAAAAGTATTTAAATTGTATTTTTTTTTAAAGAAAATAACTGATCATTTCACTAGATAAGACCCTTCTTCCTTGGCTGGGATTGTTTACAACCACATTTGGGATCATTTGAACTGCATTTTGTAAGTTCAAAATCAGGGCACCATACCAGTCCATTATATGGAGAAAAATCCTGAAATGTTTCCCTCAAAAAACATAATTTCTTTACGGCTCAAGAAAGAAAGACATAAACATCTTGAATGACAAGGGGGTGAGTTAATTATCTGTACATTTTTGTTGTGGAAGTGGACTTCTCCATTTAGTTCAAGTGGTGTGTGTGTAAAGAATTGGAAGCAAGCAGAGTACAGCTGTTTCTAAGGCACGCAATGTCATCTGATGTTAAAACTAAGTTAGGAAACGTTTCAAGAGGGAATCACGATGCATTAAAAAAAAATTACGTGGTGAACTGTGGTATATGGAGCTGCCTAAAGTGTACATATTAAGTAGATTTTACTCCCTCAGTCAAAATCGAAGGGTCAAAGATCTCTTTGAAGTGGCAGCAAGGATTTTCAAGAGAGGAAGTGCTTTGGGAAGGTCTAAAAGCGAAGTGAAGCGCAAGTCTGAATAAAAACAGAAGGTCGGGACTCCATCACAGCTCTCGTTGGCCAAAGATCACCCTAGAGGCCATCTTACAGATATGTAAAGCCACCATTCAGCGTTTGTTTTATCCCATGTTATGTTTAGGGGCATGAAAATGTAAAGTCAATTTCCTTACAATACACAACTGTTGTGTGACTAATAGATCATTCATTCAAAAAGTTGTCAGGTGTCCTGTGAACTTCCCATACTTTTAAAAATCCAATATTTAGTTGAGGCAAAAAAGCGACCGTAACGTTTTTTCTTCTTTGGGGGTTTGGCATCACAGCGGCTTTGTTTTCAGGCAACTGTTAAAAAATGCAACAGGCACATCTCCCAGAAATCCTGTCACTGTAAAAGGTTTTCACCAATTTCAACTTAAAAACTTAAGTTCAGCAGCTGCCTTAAAATTTTAAGTTAAATCAACTCACTACAATAAAGTGAGTTAAAAATGACTTGAAGTTGATTTAACTTAAAATGTTAAGGCAGCTGCTAAACTTGTTTTTGAGCTGAAACTGGTGAAAACTTTTTGCTGTGTAAAATTAACCAATAAGATGGCAACCTCAGCTCCCCATTTTGTGTGCCTCAATGTTCAGCCAGTGGTCCGTGGGTGTGACGTCTGAGGCTGAGACTAGCTCAGATCTACCTCAGCCCTTTGTATGAAAGTATATGGTTGTAATTGCTATGCAAATACATTCATGCCACCTCTGGGTAACACTTTATTTTACAGTCCTATTCTGCACATACATGCTGTTACAGTAATTGGTAACAGAATAATAACTAGGTACTTACACTGAACAAAAAAATGCAAAGAGCATTAAACATAAAGAGCAGTCTGTGTAAAGACACCTAAATACCACTTCAGAAGCACTTGGCATTAGTGTGAGACTCTAAGTTTACACACTTTTGGTTACTTTTAGTTGAGTCTGTGTGAAGGACTGAGAATGTGAACCCCAGTGAATAGAAGATTTGCATAGAGATATAGTCGAACAGTTGGATATAATTAAAACTCTCATCAATATGGAGATGATTAACGCTGCATCAAAACCTAAAATCGCACGTCAATTTGCATATGCAGTTCACATATGCTCATACAGATGAATACCTCCCTAAAAAGCACAGATTAAAATGTCTAAATATGTTATTCTTAATTTATTTTGTATTAGTAATTCAATGTACGAACACAGTTTGTACTTTTTGTACTTGTTTCCCGTTTAAAAAAAAAAAAGATGGTAGTTTGTTTTGGTGAGTTTGCAGGGTGTCCTCATATAGTCTCTAACACATTCTGCGTGTTTTAGTGCATTGCTTTGTGGTTAGTAGGGTGTTCTGGATGATTGCTTGCATTTCCCAAGTCAAAATAAATTCTGTTCATTTATTTCATTATATTTTGAATTGTTTCACAATTGTTCCCACATCCCCATGCTC
This sequence comes from Labeo catla, assembly GCA_012976165.1. Classification (NCBI taxonomy): domain Eukaryota; kingdom Metazoa; phylum Chordata; class Actinopteri; order Cypriniformes; family Cyprinidae; genus Labeo; species Labeo catla. Next base: position 420,265 of record VONZ01000450.1, on the reverse strand, counting down.
CCTTCAGCGCCCTCATGTTCCTGCAGCCAAGTCTTTATTCACTGTAGACTTTACCTGACAACATCCTGATCGCAGGAGATTTCAGTGGACCCCAGAGGACGAGATGCAGCAGATCTAAAGACTAAAAAGGGTTACAAAAGGGTTTATGAAGAATCAGGCTTCTATCTGTCCGCTTTACAAGCGTCAGAAATTCAGCACTCCTGCCATTATGAGTGGACATCCTACTAAAGCGGCCCAAAGACTCTGCTGAATCCTCTAACAAGCAGACCTACAGTACCTTCCAGTGACAGCTGAAGATCTGCAGGCTGCTGTTAGACTTCATAACATCCATATCGTTTCCCAGAAGAAAAAAGAAAAACACCAAACAACTGAGCTCATGGGAGGCTGGTGGTCATGTCAAGTTTGCTGAAATCCTTGAGATCTTCACTAGGGATTTGTAGTTTTTTTTTCTCCTCTCGAGGGAAAAGAATGTCAAGGCATCCGTCTGATATCAACTTCAAAATGTTATTTGTGGAGAAAAAGATTCCTTTATTAATTATGAAGATCATATGTGAGAAATCATTCATGCAGAAATCCAGATCCTAAAGGGTTCACACGTGTTTTAACACAATGGCCTTCAAATTTGCCCCAAACTCATTATTTTTCAGCTCATTTTAAATTTCTCACTGTATCCCCTCTGTCATCAAGTCAGCACGTTCGTGCAAATTGCAAAGTATTGATTTAATTATTCTGTAATTCATAAGTGAATGCAATTTAAGTCTCTTAAAGCGGACAGCTTGAGGAAAACCAGCAAATCCTGCAGATTTAACAACATTTCTCACTAACATGCATGATTGAATTTCATGAGCTCGCTTTAACACCCCTTGAGTAACTCGGAATATTTCATTTTTAATCTTTGAGTCAAAGCCGAACTGTTTAAGACAGATAGATATCTGTGAAAAAATCCAAAATAAGACTGTGATTCACTGCTGTAAAATAACAAAACATGAAACAAATCTGAAGGTTTTTCATCGATTGATGAACAGACAGAAATATAGATCCATCTCACTGTGCTTCATCTAATGATGGGATTATTTATCTTTAGATAAAATGTGTCGTTTAGATTTAAGGCATGTAAATTCAATGTAAATGGCCTAAAATGAATGTTATTTTAGATAAAACTGATGAGAAAAGGAGGAGCAGACAAAAAATCAATTAAGCCAGCCGACTAAACCCTGATATGATCCAACCCCGTTTGACTACCATTGTAGGTCATTAGTTCTTTAATGATGCTTTATTGCAGGAAAGAAAAAAAACCCCTCTAAAAATAATATATCTGTGAATCTTCTTTAAAGAAATAAGTTACCTAAAAATTAAAGTTTTGTCATCAATTACGCACCCCATGTCATTGTAACTCCCTGTGGTTTTCTTTGAAAACCCCCTGTGGTGTTCTGTGAAAAAAGTAATTCTGCCTAATATCTATTTTTGAGTTTTTAAGGAAGTTGAAAATATTGGATTGGAGCCACATGAGTAAAGGAGCCACTTTATATGCAGTGTCTTTAACTACTGTGCACTAAAAATTATGCGCTGTATTGTAAATTAACAATTTGATACAATGCTCTTATTGTGTACACTGAAAAATATGAAACAACTGTCTATGGTGCATTTTTATTTTAATAGTAATAGTCATGGTTTATGTTTAAAAGCAAATAACACTTAAAAACATTTAAAAACACACACAAACAAACAGTTATGTGTAAAGTATCCTTGCTTGACACTAGAGTGTTGATGTGCAGTAGACATACAGGCTACCTTTAGTTATTGGGAAAAAAAAAAAAAATAATAATACAAAATATTATGCATGCAGTTGAGGTCAAAAGTATGCATACACCTTGCAGAATCTGACAATGAGGACAACTAAAGGGCTCATATGCAACTATTACAGAAGGTTCAAACACTCACTGATGCTACAGAAGTAATTATTTTTCAGCTTTTTTGAATTTGAAGATCATATACACAATGCATTAAGAGCCGGGGGGTGAAAACTTCAATTTGAAGATCATATATAAATACATATATAAATATAAGGGCTGTCAGTTTAACGCGTTGACTAAATTAAATAGTTATAAAAAATAATGCAATTTTAAAATATTTTAACACAGTTAACGCACTAGCCCCGCCCCCAGACCTGTACATCATCTTACATTTGATATAGTTGACTGTTGACAAATATGATGCAGGGCAACAATTTCATAAATGGAGCTATGCCCTAAAATTCAAAATATTGCTGCAAAAAATGCCCCTGTATGTGTTTTTGTCTCATATTTATATCTTATAAGCAATGTCACACGAGTGCTGATTTTGGCCCGTGATTTAAACAACAAGAAGAAGCTGATATTGTGTTATATTTTAAACACAGTGTTATGTTTTTGCTCAATTTTGAAAAGGACATATTACTTTGAAGTGTTTAGTTTCTGAATGAGTTCACGTTTTGAACGAATCATGTGAACCAATGATTCAAAGCCCCGTTCATAAAGAGAGCCATTTTCTGTCATCATTCTGTCATAATTTACTCACCCTCATGTCATTTCAAAACCTTCTTTTGTGAAACATAAAAGAAGGTATTTTGAAGACTTTTGGTAACAAAGCTGTTTTGGTTATCAATTACTTTCACTGTATGAACAAAAATACTGAGATATTTCTAAAATTATTTTCTTTTATGTTCCATGTTCCACGTTAGGCCGTTATAGCCTAAATGATTAATTATTAATTATGTATTATTATTATTATTATAGAGAGAGAGAGAGAGAATTATTATTATTACTGTACATGTATGTCTTTATATTGTACTTGTATTAAAAAAATACCTGCATCTGTAATTAATTTCTGTAGTTACAGCTATAATTAGATTGTTTTTGTGAACTATCCTTTTAAAACATAACTCCAACTTTAATTTTAATGAGAAGAAATGATTTTATTTTAATTACTTCTCTGGTTTAAAGATATCTGTTGGCGCTTTTAAAACATCAGGCATTGGCACGGAGCTTGACAGATTGGTGTAATCAATCAGCATATGGCGCAAGGGCACAGCGAGGACACAAGACTCTCAAAAACTTTCCGCAGTCCAGACGGTAATCAAATCTGACCACTGTTGTGATTAAAATCAACAAGTGTTCTCTGGAGATAGCATTCTGTCTGCAATTAAATCCCCACCCTTCAATACTCTCTCTGCAGTTTGGCATTGGGGTGTGTGTGAGAAAGTGTTTCTCCCGTAAGCAGGTTAAGTTAAGCACAGTGTAATCTGTCAGTCTGTATGTTTGACACGTGTCAAGCCATGACAGCCAGAGCGTGTGCTGCTGGAAAATAAGCCGAGTGCGTTTGAAAAGGCTGAATTCCATTTCCATCTGTCCTTCATCTTAACATTTTCTTTCACAGATTGCATTTTTGCTTCATCAGCATGAACAAATTGAAGCTGAAAAGAAGAGGGGGAAAAAGCGCCGTGTTTCCATCGAACGCTTGCTTCCTCGCATATTCCCACATTCCCCGCAATCCCGGCGTGGTTAATGGGGTCACAGCGTATATATGTAAATACAACTCCTCTTCCATCATGTTCTAAAGATGGCTTCTGTCCCTCCTCCTCCTCGTCCAAAGCTCAGTCAGGAATGACAGTCTCATTAAACAGTCATTTGGCTCCTGTAGGCCAGAATTTCGTCCTCTGAAAAGTCCTTAATTGAAATGCCCAGGCTCTGTGACCTTGGGATGTTAATCCACAGCTGTAACATTTATCTCTTTCTCGGCAGCTCTCTACCTTCTGTCTCCTAATCAAACACTTTAGGAAAAGCCGGGCATCAATCACGTCGCTTCTGTCATGCAAATTGGATTTATGAGGGGGTATCAGGGGAGCGGTGTTGTTTTAAATGTTTACAGCCTGCGCGTGTGAGTATGTGTGCACATGTATGTGAATGCGGCCCGCACAGTAATTATTATCCTCTGATATTTCCGTCAGCGAAGGAACATCTGGAGTTGGCCAGAGAGAGTGCTCCAGCTGTCTCTGTGTTTTGTGTTTTGTTCTGCCCAGAAAATTTGTCCATGAATAGATTAGAAAATAAAAAACACCATCTGAGGGTTTCAAACATGGGCAAAGATTTGAGTACGGGAGGTAGGGACGTGTCGCGACCAAAGTTAAGAGACTACTGAAAACTGTATTTCTAGCCATTGCATTTGTGACTAAATGTGATTCAAGTACTGAATGCCATAAAGTATTATTTCTGGAAAAATAAATAAGCAACCAAACAAATGACCTTATTGTGTATTTAGAAACTAAACAGAAAGAAAGACTTGATGGAAAGGAAAAAGACTGGATTTAAGTTGATTTTATTTTATTGTTTTATTTTATTTTATTTTATTTTATATACAGATTTTTTTTATTCCATTATTACAATTCACATTTTATTACAATACAGAGCATCTAATCTATTTTACTGGATACAAAACAAAAGTTTTAAATGTTAAAACCAAATCTATGGCTTTTGTTTGCAGTCATATTTTTAGTTGACTTAACTGTATCTGCGTTAAATATAGAGTTCCTGTAGAGTTACTGAGTCGTGGCACACAGTAAATGCAAAAATAGAGAGGGATGGAAATATCATAGCTAGTATGGCTGTTGTGGTCCGATAAACGGCGACAGACAGTCTCTGATTAGTAATTGTTCACCAAATTCTTTGTTATTGAACACCCCAATCCACATAATCACTGGATCTAACAATAGACAATCAATCACATTAACATAATGCCCAATTCACTCATCATTGCCTGGTGATTGTACCACTATCTCTTCCTACATGTCTGCACATTTATTTTCTACCATTGATTCAATGACATGAAAGGCACTTCTGCCGTCATGGCTATCTGATGATTTTCTGTTTGTGTTGTACGGATATGGCTCACACTGTGAGTGTGGTGACAAAGCAATACTTTAATAATAGCTGGGAAAATGTTCCCCTATGAATCAGCACAAAATGTAAATGTCTGTTTTATTTAATGCAGTCATGTGAATGAATGAATGAATGAATGAATAAATTGTATTATTTAATTTGTTAGTTTCATAAACCCCAGTTTACACATAAGCCATTACAATATCGTGTTAAAATTATTAATATAAATACATTTTTACAAATGATAACACTCCGTCGACAGTGGCATCATTTACAGGGTTCATCAGATGCCCATTTTCCACAAGTTGATATGATTCTTTAGGGTCTTAATGAAAAGTCTATAATATAATTTGGTTAAAAATTCTGAATGGTTGTGTAAAACAACACCCTTTTTACCTTGTCAAAATGAGCTCTGCAAAAATCATTCCATTCTGAGGGATTATTCCTTTAAATGCAAATGAGCTCTGCTTGCCCCGCCCCTCTTTTTTTCTCTGTGGAGTGACAAGCCTATTTACTTTAGCCACTAAACTTGCTAACTAGCACGTTAATTGGAAAAGGTGACTGCAGAGATTCATAAAAAAAAAAACCTTATACTCACTTCTGTTGTAAGTGAAGCTGGATCACGAATGATCTGCGCTAACATAGATGCATTTATGTAGATCGGGAGGCGCATTCCCTTCACAAACAAACGTAATCCACTGCATCTTCAGCGGCTCAGATGTCGGGAGTAAATGACGACCACTATGTTCATTATTACATCAAGCAACACAACACCTCAATCGCTCAATCGGAGATATTCTTGTCTAACTTACAATGGAGGTCGGGCTGTTACAGCTGATCTGAGCTAAGACACTCAAGTCAGTCAACTTTTGTGGGAGCGTCCCCTGTTGATGTGACGCCATACGGACAGGCATCTGAGAATGGCTCGATGTGAAAAAGGGGATATTATTTTTACAGACTAATTAAAAACCACTGCATGGATTTTTATCATTATAGGGTAGATTTGTACATACACTGCCAACACACATTAATGTTCAAACAACATGTAAAAGTGAAGTTTGCATCCGATGACCCCTTTAAACTAGATGATTGAAAATGAACTAGCTGCTAGATTTACCTATATTTGCATGGTTACTGCACCCAGCAAAAAAATGCTAGGTTAAAAACAACTCAACGTGGGTTATTTGGCAATCCAGTGCTGAGTAAATATTGGACAGAACACATGCTGGGTTATTTTGACCCAGCTGGTTGAGTTAAATGTTTTTACCAAACATGCTGTGTTATTTTATTTGTCAAATATTATTTAACAATTATTATATTGCTGGCTTTAAATGGACTTTGGACGCAACAGCAATAATCAAAAGATTAACATTTATTATTAAGCAAGAACACATGGACAAAATACAAAACAAATTGAATTTATTTGGGTTAATACAGCATAGTTTACAATATTACATACATTTAAACTTTTTTAACAAGCATTTTAGACATAAAAAATGTAGCATTTTAATTATAGTGTATTAAACCATTCTCTGTAATTCTCGTGCCAGTGTGTTGCTGAAATCTGAGCTGGTGAAGGGTTGCTGTTTGCTGGGGTAACTGCGAACTTTAGAGCACGGCCTTGTGTTTCACTCGTAGCTGAAAGATGCCGTGACTGACTCCAAAACCTGCCCATAAACAAACAGTACTAACACTGGAAAACATATTTTAACATCAAATTAAATTAAACTTAGTACTATAAACGAATAAAATCCTTTTAGTTTATGCAAGGCAAAAGGCATTTCCATTATGCAAACTGACCACTGCTGACGCAACTGACTGACATCTTGTCCTTATGTTGCGTTGTGTAAAATAATAAAAATTAACAGCGCAATAAAGACTTTATAAATGAAATAAAATGTATACAAACCTTTATTTTGCTGAAGTGCACCAAATTGGCAGCGCTGTGAACTGCTCTCCTGTAGAGGACTCTGGCTGTAACTGTAACTCAGCAGCTGGTTAGGCAGGAAAAATAAAAAATAAACCCAGCTGTAAAAATGACCCAGCAACTTAGTTACAGAAAAACTACCCAGCACCTGGGTAAAAAATATTACAAATAACCCAATAAAATGACCCAACAAGTTGAACCCAGCATTTGGGTTAAAAAAAACCAAAACAGCAACCACAACAACAACAACAACAAAAAACAGCACCTGGGTAAAAATATTAAAAACAACCCCAAAAAATAACCCATCGGGCTGAACCCAGCATTTTTTAGAGTGTGTCATTAGCAGTTTTTGAATTTTTGAAGACACTAATTAGCAAGTCAACTTGATATCCATGAGCAGAACTGTATATCACATAATGAGTTATGACTGTGAATGCACTTATGTGCCAATTTCTGCTTTCCATTCACTCATTTGTTGAGTGAGACGAAAGCCATGTGATCCTTTTTCCTTATCATATGATAGCCTATATTGGTTGATTGATTGGTTGCTTGTCATGTCAAGTAGAAACATGTTTCCAGTTTTACTAGCAGTTCTTGGCCATAATAAGATGCAAAGTGGACCAGGCTTTGTGTCAATCATCAGAAGTCTGGCTATGACTAAGTGCTGCCCGACAGTAGAACTGCAGAAAATTCTGCATTAAAAAAGAGACTCACTAACAAAACCACCCACACGTCTCCTCCATCCTGGAAGAGTCTGGGCGTAGGTGCGAGAAAGAAAGATTAATGTGTCATATATTGAATTAATTAAGCAGGTAATACGTCTCAGGCTCCATAATACAGATTAATCATCAAAAGGTCTCAAATCATAAAGGAAATAAATAAATATAGAAGCTTCTTTAAATGCTATTTATTGGGAAATATTAATGACTGTGCGGCCACCACAAAGGCACGAAATGAATGAGACGAGTAGCTTCTCTTCAGTGAAATTACATTATGCAATGACCCTAATCTGTAGCTTTTCATTTCATCTTTGCTTAGGTATTATTCATTCTGTCTGATTGTAAAGCACACCTTTTGGGAAATCCGAGAGAGTTTATTGAGGGCCAGACAAAAGCAGGTGAAAAGGTCAGTGCTATGTAGTATGAAATACAAAACAAAAAAATGATAAGATTTACTTTATGGTCCTCGTTCAATCATAAATTACTAGGTGTTTTCAGAATTAATCAGTGCAAGGTAGTCTAAAGAAAAAATATTTGTTTTCTATTATCAAAACGTAGTGATTTTCTCTGCTTCAAATAACTTTTAATTTCTGTCTCGCCGTAACAGAGGCTGTGCCAACAGACCTTAACTTCTCATATCCTAATTTATTCTCAAGTCTCACAATTATTTCTTGAATTTTGTGCTTCACTGGAAATCCTAGTAACTTCTCCCAGTCTTTCTCCAGTTTTCTAGTTTTACTGTAATACATGTAGATGGATCCACCTCTTGGAAAACAGTAGGGATATGAATATGCTAATAATTTTTGTTTCGCAATAAATATCTTACAGACATTTAAGTGCATGTTTATTTTCCTTCAGAAGATAGTGCATTTTTTTGTTTATTTAATCACTATAATTAAAATGAATGGTGTATATATTGTAGATCCTGGATGTTAGTGCAGATGTACAGTGGCATGCAAAAGTTTGGGAACCTCTTGCAGAATCTGTGAAAATGTGAATAATTGTAACAATTGTAAAATATAATAATTGTAGCCCCCTTCAAAAGTTTGGGAACCCTTGGTTCTTAATACTGTGTTATCTGGATGATCTATAGCTGTTTTTTTGTTTTGTTATGGTTGTTCATGAGTCCCTTGTTTGTCCTGAACAGTTAAGAGCCGGGGGGTGAAAACTTTTGAACAGGATGACGGTCCAATTTTTTCTTATTTTGTTGAAACACATACACGCATATATGCTAGTACTGTCCTAGCAGCAGAACATACTTGCATGTTTTCCTGAATTCAAATTAAGAACAATTTACCTTGATCTTCAAATTTAAAAAGTTTTCACCCCCTGCCTCTTAATGCATTGTTTCTTTCTGAAGCATCAGTGAATGTTTGAACCTTGTTTAATAGTTGTGTTTGAGTCCCTCAGTTGTCCTCAGTGTGAAAAGATGGATCTCAAAATCATATAGTCACTGCTGGAAAGGGTTAAAATATGCAAAAGATGCTGGAAAACTGAAGAATCTGCAGGACCTGGATGATTTTTTTTCTGAAGAACAGTGCCTAGTTTAATGCATCATGTTTCCTTTTGGAGCATCAGTGAATGTTTGAACCTTTTTTAATAGTTATGTTTGAGTCCCTCAGTTGTCTTCAGTGTGAAAAGCGGCGTCTCAAAATCATACAGTCACTGCTGGAAAGGGTTCAAATATGCAAAAGATGATGGGAAAACAAAATATTCTGCAGGACCTGGAGGATTTTTTTTCTGAAGAACAGAGCTTTTACTGTTCAGAGTTGAACTGTTCAGAACAAACAAGGGACTCATGAACAACCAACACAAAACAAAAAGAAACAAACAAAAAAAGTCACAGATCAGCCATGTAACCACACACAGTATTAAGAACCATCTTTTATGTAAAATATCTTACTCAGGACAGTACTAAATAAAAAAAAATAATAATATGTATTTTGTATGACCTATATTATTTTGTTAAAACTATTCACATTTTCACAGATTCTGCAAGGGGCTCCCAAACTTTCGCAAGCCACTGTATTTCACAATTTAAACTATAATGATTGGAATATTCATTGTGAGCCCACATTCTTTGCAAATATATTATGTGGGTTAGTAAGGACAACATTTTGGGGAATTATTGTTGGTATACAGTGTTTTAGTATGTAGAATAAATTTGCTGGAATTAGCAAGTGTACTTTGCAACTTGTTGCATTATATTGCACAAACTCCAAAATGCTTATGAGCCACAACCATGTGATTTTCTACACGTGCATCTGAAACCAAACCTGCAATATTTGCAACCAAGAACATGAACCATAAAGTCTGTTCCGAACAGTTTCTGAAAGTGCATTTCGCACGTAAGAGCACATTCAATTGAGATTCTCCTTGCATTCAGTCAAGGTGACATTCAGAGGAATTAATTAAGCACCGGTTTGTAATAGTTTGAACTCCGACCTGAGTCCATTCCAGCAAGAACATCTCCCGACATATAAACTGCAATTCTGAGGTCACTGTCACCTGGGTATCCTCATGCATTTAATATTGAGCACTAAATAAACACCTCCAGATGTACATTTATCACGGCTCGCCGTAAACATCTCCAGACTCTCATAACTTATGTGATCTCTGAGTTTTACAAAGCGCCTTGCATGCTGCTGTAGTGTACTCAGAATACCCTTGTGGCCCTGAATCAATACACACGCCGACACAGGCGAGCCGATAAACAGCATTCTCACTCCCATGTTTTGGAGGCTGTATTGTGATAAGGACAAGCCACAGATTGGTTACTCTTTTTTTGAAAAATGCAGTCGGCCAAAAATGTTTTTGCACACTTTAAAATGTCATTGCATTAGATACCAAAATCAAACCGAGTTGCATCTGCAAAAAAATGACAACAGAGAATAGGCTCTTCTGAGACACTTTTGCAGTCTCTTTTTAAACTAGTCAAGGTAATTTGAAAGGCAAACATTCAGCTTGAAAAATAAAATGTGTTTGTGGTATATTTCTTAAAATACATGTATTTTGTAGAAACTTGGTTTGATATTATTTTATATAATGCAAATCCATGCATATTCGTGTTTTTAAAAGGGCTGGTAAACGATTAATTGTGATTAATCGCATACAAAATAAAAGTATGAGTTTGCCTAATATACAGTATGTGTGTGCACTGTGTGTAATTATGTATATATAAATACACACAAATTAATGTATATATTTAAGAGAAATATGTTATGTACAATTATACATAGAAATATGTTATGTACAAAAATATCTTTTATTTATATTTAATATCAATTCTGTAAAAATTATAATAAATACATATAATTGTAAATATTTCTTAATATATGCATGAATTTGCTTTATTTATATATACATAATAATTACACACAGTACACACACATATATTAAGCAAACTCAAACTTTAATTTTGTATGCGATTAATCACGTTTAATCATTTACCAGCCCTAGTTTTTATGAATTTGCATCCCAGAATATAGTTCAAATTGAACTTTATTAAAATACTAAAATAAACTAAAAAAAAAAAACAAAAGTGAAATCAAATAAAAAAAATAAATAAAATAAAATAATAATAATAATAAATAAATAAAATAAAGCAGAACATTCTCAATGCTTCAGAAGGCTTTATTTATTTATTTTTACTTTATTTATTTATTTTTGGGTCCATGGATTAATGGTTTGACGTATTGCACAAATTAGATTTGAAAGTAACCAACCAGCCGCCAATATTCTGCATGTCACAACAGGTTGCATGATACCCCAATTCTTTATGGAAACAGGCAGGCCAACTGCAGTCATGGTGTGTCAGCAGAAATAAGGTAATAGAACTACATGAGACTATGTACATTTATACTGTCATAGCAGTCTTTCCTGTCTCAGCTGAAATTGTTTGCATGTTGTTACTTTGAAAATATTGCACTTTATAAATAACACACTTATATTTCATTGACTTTGCTAGATTTTAACTTTATATGATGATACATTGTAGATTGTCATGCCTGGGTAAGTGATGTATGTATGCATGTATGTATGTATGTATACATGTATGCATGCATTTATTTATTTATGTATTTATAAACATAGAAAACTAAGTAGTGTTCTTTTTAAAGGCACATTTTCAATAGTTACATTTTTTTCTTTAAAATTAAGTTCAGAAATAAGTCTTCTTAGACCATGTATGGCTTTGACTTTAGATTTAAAGTAAAAATTGATATTTTTGTTTTTACAGTATATAAACAAAGACAGTCTCGTGATGCAGAATTGCACATGATACAAGCAAATGACAACCAACTGATAATTAATTTCCATACATTTTAATAATACAGTAGAATGACTATTTGTTTGTGATATGACACGGTAAGATCTGTATACGTGTTTTAGTGGTTTTGAGTTTTGTTCAGCAGCAGGATATAATGTGTGTTATTCAAAGACCTCAGCTGTTGCTATGCAACAAATGACCTGCCAGATACAAAAATTCAAAAAGAGTGGACATTTATGCACAAATAACGACAGTTATTAGCTGGGCACATTAGTTGCTGTTTGCAAGGATGTTGTTGGTTTCCTTAGGTTGTAGTTTGTTTTAGTTTACTGCAGTAAATGTGGACCAAACTGGTTTGCATTTGCAGAACTGCACAGAAACCCTGGCAGATTTCCTCAGAAGGGCCATCATTCACAAAGTCCTAAACATCGCTTGTCCCTCGAGTGCTCATTTATTACATATTTTGCCTAATTTGATCATGTTCTCGGTTAGCAGTGAGCCTCTCAGTACTGGTTAACACATTTTACAAAGCTTAAATCCATTCCGCTGCATTCTACAGGTTGAGAAAAATCAATAAAGTCAGCAAAAACTGCCTAGACGTTACCAGATACAACAAGTATTTCTAAATAATTGTGAGATGTCACTTTTCCCAGTCCTTGAACAGGAAGTATTTCCCCTCAGGATACTCATGATCCACTTCTGTCTACTGTGGATCAGTGACACTCACATTTATACATATTGGGCAGTCAGTCATTACATATTTCCTACCTGCAGGATGTGTTATGCACAGAGAGCACATTATAATTGGCTGGACTCGTGTCTCAAAGTGACGTGCGTCAATAACAGAACCATTCTAAGTCACCGCAGTACAGTTGCAGTCATCTTTTCACCATGTGTAAGCAAACAAAAAATGCATTTACTTGCATTAAAACACAGTGCGTTTACATGGAGCATTATATTTTGATTACAATCAAAATCCAATCTGAATGAAAATGCTCCATGTAGAGGAGAGTGGAGTAGATAATATATAAGATAATTTTTTTTTTTTTTTGCTTATGTGGTCCTTAAGATTAGCAAAAATGAGGCACAAGTTCAATGAAAGTATCTAAAGTAATTTCCTATTATTTTAAATGATCAAAATATACTGTATCTATGACAAAGGGTTCTAAAAATATGGCTTTTTATTAAAAGAAAAAAAACAAAGTGGTCCCGTGGCTCAATTTGCCCCAGGTTAGGGGTAAGTTGACCCGAGTGAGGGGGCAAGTTTAATAATCAAATTTCCTTTTACAAACAGTCATTTTTCTTTTGTCAAAGCTAACTTTAACACTTTAACAACATAAAACCAACCAAATAAGTTTTACATTTCAATATCTTTAATTGTTTAAATTGTTTTTCTGAAACAGGTTGAACACTAAAGTTCCCAAATACAGACTAAACCAAGACTTTGTTGAGTCAAATTAAATAAAAACTGATTTAGAAGACATTTTAGTCTAAAGATTATTGGCATGGTGGCCTTTTTGTGATGTCAAACAGTGATGACTACAGGTGGAAAGATATATATGATTATAATATGATGCAAAACATTTTTTGGTTCTTTTCAGAGAAAGATTCGTATATGTATATGATAAACTAAACCAGTTGCGTAATATCACCTTAAAATACCAATTTATACTTCAGAGATATAACTTAACTTCAGTGCTATATGGTGGGGTAGGTTAAAATGCTGGCTCAATTTACCCCACAGCATTTTGCCCTCATTGCCCCATAGTTGCCATTAAAAAGAAAAAAAAAGCGTGCTTACTAATTAAAGCTAATATTTTTGCATGTTTTTATATGTTTCTAAATCACTTATATGCATCATAGTTTTTATACATGGATAAATTTGCTTTTATGTAACAGCTAAAAATGTAAAATATAGGCCTTCACCTAAATGTGTGTTTCACCTTTTCATAGTCTGGCAGAAATGATGGGTAGTTCCAAAATACATGGATACATGACAGTAAAACTTGCCAAGATACAGGGGGTGGGTCAACTTACCCACTGGCTCAACTTACCCCACTCTCCCCTAAACACCTCAATCAGAATAAAAATGGCCATCAGGTCAAGAGAGGTGGGATAAACATTTTCTAATCAGTTTGAAAGTACATGTAAACACTTGATCGGATTGAAAACCAAAACTGGGAAGTTTTGTGCATGTGCAGGAATGTAGAAATGACGCACATAACAAGGCAATGCCATTGTTGAATATAATATATAATATAATAAATGACTGTTGTGTGGACTGACATGGAAGAGAAGTTGAATAAAGTCAATATTTTTATTTTCATTGCGCACAAAAAAATATCCTCGTAGCTTCATAAGATTACGGTTGAACTACTGATGTCATATGGACTATTTTAACAATGTTCTTACTACATTTCTGGGCCTCGAACATGTCAGTTGCATTGTTGTCTATGCAGGGGCAGAAAGCTCTCAGCTTTCATCAAAAATATCTTCAATTGTATTCTGAAGATACACGTCTTACGGGTTAGGAAAGACATGAGGGTTAGTCATTTACTCATGCTCAGGACTGTATTTCTTTCTTTTTTTATGCCACTCACATTTTTATACCTTTTAATTTATATCTATATCTTTCCAAATAAAACTCACAACGATTGATAGACTGTTTTCTATAAAGCGATGAATGTGCGTTCGTTTTTCCATCCAAGGTCACAGTTTCGCAGCTCTGTTGTGCCGCGTGCGGTCGGGTGCCTGGGATGTGTTGTTTTCCCTCCGACCCAGTCGCTGTATCCTGGATTACATGTCATTTCTCCTTGTGTCCCGCTGGTCCGGCTGTTGTCCCATCACTAATCGTATTATGTATGCAGTCTTTTTCTTTTCACAGTCTGTGTTGTGGGCACCCCCTGTGTACCGGGCCATTGTTTTTCATCTTCTCAGAAACACAAAGACACCGGTCCGTTCAGAATGAATATTTACACTCCCTCATCAGATGGCCCCTGCGTCTATTGTTGGGTACAAACAAGGACTTCAGGAAGATTTATTACAGCTGGCGGCAGGACAAATGTCTGTCCTTAATGAACTGTATTGCGTCCTAATTCACCTCAAGTGTTTGCTTCTTACAATCTTAAAGCAACATAGGGGAATAGTTTACTCACCGTTCCAAACCTCTATGACTGACTTTCTTCTGTGGAACAAAAACTTTGTCTGTTCTTGCCCGAGTGTTCTTTAGAAGTACATCAATTGCTAGTTTTCATCCAAGTTGTGAATTTAATTTATTATTTACTCTGAATAAATAATTTATTATTTATTAGGTTAGTGTACATCAACGTCTAAAATCATCTTATTGGTCATTTTTATCATCATCAATAATAATAATAATAATAATAATAATAATAACATATGAAATAAAACCTTATTCATAATGCATACTACTTTCATAATTTAACATGGAATTATTATGTAAATATTATTATTATTATTATTATTATTATTGTTGTTGTTGTTGTTGTTGTTGTTGTTGTTGTTGTTGTTGATGATGATTGAACATCGGTCTGGCCCAAATTCATTCATTCATTCATTCATTCATTTATTTATTTATTTATTTATTTATTTATTTATTTATTTATTTATTTATTCATTCATTCATTTATTCATTCAGAGGGAATTGTTTATTATTATTATTATTATTATTATTATTATTAATAGTAGTAGTAGTAGTAGTTATATATTTAATAATAATAATAATAATAATAATAATAATAATAACAAATAAAATAAAAATGATTGATAATATATACAACTTTAATAATTTAATGTGGATATGTTATGGAATTATTATTATTATGATTATTATTATTATTGGACATTGGTGTCTTTAATAATAATAATAATAAAATAAAAATGATTGATAATATATACAACTTTAATAATTTAATGTGGATATGTTATGGAATTATTATTATTATTATTATTATTATTATTATTGTTATTATTATTATTATTATTATTATGTTCTCTTGAAATAAATTATAAACTAAACTAAACTAAACTAAAATAAAATAAAATAAAATATGGATTTAAACTGATGTGTTGCCCACATTTATTTATTTATTTATTTATTCATTCATTCATTTATTTCGAGGGAATTGTTTATTATTGTTATTATTATTATTATTATATAGACTACAGTTTATTATGAAATGGCTACTAACTACTGTCATGACAGTAAGATGAATGTTGTTTTCTAGAAACCCAATAAAGTTCAAGAACACTTCAAACAGTAAGGGCTACCGCAGCAATCCTTAACCAGTGAGGAAAACGACTCAAGATCTTTTGCTCCTTGAAAGGGCTCATCCATCAGGGATTAAAAATGGGCACAGATGACCCTCAGCCTTCCCCATTAGCACTGCTCTCTGAGAGTGGGAACCGTTCTTGACACCGGCTTCTGTCCTTGCCAAACTTCCCAGACCGCAGTCCGGTCCGCAGTCTCCGGCTGTCTCTCTCAGATTAGTAAAGGATAAGACACTGTCCTTGTCTTCTCATCTTCCTCTGCTGCAGCCCAGGGCCTGATGGCACACATTATCTCCTATTAACTAATCACCCAATCAGAAACGGAAAACACTCCCCGGGCGCACGGTCTCACTGACGTAAATCCAGAGTGACAATATGGCTGATCTGCAGCGAGGAGAACAGTTGAGAGAGGCGCTCCTCGTTAAGATCCCGGCGAGCGCCTGCTGCGTGCGTAGTCGCCCTTCCTCCGGGGACTCAGTCAGCGATTATTTCATTTGACTTGGCGTCAGGAACGGGATTACAGAGATGTTTAGTGTGTCATCACACTTCAGCCCCCCTGGCATGGTGCACATTAAGCAGGACAGTTAGGGAATGATGGGACTGACATCACTGCGTTTCTGCGCTGAAAGTGACCTTGTTTTTCCTCATTCTCTTCATCTCAGGGAAGTGGCGTCCCAGAGGAAGATTGTATTGCTCAAAGGTCGCTCTGTTATAGCCTAATGAAATTCTCAGTTACATTTTATTCAACTATCAGCCTTGTTTAAGACCCGAAAATTATTTTGGAGCAATGCAAATAGGCACAAATGAGAGTGTAGATCTGCAAAATAAAGTTTGGATATTTTGTGGAAGAATTTAATGATAAATGAGTGAGTTTCTATTCAATTTTCTTGCCAATGATTGCAGACCAGCGGTCTGAGACAAGTTTTGAGACATTGTTGAGATATCTTCTGACATTTTATGGTATACTCATGAGATTACCACTGCTTTTTACTTATACAGGAGAAAAATCTGAATAAATAAAATGAATGAATAAAATCAAAATGAAATAAAATAAATCAGGTAAATTGGGACACTGTTTTTGCAATTGAGAAAATTACCCAGTTTTATTTTGTATTTTAAAGAAGACCGCTTTTGACTTCCACTAAATAAATAAATAAATAAATAGGGACACTTTTTTTGTAATTGAAATGACAAATGAGCTGAAATGAGCACAAGTAAATATCTGTAGTGAATTTTTTTTTCTTTCCCCAGTCACAAGTTGCTACATAGAAACCAAACATTAATAGCTAAATAACAGCTAAGGTAGAGGTTCATCTAATAAAAACGGGGGAAAAAAGAAGATATTTTGAAGATTACTGTGTGTGAACCATCAGGTGTTTTTTTTTTTTTTTTTTTTTTTTTAATAAAATAAAATAAAATAACATTAAATAAAATGAAATAAATAAAAATCAACCAACATCAATAAAATAAATAAAATAAAATAAAATAAGAAATCAAATTAAATAAAATAGCAAATAAAATAAAATGAAATAAAATAAATCAGATAAGTTGAGACTTTTTTTTGCAGCTGAGATGACTGCAAAAATTACACAGTTTTTGTTTTTGTTTTTTTCCCCAGTCACAAGTTGCTACATGGAAACCCAACATTAAAAGCTAAATAACCACTAAGGCTTCTAATTGGCTAAATTATGAAGTTATTTTCAGTAAAAACTAAAATGTCAATAGTTTTAAGTGGTGATTTAAAGTAGAGAAAAAATGTGTATGTGTATATACTAATATGCAAAGCAAATTCTGCATTTAATACTGGAAAGTGGCTTTGCAGTATCTTTTCTGTAGCTAATTAAAGTGTTTGCAAATGAGCCCTGTACTGACATTTCTGACACATCCTTTTTCATCATCTTGGCTAACATCTGCACTTAGTTCACTTCAAATGTCAACACAATAAATTTAATTTTATTGTTAAATGTCTGTTTTTGTAAGCTTCAGCTTTATTTATTAAGAAATGTAACAATAAAAAATCACATTAGAAAGTTCACATTTTGATGGAATTTTGAGGGGAAAAGATAAGTCTATTATCAAGCAACTCACACAAAACTTACATTAAAAACAAACGGCTTTCTGCTTTCTGACCAACACAAGAAAAATCTGCATGGAGAACGTTTGCTTTCTTACACAGAAAGGTTCATATATCGAAATTCTTCTGCGCACCTTTATTTCTGTAGCCTCTTTTCCGTCTTGTTTTAATTACTGGCATCATCACGTAATGCTGTATGTCATTTGAAGTGATTGATCATGATTGGCTGGTGCTTTGAGAGTTCCATGGCAAAGGGGACAAACATTACAAACAGATCAATGCATTAGCCACGTTTTCCTAAAATATTACCACCATTCTTTCACTGCTTTCCAAGGACTGGTGTTTCCTTCAGGAAATGCGTCTCTAATGCGTGATTGATTGACTCAGTCACCTCTGCGTCCCATATCTGTCTTCCTGAGCTTTTGTTTGGGGACAGCTGCTATTTTGGAATGCACACATGCACACATCAACAGAGTTTTGCAGCTTCACCCCTGGCAAAGATGGCAAGGCCGGCACTCGTGAGGATAATGAGCTGGCCATTAAAGTGATTTTAATTAGCGAGGTGCCCCGCGATCACATCCGAGCAACATCTTCAGGAAAGGTATGCAAATAAGACTCGAACTCTCTAACCAAACATGAACACTGGAGTTATCAGATAGCATTTTTGGGTAGCGTCAGGTCGTTTAGCTGTAATGATTATAGCCGGAACGCATTACAAAGTGTTCTGGCAAAGCACTAAGTTACGGATCAGTTACTCGGGGCCAAATTTAAACTAATTTTGCCTGTAGCTACGAAATGACACTGCACTCTCGTGTTTTGGCTCAGAAAAATAAGGCTCTAACCATGTGGCTTGTATTGCCGATTGTGGCGATATCGTTCTTGCTGTATGATCCCATAAAATAGATAACAGATGGAGATTTGTCCCCTGAGTTTCTGTTAAAGAAAAAAGAAACGGCGAAATGACTAGCTGAAGGGTAAGCTCTGATGACTGCATCATATCTAACAAGTCTGCTGTGAGCTATAGAGATGCTGACCTCTATCATGTAGCACGGCAGCTGTACTTTTTCACCGCCGGTTTTATGACAAGGTGGAAGGAGCTTTGTGCTGAGACTGATAAGACTCCGGTCTACAGCCCCTCTGTGCTCACCGACCAAAGGGGCTTTGGATGGGACTTAATGAGCCGAGCCAATCAATGCCCAGCCAGATGGCTTTGATTGATGCCTTTGAAGAAACAAAGTGTCATAATGGTCCTAAGACCACCGAACAGAAGGGGAGGGGAAAGTATTGATGCATCAGCCCTAGCAGAGGTCACGATGACCATCTAACTTTGAGGCTTTGCATTGTCCCAAGGTGCCGCTCCTTGTTTATGTGCCGGAGTCACCTTGTAGGGAAATAAATGGGTGCTGGAGTGCTTTGAAAATCACCTAACTTGATGTATTCGACTTTGGTGCTTAAGTTTTACTGTGCTGTTTGTGCTCGAGGCGTAAGTGGCGTCTCACATCATGCAGCTTGTGCAAGGGTCAGAATATTGTATGTGATTTGGGGGTTTGATCTTTTGATTTGGGCCATGCCAGAAGAGTCTAGCATTATGGGAAATCACCACTCACATAGTTTTCAGAATATGCAGAACTCTAGCTTGTTCTTTCTTTAAATTTTTAATTATTTAACTTTTTTTATTTTCTTTTATTGACTTTTTTCAAAGACAAGCCTGTTAGTTTGTCACATTAACTACATCAATCAAGACTTAATTCAGAATGGCTTTCAGAAAAGATTAGGTGAATTGGACTATTCATCAAGCTAATAACTCTTACAACACCCAGCTGTTAGCAAAGATTGTGACATTTTTAGGCACATTCAAGCATCTGCAATGACAGGAAACATCATTTCCTCACTCATCAGTTTTGGATTGTGAAGTTTTAAGTATGGTAGTGTTACCTGTACCATGCCCTCTCTCTGCAGATGTTTTCCTGGCATGGTCTTAGGCAAGCATCCCTATTACAATTGGTATACATTTTTTAGGGGGTAAAAAAAAAAAAAAATAAAGACTCTTACCATAAGTTAGGGCTGCACGACTAATCGAAGGCGATTGTCTTGCACATTTTTTCAGTAAATCCAGTTGTGTAATCAGTAGTAAATCTCCAGCAGGTGCTTTCAGATGGAGCAGCATTTACTACACAGAGCCGTAGTTCACTGATAAGCTACGCTATATCGTGTTCATTATCGCAGACGATTTAATAGTACGATTTTGAAATCAGAAGAAATCATTTGCGTTAATGACAATAAATCCTTCTGTGAGATGATATGGCTTCTTACACAGAATAAGGAACACAACATATTTCATAGTATGTTAAGCTGTGATGATGCCATTGCATTATTATATATTATAAGGAAAAAATAATAATAATAACTCAGATAAACAATATAGTGCTTAATGCTTTGCTTAATTGCGATTTCATTTTGATTTATCATGCACCCCTACCATAAACTGTATGCAATCCCAAATTCCAGCCATACTTAAATTGTGTGGTTTGAGAAGATAAACTACAGTGGGGTCAGTAAGATTTTGTTGAATGTTTTTGAAAGAAGCAAAAAATGCTATCCAAGGCTGGGTTTATTTGATAAAAATATAGTAAAAACAGTAAAAATGTGATTATACTTAATGAACTTGCTAGCCTTATGTCCATCAAGGTCAGATATTATGGTTCTGATGGTCTAGGGAGGAAGTAGACAGACATGGTCTGATATGGTGAAAGAAATGCAAAAGATTGTTTATTATCTCCCTACAGACACAAATGAAGGTGCTAACTAAATACCAAGTACAAATAAGCAAAAAGGAAATAAACAAAATAACAACATTTAAATATAGTGCTCAAACTCAGCACCTTCACTTGGCTAAACAAAACCACAAAGAAACTTGCTGGAGCAGCAAACCTAGCATTAAACAATGCAGAGAAACCCTTATCTGCCCAACTCACAACACATGGTTTAAACAGTAATATTTCCTGCCAAACAAAATTGGAACAAACCAATTCAATGGAATTAACTCTTCAAAAACTACAAATCATATTTCTCTAATGAGACCCTCATGAATAAACAAAATACTGTAACCTTTACGATATGCAACTTAAATCAATATATGCATACATACCTGACAAACAGTTAAATAGACTAATGTAAGAGTTAATAAGAGTCACACAATACAACATGGTATGGTTCCTGTTGCCATAAATGCATTCTGCGTTCACATGCTAATGGAACAAACCCAGGAACAGCAAGATGAAAAGGTAAGTAACAACATGATGATTGTTGTTATCTACTGCCAAATAACTAATAAATGCTTTATATAACAACAAGAGTGAAGTCATTGTACAATAAAACAATAAAAAACATTAAAAGAAATACGACTTACAAATTGTGATGACTTGTATAACCAAGCCACAATGATTATTTCCATAGAAAGATGCAAAACTCACATAGATGTAGACTGAAGTTTAGCAAGATTATACTAATATTATATTCCTTACACACCATAGGCTTACATAAATTACTAAACAAATTGTATACAGATAGGTAAACTAACAGCAATGCACTAAAACGGCACTCTAGCGATGACGTCATCTGGGAAATCGTTATCACACGATAATGTAATTTTTTTCGATGATCAAAACTGAATTTTCAGCATCATTACTGCAGACTTCAGTTTGTTTGTTTGTTTCTTTATTTATTTATTTAAATCCTCTAGATACACAGTTTGAGGCCCAGAGTTTCCAGCATTACATATATAAAATAACATTTTGTGTAGTGTGTGACTACTAACTAAACTACTTTAAACCAGTAACCTCTGTCTGAGACCAATAAATTTAATTTGAGTTTGATTCAAATTATATTTTTAATTATCTTTGAAAGATCAAATTAAATGAAAAGTAATATCTTGCTGAAAGTCAATGGGTGTAATTTTTCATAGTATCTTCTTTTTTGTAATACAAAAGAAAAAATCATGTGGGTTTGGAATGACATGAGAGAGAGTAAATGAAGACAGAATTCATTTTTGAGTGAACTATGCCTTTAATGATTGCACTCACTAGCTGTCCAGTAGATAAACAGCCATATCTGTGTCTTTTGAGTACAATTTATATACACTCCTGTTGGTATCTTCAAGAGCTAGTTTCTTTCTGTGACTCTGTGCATTTGCAGAATGTGAAATTGGCTGTGAAATTTTCTGTCAAACCGAAAGTTAACTGCACATTAAGGAGCTAGATGGGTAATCGGTGACATGCCAGTAGCATCGGGTTGTTTATGAGTGTCGAAATAACTGCATAATGGTGCCATGCTTGTTGAAGGCAAATATGACAGACTGTCAAGCTATTCCTAATGTTTTAAACTGTAAATGCATTATTAAAAACTGCAGAATGTGCCTTAAAAATCCATCTGTGCAGTATTTATTTGCAGTGATACCTCAAGCGCACAGTTTTTTTGGCCCGGTTTTCATGTTTGTTGTTGTTTGATTTTTCATTTTGGTTGACTCTTGGGCGCCCCTGTGCGCTGTCCCATTCTTATCCAATCATGATTTAACACTCCTGCCTGTTTTATCTGGCCTCTCACAGGCCCAGACAGATGGGTCTGCACTTGATTCAAACACAAACCTCAAAACTAATCCACCAAAACAAACCTCTCGCTTTCAGATTCAGCCAGCTGTGGGAGCTGGATCAGAACCACAGCAAACCGCTGCAGCATGTGCAAATGACTTTTTATGATTACTGCGGCCTCTTTGACCGCCATAAACACGAACCAACTGGCCACGGACGAACCCTAGGCTGCTTATTGGTCAGTCATTTGTTGGAAATGGTTTGTGACTGCAGTTTGTAGGGCTGCTTTACCTCCTTTTGTCGTGTCCCCTGATGTGAAGTGGATTGTTTTGTTGATTGGCTCTGATTGTGTTCCAGGGTTGTATTAAACATTAAGTGTTCACTGAATCCAGCTTAAATTTTCAAGAATAGTTTGAAACTAATCATTAAAACTGTCATATTGGGTGTCTTGTCCTATTCATTCGGTGATCACGTACATGTATAATTCATTTAAAAATAAAAATTTTGTCACATTTTACTCACCCGCATGTGTTTCTAAACCTGAACACAAAAGGCGGTTGAGCGATTAAACAGTGCAGGCGGCATGTGCAAATAAATTCATTTCTCATCTTGAGGAGTGAATTAATTTACTCTCTATCAACGTTTTTAAAGTCAGTGGAATATTGAGAGATTCTCAGGAAAAGCTACATTTTCTCTCTGATCAAATTTGTAGCCTGGTGATGTTTTTTGACAGGTTCTTTCAGGTTGATGTGAAATTATGCAAATTGAAGTGTGTCGTATGGACTCAACCTAATTTATCATTACACAGATGTGGCATGTACCATGTAATCACGATATTTCCATGTAATTAGTATCTGTCAGTGATAGCATGTGAGTTTAACAGTTAATGCAATTACTTTGGTAGATTTTATAGAAGAATTCTCAAGCTTTAGAAAATAAAAGGTTATTGACGTTCCCCGCTTTTGCATTATTATCAGACACATTACACACAAAAAAAAAAATAAATAAAATAAATAAATAAATAAAAATTGGGGGTCAGTACAATTAATTTATTTATTTTTAAGAAATTCATTATTTTATTTCTTAAAGATACACTAAGTTGATCAAAAGTGACAGTAATGGTCTTAATAATGTTACAGATGTTTCAATTTCAAATAAATTATGTTGTTTGGACTTTCTGTTGATCAAGGAATTATCAAGCAGCACAGCTGTTTTCATCATTATTAATAATATGTGTTTCTTGAGCAGCAAATCAGCATAGTGGAATGGTTTCTGAAGGATCATTTGACACTGAAGACTGGATTTTAAGTTGTTATATTTCACAATATCTCTGACCCTCCCCCTCTGTATTTGAATTAAATAAATGCAGCCTTGGTTAGTACAGTATTAGAGACTTATTTCAAAAACATTAATAAATTCTACTGACCCCAAATGTTTGATTGGTAGTGTACCTTTTATGTGCTGGGTAAATCTTTTTTTTTTTGTTTTGTTTTGTTTTTTACACGCAGTGTATAAAATCATTTGGTATTGAAGCTCTAATACATGTTTTCACCATTGATGGTAGACACTTTCTGCATTACTTCTGTCTTAGCTGCATCAAAAATCACCCTTTTGTGACACTGCAACACATTTCATCTGGGGTCATAAGTGGTGTGTGAGTCATGTGAAAGGAACTTTAATAAGAGGTGAACTGTCAGCAACGTACATCCTGAAAAAAAAAAAACAGCAGGAAAATAACCCAGTAAATTACTATTGTGACTCATTGCAATGTACTGTAACAATGAATCAGCCTAAAAACATTTATCCGGAGAGAGATTTTGAAACCTAAAAGCACTTAGATGGAAAAATGCCAATGGATAATTGTGGTTCTTGATGGACTATTTGCTTGAGAGCAACAGAGCTGTGGAAGTAGGTCCAAGTGAAAGCATCATTATTGGTTGGGGGTTGAGTAGTATTGGACACCAACTGGAAGAGTGGTGGTAAGAATCTCATAGCTCTTTAAGGTATGGAAATACCCCAATGACTAGAAGGTTATTCACAATCCTCTGCCATCATTTTCCCCTTGAGCGAAGCACTTAGACCAGCGTTGCTCTGAGGAACTGCAATTAACCCTCTGGAAATTGGCAGGGGATAAAAGTATTATCATTGTCTTGTTCCATGTATGTTGGAAATTCCAGTATTGGCAAACCGATTATCACTCTAGACACGTGGTGAGATTAACCTGACACAGCAGCTCTGTTCCAAACCCTCAGTGATCTGTCTCGCTGTCTACTGTCTACACAGGTAGCTGCCTTCTAAAGTGGCATCCTAGCTGTCAAGGAATGTCATAAATGCAAGTACAACTTCTGTTTACTTCAAAGTGTAATGTAATGTTTCAGTTACATTTTAAATGAGGAATAAAATATGACAACCATGGTGTCTTTATGAAGCATAACTGATTTTTTTCAGACTGGTCCAGCTAAAACACATACTGTTCTAGAGTAAACAGATAATTGGCACTTTTAACTAAGGCCAGACTACATCTACCAGCATTATTTCTAATAATGCATATAATAATAAGTGAATCATCTTTAGTCTCTGTTTTTAATTACACTGAACATTACTCACTACAAAAAATAAATAATTTGCCACACTGTGGATTCAATTTGCATGTTGCTAAGCTAACAGTATTAGCAACATGCTAAGTATACAGCACGTACAGGTATTCAACCCAGGCTGATTGAGAAAAAAAAAAAGTGCCTGTGGTGACATGCTTTTTGCAGTATTGGGACACTTTCAAAGTCCAGTGAGCATGTCTTCCAAAATGCAAATCTGGCAACATTTAATTATGATTAATTGTTGTACTGTATGTATTGCAGCAGTTCAAATCATGCCATATTAACTTGCAAGTCTTGAAGTTATTTATTTATTTTTTTTTCTTATGAAGAATAGAGTTTCACAGGACTCATACCCAAGCTTTGCATCGCAAGTACAATTCTATACCAGGTGGGCTTCCAAACTATTTTAGCAGATTAAGTGGTGTAAGTGATTTATAGCAGATTAGGTGATGCAAATATCAAAATGTATTAGATTACAAATCTTGCACTATGAGAAAAAAAAAAGGTTTTGAAGGAAGGAATTGCATGAAAATAAGTCGTTATTAATCATTAATCTGCCCAATGTGTTTATATTTTATTGCCACTTGTCATTTCAGCTGGAAACTGCAATAGGAGTTTTGCAAAAATGCCTTTAGAGGACTTTTATTTTTATTTTTTTAAGCTATATATCTATTTTATTTTTATCTATTTTAATCTTTTTCTCTCTCTCATAATATTATACAATGCACCAATTTTACAGCGCTTTCTTTGTGAAGGAAATGTGGTGTTGGATTAAAATTTGGCCAGAATGAGGTATCTTACAGAAGGAAGCTGCATGATCGGAACCGCCGTTCAGTCTAAAGCGCAGCTAAGATGCCTTAAAATGCTGTTTCTGTAGGCAGCTATCTAGGTTTGGAACAGAGCAATTTAATCTATTAAGGCTTTATTCTGTTGGAGTGATTTCATGAATCCCATTTCCACCGTATTAGTAGCTTATTAATATTCTGAGCAACTTCAAGCAATTTGCAACTCAACACACTTTTCACCAAATATTATTCAGTGTAATTACACAGAAGCATGATGATATTCAAAGGTGCTGGGCTGTAAAAATGTAATAGATGTTTCCCTGATTGTATTTTTGCCTCCATCAAAGTTATTTATATATTTGTGTTCTTTGATCTTAACGTTGAAAGTAGGCAAGTGGAAAATGCATTGGGCTGTCAGAGCTCTTTTGTTGTTCCTGACTGTAATTTGTATTGTTTTTGACTAGGATGTTAGTCTGAAGTCTAGTTCAAGACAGTTATTGAACTTGTGACCTTAATGCTATTCAAAAAATTATCAAGTGTAAACATCTCTCAAAGAGCAGAGCGGCAGTGCTCGTGTCTGATCTAGAAGAATGAGCTCTCCAAAAGCAGAGCAAAAGCACATCTACCCATGATCCATTACACTCCCCTTCCTTTGACCTCACCTCGCTCTCCCTGGAGTAAAAAGCCACACGTGGGCATTTATCCAGGTCATGGCAGCAGTGTAGTTGCTTTTGCTCTGAGCAAAGATCAAACCCACAGTCTTTTGTACATCGGCTAAATGCTATTGTTGCTTCAAAGCAACACTTGAGTTGTAGGACCTCACCTTTTCTAGTGTTAGGAATTGAGCCAACGCATTGTTAACTTTCAGTTTTCAACCACCTAAACTCTATGAGCAGTTAACTAAGACAGTTCAGAGCTCTAGATGTAGTTTCACAAGCCAGGCATTACAAACAATAATGTTGGTTCTGAATATTCAAACAACAGCACATTTGTAAGATACTGATTTTGTATAACAGTAATATAAACACAAATTTATATTGAGAGTATATTTTAAACACAATATTGTCGCCTTTTGTAGTTTTGCTTTGTCTACTTTGTTGTGTCTCAGAGCAACATACAGTAGTGTTGTTCCTGGATGAATCAGTGTTTTTGAACAAATCAGTTGAGTGAATGATTCATTGATGCACTCTCAGTCATTTGTTTCATTTTTGAATAAATCAGTGCTCTTGACCTAATCAGTTGAGTGAATAATTCCAGTCTGGTCTCATTGTTTACACATGGGTATTTATACATATAACGTTTAGAGGCACAAAACATACATTTTTGTACAATTTGTTTGACACTGAACCGTACAGTTTAGACGTATTTAAATGTTTAAATCTTAAAAATCGCTATGTATTTTTAGCTAAAATAATTTTAAATATTTACGTATCTTTTATATCTTTAAGATATTCGTACCAATGCTTTTTTATCATTTTATCCATAAGCGATTTAGATTTTTAGCCCCTTTAACCTAAACCTACCCATTTTATAGTGAATATAAAACTGACCAAAATATGCAGGGAAATTACCATTTTAGTAACAATATAGAATACAAATATGTTTTATAGACACTAATCCCACTCCTTCCTCTAAACCTAACCATAACTTTCTCTGTACAGTAATAAACAAAAACATGACAGACCGATAAGTGCAATCACAATAATTTATTTACTGCAAAAATGTCAAAAGCAGTACCAAAAAGTAATCTAAATGACGATGCGTTGCAGCCGCAGTCCTCTATGGCAGAAATACGGAAGGTATGTGTGAGGGGCAGAGCGGAATTTAAGTTGTTAAATGCTGAAAATATTATCCAGATTATTTTCCCTATCCACTCCTTGAAGGTGCACGCGCATCATTCAAAACACACCTCATCAGAAACATGGTTGTAATCTATGACGAATAAAGGCTTGAATTTGGGTCTGTTCCTCGCAATCGTATGGATTCTGATGATTTGGATTACAGTGCACAAATAAAATTGTTTCATTTTGTAATTATGATGCGTGTTTGCAGTGCTGGCCCGTCCAACAGGCAATACAGGCGGTCGCCTGTTTTTAGGTGCGTTCGACTTGAAGCGATACCGCAAGAGACAGCAGTCCATACGAAAAAAATCAGTCCATACGATCACATTTACCTCAGTAGAACGTCTGCCTGCTGTCTAAAGAGAACATTTTAATGATATGCTTTTGCTCCAAATTCATTTAATAACATCAGTCGAGTGTTTTTTTGTGATCTGACGTGGTTTCACATCACAGAATGAGGCAAAATCTAAATGAAATGATGCCCATGATCACAGACAGATTTGTCATACACTCTTAAAAATAAAGGTTTAAAAGGTTCTTCACAGCGATCCCATAGAGGAACCATTTTTGGTTCCACAAAAAACCATTCTGTCAAAGGTTCTTTAAAGAACCATCTCTTTCTTGCCTTTTTATAATATGAAGAACCTTCTTTCGCCACAAAGAACCTTTTGTGAAACAGAAAGGTTCTTGAGATGTTTAAGGTTCTTTATGCCATTTAGACAAAAAAAGGTTCTTCTATGGCATTGTGAAGCACCTTTATTTTTAAGAGTGTATAAGGAAAAATTGCAACATTTAGCATGTTATAAGCATGTTAAATAATTAGACCTGGATCCAATGTCTAATGCAATTTTTTTTTTTTCTTGTGATCATCAATCCATCTTTAAAAACAAGCAGAATACCCTGCATTTCTTATCATTTATGAATATTAGTAGTCCTATGTTTATTTTGTTTATGTCGTTTAATTTATTTATAGTTTATACTTCATTTATATGTTATTTATTTGTGTTTCACATGTATCTATGTACTCAGGCTCACTTGTGCTCCTATTTTTTTTTAAATAATTTGTTTAAATATGTTTACATACATTTGTTGAATGTGTTACAATTAATACACATTCACACTTAAAAATTGAAATAGTCATTTTATGTGCTTTCTCTTCACTCGTCAAATTTCTATTTACACTAGTGGGGCCTATTTTCATTATCTTGCCTAGGGCCCCACAAACCTACAGGCCGGCACTGTGCGTTCTGTGTATTTTATGGTTCTATTGTTAGTCACAGCATGTCGGAGAAAACGGCATTTGTTTCCCATCACGTTAATATTACATTACATTACAATATTACATAACAACGATTGCAGAAAGGTTATTTATTTTAAAGGTTTAAAGTGTAGTCTTGTTTAACATAATGTAGACCTATTCTTGGAAACGAGCTGGCAGCAGAACACAGAACAGAGTGAAATGTTGTAATTTCATATTAAGAAAACGATTAAATAATTTAATAATGCAACTGGAAACATAAGGTCATGACAACTAAAAACAAAAATAATAATGAAATTAATGCCACAATTTCAATATTCATAAGGATTCGTTTTTAGGTGTCGTCAATACGTCATTTGTACGTTTAGATGCTGTAAATATGTCAGTATTGTACGTTTTAGTGTCTGGAAAACCATAAGTAAATGTACGTTTTATAGAACCACATTTTACATGAAATACATACGAATTATCATGAGATCACTTTGATAATTCAGTGACTCACTCTTAAAAATCTTAATGATTCAGTGTTTTTGAATAAATCAGTTGATTAAATTGTCATTTTTAACTTTCAGTTTTCGAAATCCTGAACTCCATTAATAGTCAACTAATATAGACAAATCAGAGCTGTAGTTGTAGTTTTGCAAGTGAGATATTTTACTGTTGAAAGGAAACAAACAATCAAACAAAAAAACAATATCACAGTCCCATTGTACTGAATAGTTAACTCACAGCCCAACTGTGAGATACTGCTTTTGTATAACAGTAACATAAACAGGAATTGATATTTAGAATGTGTATATTTTAGGCACAGTTTTACTTTGTCTACTTTGTTGTGTCTTAGAACAACACATAGTAGTGTGAATGAATCAGTGTTTTTGAACAAATCAGTTGAGTGAATGATTCACTGACTCACAGTCAATCAGTTGTTTTATTTCCGAATAAATCAATGTTCTTAACCTAATCAGTTAAGTGAATAATTCAATGACTCGATCTTAAAGATCTGATTAAATTAGTGTTTTTAAATTAATCAAATGAATAAATGAATAATTAACTCATTCATAAAGTAACAATGTTCAGTGCCTTCAGAGAGAATCACCAAAAATTCCCCACCACTAATGCACAGACAGACATTCAGTTTGAAGCCTTACAGAAAAAAGAGTAAAGTGTTTTTGTTGCTGTTGTTGTTGTTGTTGTTTTTCAGTCAAATAACAGATATAAACTGAGTCTGAGGCTAAAATTAGTGAGATCTTTTTACAGTTTCAATTATTTAAAAAATTCAAGATTAATAAATAAACATATATTCAACATATTTCAATTTTACATCAAGGTTAAAAAAAAAAAAACTACATTTAGCGTGCATAGTGTATAGTTTTTCTCTCTAGTTGTATTCTTCCATGTAAAATGAATGAATGCACTAAAGCATCATCATGCGAAGTGCTGCATAGAGGTTTACACAAGGGGCATTGGATTGTAAAATGGCCGCAGTATCACGTTTATAAATGCAAAGAGTTTGGAGGCTGTTTCACTTCCTTTAATTGCTTGACATTTGCATACTGAGAAGTTTATCAGTGGTGCTGTGCAGGTCTCATCCATGTGTAATAGCGTTTGGATTACCATTGGGATGGCAGCTCCAGGCAAGAAACAAACACAAATGGACTCCAAAATATATACTTGACTGTAATGACAGGTGATGGGCAGAGAATGCCAATTAGGCCCCTCAGAATGCCAGCTGATTCCCACAGACGGCCACCGTTAGTCCATGCTGTACCCTAAGAGCAGGTTTTGGCAGGGGGTCTTGGATTTGTGGAATTATCTAGCACGCAGGAAAAAAAAAAAAGAAAAGAAAGCGCAAAAATTTGCATGTATTTTGGTTTTTGATTGAGGATGCAATATAAGAAAACAAAATGAGGACTACGATGTTCAGTGGAAGTCGAGAATCTACGGTTTCCTTGCATCTGCCTGTCTGTCTGTCTCTGTATCAATCAATTAAAAGTCTGGCTGTGTGGGACTGGGATTTTGGTCTTTGTCTGTGCAGATTCCCTCTGAAGGTTTTTGAAACACTGCAAAGAGAGATACTTGGGTAACATCAGGGCATGAAAACTAACTAATAAGGCGAAGGCTCAAAGATCAGCTGTTATAATGGTGGAGGCAGTCCTATTAACCAAATGTACATGGGATTTGTGGGAAGCAGCATATATTAGTCTTAATGACTGGAGTAAAGAAAGTTACTCGAAGTGTTTCATCCACTTTAAAATGTATAGCCTATCCAGCTGTAACCGAGGAGGACCATCTTGAATTCACTTTGGAATATACTTCATTTAGCTTTGTGGAGAGATTTTCATTTTCATGTAAAGTAGACCTACTTATTGACATTATGAGTGTTGCAACAACTTTGTTTGAGTGTATATTTAAAGGGATTGATAGATACATTTAGTCTATTTATATAGGATTACATAGGTTTAGTCAACCATGTGCCTTAACAACCAACCTCAGACACAGACTTGCAATTATGGCTCCAGCTCCAGGGAGGAAGCCACGAGGACTCTCTTCAGCACAGCTTCATTAGAATGAGCACAGCCTCAGCAGAGGGCCAAATTCAATGTCTAAAAAAAAAAAAAAAAATGTTTTTGAAGCTGGATTCAGTCTCAGCCTCCCTCTGTGCCTCATCAATGGCGATTCACTTGGCAGTGTGAAATATTCAATCCATATTTACTGATGCGCTAAGACTGACTCCATTAAGTCATTTTTTTTCCTTCGTTCTGTGACCCATCTACAAACAGATGTTTTTAAAAAGAGAATTTTCTAATATATGCATCAATACAGTGAATTTCACAAAAAGATGTGCAGGTCAGTCTAAAGGGAGGAAAAAAAAGGCTATTTTACAGATCATTAAGACTGTTGTTTTGTTACATTATTTTAATGACAATTAAGCACAGTTTCTCTCATTACCCATTATTAAGCACAATTTCATTACCTAGTTGCATTTTTTATATATAGTTTTATTCTCTGTAGTTGGATTAGTTGTTCATCACATCACATTTTATATGCATAAGTAAAATGTCTATTTTAATGTTTCAAATAACTTTAATGAAATTAAAATGTCAAAATATGGGTGAAATAATGTTCCATTGTTATTTAGCATGAGAGATACATTTATGTAAAATGAACCAACATACTTATTCCGACCTTACTTATATGTGCAGAAAATAAAAATGTGGATGAACCGTAATTTCTTTTATTTTATTTTATTTGTGGTGCTTTGGGTACTAGAAAAGTGCATTAAAAATGTATTGCTATTATTAAAAGAATAAGTGATCACACTTTGAATATATACTTTGAATAATATACTTGCTGACAAATAGGTAAAACCTAGTACTTTGAAGGATAGTGGCAAAGATTGGTAAAGATTTTAAATGAAAATTAATTAGTTGTAGGGGCTACAATTGGTTCCTTATTTAGAGTCTCTCAGTGTGGTTTCTAAACTATGGCTATATTTCTTTCTATATTTCTTTCTTTCTTTCTTTCTTTATTATTCATTCATTTATTCATTCATTCATGGTAACAATGTATGCTAGTCATTATTTTTTTTGCCATAAAATTAAAATTAAACAATTAAACAGGACAATGTCTAATGTACAGGGAAATAAATAAATAAATAAATACATACATACATACATAAACTAATTTTTTATTTCTTTGGTGCTTGACAGACCCCCTTCCTTTTTTTTTTCTTTGACCCATTTAGCTAGTATTGTGAAATTGGTTTCATAAATAATTCCCCCCTCCCCCTTTTCTTTTTCTTTTTCAAGCTCCTCCTCCAATGCTGCTATTGATATATTTTTGAAAAAGAAACTGAAAAATGGAGTCCCCTTTAACGAAACCACCAGATTTTCTTTTAGCATCTCTTTGCCTTCCTTTTGGCATTTCCTTAGTTTGAGTTACATCTCAATTCCAATCGAGTCGGGACTCTGTTTGCTTCGCTCAAATTGCTCTCTAGAGGTAACACACCCTATGAGGAGCAATTAAGTAATCAATCCTAATCCCCAGTGGGCTGGGATTTTAACTGAGAGTGAAAGTGAGTCAGAGCTGTGTAATCCAGAGTCTGTGCAAGTCGTGAAGGGGACAGGTATCAAATATCTCAGCCTTTCCTCCAGAGACAGAATCAATGTATCCAGCGTTCTCTCATTTCAGCCCTCTCTGGGTGTTCGCTTGCGCTAAATAACTATTCTCACTTTTCATTTAAAAAAAACGAGAGTGTGAGACATCAGGGAAGGAAAGGTCAACCAATCACTGCACAGGCCCTGAAACTGTGGTGAAACCACTGTGTCTTGTGTGCTCGTTAATAATCATAATTAAGGGTGAAACATATAGCTTGTGTTACTAGCACCAGCAAATGCACACAACAACACTGAGACAGAACTGGGTGTTTCTTTGAGCAATGGCAGATAGGAGAGTGTTTGTAAAATGTAAGACAAAGAACAATGACACATCATTTTAGTAAAAATTTTAGTGTCAATAGTTCCCTCACCATTTAATTGTTGTTATGTTAATTGTGTTAGGGATGATGGTTCTCAGCCAATCAGGTTGCTTGGCTGAACTGATTGTGTTTTTTTTTTTTGCTTGTTGTGTATTTTTAGTAAATGCAGCGTGATAAATGTTTATTCCTTTTTTACAAATTAACATAAAAAAGAACAATTAGTATGGGAAACCCTGTTGCTTTATTTATTTATTTATTATTTATTTATTTATTCACTTAAAGTTAAAACATAGCTAATATGCATCAAGTTATGTATTATGAATGTGCATTATCATGTATGTGTAATGCAGTAATGCAGAAAATGGAGCTTGGAGGCAACAGCCCGATAAATCAGATAATATTCATTTTCATTTTAATATTGATATTTTCCACATTAGTAATAGTCCAAAATTGCATTGTCAAATAAATAAACAAATAAATAAATAAATAAATGAAAGGAAATACTGCATAAAATGATTTATTCCATTTTAGCAAATAATATACATAAAGTTATAAATATGTATATTCTTGAATTATTTTTTTTTCCTCCTTTTAGTAGCTTAGTGTCACTTTGAATTTTTATTGTATGGAAAGAGTTGCATTTTCTTTTTTTAATTTCTCGCAAAAAAAAAAAAAAAAAATCATAATAAACATCATAATAATCACAAAGATTTGGAACTACTCAAGGGTAAGTAAATAACAGCATTTTGATTTTGAAGTGAACTGAAGTGAACAACATAGTTCAAAATGCCCTAATGAAAATGTTAACATGCAAAAAGTCATCTGTGATTGTTGATCATAGACTTTTTTTTAGATGCCTTAATATCTGTCTCATACTCAGTATCACATTAAACACATCAGTATGCAGCCATCATCCCGTAATGAAACCTTCCAATTATTTCACCTGGTTTGATTTATTTCATGTTTGAATGAGCTTCACATTTACCATGATGTTTTTCACCTGATTTCATTCCCCTCCCTTGTTGTCTTGATTTGATTGATCAAAACGTTTGATCACTCTTTATGCTAACTATATAAAAGTAATTGAGCTAGGAATTTACTGCCACGCTAGCAAAATGAGTTTATTCAGCATGACGAGGAGTTACAAACGACTAAACATAAACACAACAATTACAACGAGGCAACAGAAACACTCCTATCATTTCTAATAATGCTTGACATTTTCATCACGAGATCTAGTTATGTTTTATATCTGTGGTTCGGATTGTTACACTGGAACACATTTGTCAGTGTTGTTATAGTCTGCTGGAACGCTTAAAACATCACTTAGTAGCTGCTGTCGTGACAAACCTCTTATTCGAAAAATGATATGATTTATTTATAAAACTTTCTTTTAAACTTCTTCTGGGCATATTTTAAATATCCAAATCAATATAAGTCACTTGAAATAGAATATTAAGATTTTATGAGATGGTTCCACGAAGGATTCATTTGTAGACAAATGGGCTGGAAGTCAAACTCAAAAGAAAGTGAGAAATTACAGTCTTGGTCACTTTCATTGAGTTCTGGCTTTAAAAATATCCCTTCTACTGTGGTACTAATGCATGATTCATGCAACTGTTGGAGTTTTAATCGCCATTAAGGGCATAATTTCTCCACTTCAGAGGTAACGCTTTTAATGACCTGGTCATATATTATTTGCGCCACTGAGTCGAGAACGGCCGCCTTTATCTACTTCTCTCTGTCTACCAGAAGTGTCATGCCTTCTCAGATATTTCAGCCGTTTCATTTCAGTTCATTTTAATGAAACTTTCACAAAAGGTTTTGCTTTTTTCTACTAAATTGCACTTTTTAAATAGTAAATACAGCCCACCAAGGCTGCATTTATTTGATTAAAAATACAATAAAACAGTAATATTATTACAATTTAAAACAACCATTTTCTATTTAAATATGTATTTTAAAATGTGAATTTTTGCTGTGATGCAAAGCTGAATTTTCAGCATCATTACTCCAGTCTTCAATGTCATGTGATCCTTCAGAATCCTCAGTTATTAATAATAATTGTTCTTATTATTCTCAATGTTAAAACAGCTTTTACTGCTCAATATTTTGTGGAAAAAAATTATATATATATATATATATATATATATATATATTTTTTTCCTCATATTAATTATTGTTACACTCTCATATTTTTCCCATCTGTGTGCCAGGACTGCAGCGGAGTCCCCCAAAACGTATGGGTGCCTATTCTCTCAAAGAACGTGTGAATTATGGATAGATTTGTTTTGTTTTGGCATTCTGAATCGTTATAATGAGGAACGAGCATATTCCGTCTATTTCTGAATGAGATGCATCAGTCAAGCTCACAATTACATGTGGAGACATCATTTAGACAATCAACTTACACCAGGGAAATGTGTGCTGGAGAACAGTTTGGGTGTTTACACACTAGAGAAGGCTCTGACGGCGCGTTTGACAGATAAAAATGCGCAAGATGCGTTTGGAGGCTGTGGAAAGAACTGGGTCAGTTTGAAATCAACTGGGAATACAATGGATGGAATTCCCAAAAGCAAAACCAGACCTGCCTTTCGGAAATTCACATTGGTCAAAATACTCTTAACGTTCAGCAGCATGATTTTTGCAAAGCCTTGCATTTGTCCTCTATGTCCCATTGAAATCATGATAATTGTGGCTGTTAATGTCTTTACTAATGTGCCCTATGTACCCTTAATTTATTTGCAGAATCCATGTCATACAATTAGGCTGGGTGATAAATCAGTAACGATAATTATTGCGCAATATGAATTTCCTCGATAAACGATAACAAGAGTTTGATAAATGTTTGATATAATGTTTATGGGGCAAAGGCGGAACAAAAGAGCGCTAGTAAAAGCGCACCACTCGGATCAAAGTTCAAACGGCGGCACAGTGCGAACTTAATAGATGCGTTCACTCGCTAATGATGAGTCTTGGTCACTAAACAGGGCCAGTGTAAAGCGCTTGAATTCAGTAAAGAACACAAATGACTGTGTTTATAGCCAGATGAAACAGCGCTGACAAACAGAAGAAACACTGTCAGAAGGCTTTTTAATCTACAAATCACCATCATTTACCATAAATTCACTGTACAGTGTTATTGTGTCAGAAATGTGGGTATATTTGCGTCAGATTTTGTTATATTATTAATGTAGACATGCATTAAATGTATTGAATGAGGAGTAATGGAATATAATAACAGTATTTTTTTGTTTTTAAGCTATAGCGTTTATGCATTTAATGTATTTTGACTTTATAAACTTAAACAGAGTAAATTAAAAATTTTACCATGTAAAAATGAGGTTGCTACAATTTTACAGCTACTGTCAAATGTGTATTTTTAAGAAACAAAAATATATATATTTTTATTATTAATATTATCAGGTAACACAATTACGAATTATCAATATCGACTGATATGAAAAAAAAAATTATCGTGATGATTTTTTGGCCATATTGTTCAGCCCTACATATAATTAATTTATATTCTATTTTATACAATACATCCATCGAAGATAAAATCAAAATTGACCCCATTTAAAATTAAATGTCCCTTTTATTTTAGCTATCATATCATATTGGATTAAATTTGTTACATTTTTGCATCTTTTTATATTTCTGTCAATCAAGAAATCAGTCAGTCAACATCATTGTAATATTTTTTCATAAAATATGTCACATTAAGCAAGTGCATTTTCCTTGCACTTGCTACTTTATGTGTGCTTTGATTTGGCCTACAGTGAATTCTCTTGGCTGTTCTTTCTCTTTCTTACACACTTTCCATCTTTCTCTTATTCTCTGTAGAGCTGTGGAAGAGGTGAGTGCAAAGTAAACACTGCCTTTCACACACACACACATAAACACGCCCTGCTGCGGCTGGCTAATTTGCTTCCATGCGCGATGGGAGAGGGGACCCCGCTCACCCTCTCAACAGCTAGGGGCCATTTTAATCTTCCAGCCTATAATATCTCAGCTCGCTCCTCACCGTCCTGGCTGGTTGCCATGGGGAGATATGGGATACAGGTTGCCACTTCACCAAATCAGCTAGAAATCCCCTTTAGCCCCTGAGGCATATGATCAGGCCACCTCCGCAACGCACAGGAATACAATGACAATGAAATGAAAAGACTCCTCGCTTTGAATATTTGCTGTTATTATTTCCCTTTCTTTTTTAAATGAAGGCTTGTTGTGTTTCTTGTTGGTGTCCCTGGTGGAGATGCTTCAAGCAGAGCAACAGCTCCCTAATGTTAATCAATGCTGAACGGCCCTGCGTCGGTTATGCTGACAAATGAAAGCACAACGAAAACTGCACCATATCACCACAGAGGAATTTTTCAAATGTTTATTCCCTTCACAAATGTAACCAAAAAACCTGAACAAAAGAACAAGCGCTGACAAGTACGCAGCGTCTGATCTTGTGTTTTAAGAAAGACACTATGATGCTGCAGTGGCACTGATGTGGGACACCTGTTGAATTTGTTGTCATGAAACCTGTTAGCTGATAGAAATTAAACAGCTGCTTTTTTTGAGACACAATATCTTGCATAATGTCAAGCCCACTTTGCAGTTTTTTTTTGTTTTTTTTTGTTTTTTTAGAACATTTGATTGTCATGCAATTTTGACTAAGCACTGTTCATTTTGTTTTTTGTTTTTAAAAGGGTTAGTTCACCCAAAAATGAAAATACTGTTATCATTTACCTAGCCCCAAGCTGTTCCAAACCTGTATTAATTTCTTTCTTCTGTTAAACACAAAAGAAAATAGGAAGATATTCTGAAGAATGTTGGTAACCAAACTGTTGATGGTAGCCATTTATTTCCATAATAACCTCCTCCCCACTCCCCAATACTATGGAAGTCAATGGCTACTGTCAACCGTTTGGCTACTAACATTCTTCAAAATATATTCTTTTTTTTTTTTCTATGCTATGAAAGTCAATGGCTACCATCAGCTCTTTAAATACCAGCATTTTTCAGTTTTATTTATTTATTTTCCCCCTCTCCATACTGTGGACATCAATGGCTACTGTCAACTATTTGGTTACCAAGATTGTTCAAAATATATTCTTTTTTCCCCATGCTATCAAAGTCAGTGGCTACTGTCAACTGATTGGTTATCAACATCCTTCAATATATATATATATATATATACATATTTTTTTTTCCCCTCTCCATACTATTGAAGTCAATGGCTACCGTCAACTGTTTGGTTACCAATATATATATATATATATATATATTTTCCCTCTCCATATTATGGAAGTCAATGCCTGCCATCAACTGTTTGGTTACCAATATTCTTCAAAATTGTTTTCCACTCTCCATACTATTGAAATCAATGGCTACTGTCAACTGTTTATTTACCAACATTCTTCAGTTTTTGTTTTTGTTTTTTTCCTCTCCGTGCTATGGAAGTAAATTTTAGTTTTTAAACATATTATTTATTTATTTATTTATTTATTTATTTTTATCTCCATTCTATGGAAGTCAGTGGCTACTGCCCATTATTTGGTTACCAACACTCTTCAAAATACCTTCCTTTTTTCCCTATACTATCGAAATTAATGGCTGTCGTCAACTGTTTGGTTACCAACATTTTTCAAAATATCTTCTTTTGTGTTTAACAGAAGAAATGCACTGAGACAGGTTTTGAACAGCTTGAGGGTGAGTAAATAATGTCAGAATTTTCATTTTTCTGTGAACTATTCCTTTAAATGTAAAGCAATGTTTTCTTCTTGGTCTGCCAGTTTTTTTTTTTTGATATGTTGTAGCAGCCTTTCCTGGCCATGAACCATTCACATAGACCCTCTAAACAAATCTCTAAACGAATGTCTCTAAATTACATGTTTTTCTTTTATGTGCTGTTTAGGGGCAGAAAAATCTGAATTTTATGGTGTCACAATGTACCAGAAATAAATAATTGCATACCAGTGTCGGTCTGTCAGTGGCTGTACATTCAGCAATATAAAAAAATATTGTAAGATGTATAGACTAATCAGAATTTCTGTCCTCCCTAAAGAAGTTAATATTTCACAAACGATTCATAACGCTCTCTGAACCACACTTAGGGAATTACATTCATGCATTTGACAGATACTTTTTTTTTATCCAAAGCAACTTACATTGCGTTCAAGCTATACATGCTGTATAATAACTAGATAATCATGACCTTGGTTTCTGAATAGAGAGACTGTGCATTGGCTTAGCTGTATCAATAAAGTAGCCTTGTTTGACATTTCTTTATTTCCAAAATGTGCATTTATGTATAATCAGTAGGAAAATTCTTGTCATATCTGCAAATCAATGCACACATGGCATTGTTTATTATCAATACTGTTTATCATTGCTATAGCAATAAAATGTCATTCCTCTATTTATTGTTATATTCAAATTTACCTAAAAATGAAAATTTGCTGAAAATGTACTCAAGGTGCTTCTTTCATCAAAAACAGGTTTGGAGAAATTTAGCAAAACATCATTTGCTCATTTGGATCCTCTGCAGTGAATGGGTGTCATCTAAATGAGAGTCCAAACAGCTGATAATAACATCACAATAATCCACAAGTAATCCACATCACATCAGTCTATCAGTGAAGGTCTTGTAAAGTGAAAAGCTGTTTTTATAAGAAACAACTCCATCAATAAGATGTTTTTAACAAGAACAACAGGGGATGGTCTTTTTATGGATTATGGACTCTGAATGGATTATGTATTTGGTCAAAAACAATTGTTAAAAGTTAAAACATTTTAATGATGGATTAATTAAATACACACTGCTTTTTACTTCACAGAACATTAACCGATGGTCTGGAGTGATGTGGATTACTTGTGCATTATTGTGATGTTTTTATAAGCTGTTTGGACTTCACTCTGACAGCACATATTCTCTGCAGAGGATCCACTGGTAAGCAAGTAATGTAATTTACATTCTTAGGCGAACTATTTCTTTAATTATTTGCACACTTATTATCACACAAACCTATTTTTGGTGGCAAAGATTTGGTAACCTCATGCAGATGTCTTCAGCATCGTCCCAATATTATCTTCTGTCTGCAATACTTGTTATTTATATCTATAAAGCTTGATTTCACATAGTGCAAAATGGTATGCTAATGCCATATGCCATTTATAAATGTGGTTTATTAGGAGAATTGTTTTTTGCATGTTCACACACACAATCTGCACATTAATCAGTGTGTGTTGTGCTCTCTGTGACAGCCTGTATTAGACTGTAATCCACCAGCCACGGAGGAGCATAACCTCTGAGACCACTGACATTAGACCTACTGACATGTTCCTCTGCTCACAAATCAACCTGTGTGAAAACCTCCAATCTCAGTCCAAGACTGCCCTTCAGCTTTACGTCCACATGACGGCTCAACTGATGGGTATTTATGACAGTTTTGCTGAACACATACAGTACTTGCTGCAACAGTACATTGTGTTACATACAGAGTTTTCATGTGTGTATGTATCAGTTTTGCCAGCCATGTTGGATAAAATTGTTGTAGATTATAATATTTATTATTTCAACTAGAGAACAGCATGTTAAGTTTTTCAGTTTTTTTTTTTTATGCCAAATGATCTTAAGCAAAGGAACAGTACATAAAACATTTCAGACGGTGACTGGGCCATTATTCTAGACCCATTAATGACTGAATAAGACTTTGAGGGTTGCACAGGCTTTGTACAGGAACCATCACTGGTGTGAATTTTCAAATTGTGACTGAAATGTTGAGTGAGTTATTTAAAGTAGCAACTCAGAAGCCTGGTGTGAAGACTGTGAGAGATTCAGGTCATGATAGACAGCACAATAATCTATGTGTCATGAAAGTACACCACTTTCTTTCTGAAAAAAATAAAGTGATGGCTGAATCCTGCTTGCTAATGTCTGACAGATATCAAATATTTGCCATCTCAAACCAGAGGAACCTCTCTAAGCCAATCTTTTGGTGAAATTGTGTATGTCTTTGTCTCTGACTTTCTGTTTTTGAGTATAAAGAAAAGTGATTTTGTTTTTACAACTAGAAAGAGATTTGAAGTTGTTCTGAATTACGACGTCAAGTTGCTGGAGGGAGAAAAACATAAAGATGGAGAGGCAGAGGAGGAGGCTGGTGGGGCAGCAAATACTAGCGCCTTAGGTGGCTATTTTTGGACCCACAACCAATTGCAGCAAGTCGCTAAAGAAGGATACAGATGTCATTCCAGCAGCCATGAGGGGCCAGTGAAGGGTTTCTTTTTTTTTTTTTTATTCTTCTTCTTTTTTGTTTTTTTTTTTTTTGTGGTTAGTAGACAGTAGCTTTATAACCAGA
This sequence comes from Labeo catla, assembly GCA_012976165.1. Taxonomy (NCBI): domain Eukaryota; kingdom Metazoa; phylum Chordata; class Actinopteri; order Cypriniformes; family Cyprinidae; genus Labeo; species Labeo catla. Next base: position 378,180 of record VONZ01000450.1, on the reverse strand, counting down.
GGAATAATGACATGCAAATAAGTAGATTTTTTTTTTGTTTTTGCTATCTATCTATCTATCTATCTGTCTATCTATCTATCCATCCATCCATCCATCCATCCATCCATCCATCCATCCATCCATCATCTATCTATCATCATCATCTATCTATCTATCTATCTATCTATCTATCTATCTATCTATCTATCTATCTATCTATTTGTCCATCTTTCCATCCATCCATCTATCCATCCATCTATCTATCTATCTATCTATCTATCTATCTATCTATCTATCTATCTATCTATCTATCATCTATCTATCTATCTGTCCATCTTTCCATCCATCTATCTATCTATCATCTATCTATCTATCTATCTTCACCCTACTGTCTGACTATCTATCCATCTATCTATCTATCTATCTATCTATCTATCTATCTATCTATCTATCTATCTATCTATCTATCTATCTATCTATCTATCTGTCCATCTTTCCATCTATCTATCTATCTATCTATCTATCTATCTATCTACCTAGGCTATATTGGATATTTAATTATGTATACTCTCATCTTTAAAAGCATTAATAATTTATTAATACTATGAAAATGTAACCTTTAGCTAATGCTAACATGCAGATCCATTTACAGCCTTTACTTTAAATGATTGATCATAGTGTGTAGTGTTTTATTTTCCATTTATTTTGATAAAATAGTACATAATTTTAATATCATCCATTTATCAAATACATATCATATCACAGCGATCACATAAAAATAATTATTTGCATTATATGTACTGAAAATAATTTTAATATTAGTGCATCCCTATAATTTTTACTCTTTATCCGGTTTACAATGGTACAAAGCTGTCACTGGTGTCCTTTTCAAAGATACTGATATGTACACTTTAGGCACTAGTAAGTACCATGTAGGGGTAAATAAGGTACAGAAAGGTACCTTTTTAGCTTTTGTACATTTTTGTAGTTTTTCTGAGAGTGTAGGTGATTTATTTTATTTGTGGTCTGCCTGAAAATAAGGGTACAAACTGTCACTGCACTCTTTCAAAAAGTATTTGTAGCTTATTTAATGAGAATGAATCGGGGGAAATCACATCAGAGGAGGCAATGCCTCCATCGCCGACATGACTGGGTATGATCGGCTAGGATTGGTTCATTGGTTTCTCGTATTTCACAAATCTGTCTGAATGAGCAATATAATGATGCTAATGGGAAGACTAATAAAAAAGTAAGTAAACAACACACACTTACATATCACCACTTTGTCAAAAAAAAAAAAAAATCAAATGGCATGAATACGTTTTTTATTTTTGTTTTAAAGGTGTTTTTAAGTGAGTTTTTTTTCTGATGGCCTATGATCCAAAAAAAGTGTATTATTATTATTAAAAAAAAAAAATCAGTTCATAAAAAAAATTCAGTTCATAAATAAAAAATATAATTGCTTAAATGCAATATATTGTTACTGCTTTGTGTTATTATTTTGGAATAAATGTAATATTCTTAAAAAAAAATATATATATTTACATACCTTTACATTCTTAAAAAAAGACCTTTACCTTTACAAAGCACATTGTTAATATAAAAATACCAAAAAACAAAAAAAAAAAAAGTCTGGTAGTTTAAGTAATGTTTAACCAAGAAAATGTAACTGGGACATTAATATACATTTAATTTACATTAAATCTCATATCTGCAGATGTCCTTGGGTGGCAACACAAAGTCTGTGTTTGCTTGCTCTATTCATTTATTCATTCATTCATTGTTTTAAATGGTACCCTTTCAAAAATGTATTTGTAGCTAATTTACCCCCAAAAGGGTGGATATTAGTATCCTAAAGGTTCATATACCTAAAGCGTATTAGTACCTTTTAAAAGGATACAACCCCAGTAATGCACTTACATGGCCTATAGGCCTATCTGGTCTTATTATGAACACTTTGTTCTAGCTGTGGATGTATTAAGTATGCAAAATGGCTGTGCTGGTTGTTATGCCATTAAGTGTTACCACTTTTTTACTCAAATAGTGCTGATGATTGTACTGGACGCTGGTGTTTAGTCAGTCCACTGATCTGAAAGATCATAAATGTAAAAAAACAACAGTGTGGAACAGTGTAGTTGCAGCATCTACCAGCAGGGATTAACTGGAACATGCTAACCAGCCAAACCTTGACCACATAAAGAAGACATTATCCCACCCTCCAGATTTTGATATTGATTCCTGGTTTAATACAGAATTTCCTGCCCCAAAATGGGCTTTTACTTAGCAGACATGCACAGAACAGGGCAAGATTGAGCACCACCACCTCCCATCGTGATCATGCGTATACAGTTACAACAACCGGTTTGATTTCCTGTTTACATTTAAAAAAAAAAAAGACAACTTAGTCTGAGAATTTTCAGAGAAGAGTTTTCTGTTCTGCTTTTTTCTCTCAGCTGGAGTTTTAAACTGATAGCTGTGGATGTCAGGCATAACCTGTCCCTCCCCAAACTTCACACAGGCCTTCAATCTGTGAGTCCTGGCTCTCGCTCCTTTACCAAGACGCTTCATTAAGTTTTTATGAGGCTGGCTCTTGTCACCGATACTGACAAGGGGCCAGAGAAAGAAGGCGAACAAGAGAAACCAGTGATGAGGGAGGCAGTCACTCCACAGCCCTCCATCCATCCTCGGTGCCGCATCCTCCTTTTTTTTGACTTCACGTCCCTCATTGCCTGGTCCTGACAAGGGCCCTGTGGTTGAGTTTGGGCCCCATGACACCCTGTGGCAGATGGGAGGACCATAATAGAGATCAGGGCCGAACCTGGAGGCGTGCGGTGCCGTCAAGAAAGACTGACACCGAGGGAGAGAGAAAGAAATTGTGAGCGCCGCAGTGTTTGAAAGAGGCAGCTGGCATCTGCAGTGATGGGCTCTGCTCATTAGAGTTACTTCTCAAGCTGGATGGAGGCTCCAGTCGGCAAGAAGAAAAAGGCAGAGAGGTCAACCCCCGTCCTTCAACATGCTCTCCGACTCTCCCTCACTACATCCTGAGATGGGTTTTAACAACCTTCTCTGAGAGACCTCAGTGACAGGTGAGGTGGTCACTAGCTTAACATAACCGGGGGATACACATCACGTCTTTCGCCTCCAAATCTCACAGCTATGTTTCAGTCATGCGAGCCGAGCTTGTCTGTAATATGTCTAATTCACTTCAGACGATGTTTCTCGGCTGTGTGGTCTCTCCCAGATGGGAACCGACTATGTGTCTAAGTGAGCAAATCGGCTAAGTGGAAAAACTTGTTGGACTCTCGTTTCCTTCAATCGCAGGTTGCCGAGTTTTAAAGCGAACACGCCAAAGAGCCTGAACTGAACATCCACGGCTTTTAACGGCATGTGTGCGTCCTCCATCTGCCATTAGCATCATGGCGTTACCTCCTCGAAGAGGTCAGAGGATACTCGCACACATGCACTCAGCCGTAATTTGTTTTAGCTAGTTGAGCAAACAGCTGGACTGGAATTTGAATGGAAAAGTGCATGTGCCTCATAGTCCTTCCACTTAAAACCGAGAAATGTTTTAGTAATTTGAGACTATCATTATTGCAAGTTGGAAAAAAGTGTGTTTATACAGTATAAAGAACCTTTAAAGAACAAGAAAAGTGGTAGGATATCAACGGGGCTAGAGGCACACTGGGGTAAAAAGCACATTTGATTTTATTTTCTTCTAGTGTACTAGATGGCACAAAAACTCATCACAGCACTTTTTTGAACATGCGTATCTCTTTCGTCTCCCCCATTGAGTTTTAACAAACCCCCTAAAGCATGTGGTGGGTGTAGTGGGGCGTAATTGAGAATGAATGGGGGAAAGATATGACTGGTTATGATCAGCCAGGATTGGTGCATGTGATAAATCCCGTCTCTTGTGTTTGTGCGTGTTTGTGAATCTTTCTGAATGAACAATATAATAGTGCTAATGGGAAGACTAATAAAAAAGTAAGTAAACAACTCACACACTTACACTAAAAAAATATGACTGTGAATTTCACGGTAAAAGACTGTAAAAATGGTAAATCGTTAAACGGTAAGTTCCCCTATTATATACAGTGAAAAACTGTATTGGACAATGCATGTATTTTTACAGTATTATACCGTTTTCAGAAGTAAAAAAAGAACATAAAATTTACAGTGAATAACCGTAAATTTACATTCCTAGAATTCCCCTGCATTACATTTCAAGTTTTGTACATTAGGGCTGTGTGTAACATGTAATGTTGTTAAATGAATGCATTATTTTAGTTTCATGTGTGTTATTATGACCACCTTTCGTGTTTGTGTGAATGACACTGTGCACCTTCTATATATGTTAATATTTAAAAGCTGCTTGTGATTGGCTTTGGTTCATCATGTGACTTTCTTATCACCAGCTTTTGGTGGTTATCAGTGTATTACAAAGGTACAAAACAGATTTCAGTTCTTCAGTAGGTTGGATTATTAACATTATATCAGTTAATCAAATTATGGCATTTAAATGTAAATTTAAGGTAAAACCGTAAAACCTAAAACGTTGCTATCATATTTTTTTATGGTAAAATTCTGGCAATCACAGCTGCCAATTTTTTTTACCATAAATTTGACAGATTATTTATTTATTTATTTATTTATTTTTTACAGTGTAGATATGACCACTTTGTCAAGTCAAAATCAAACTTCAAATGGCATGAATACATAATCTATAGGTTTTTAGTGAGCAATCAGCTCGTTAAAAAAACATCTCTATGTGTGTGATTATTGCTTAGGGAGCTCTGATGACTCGTGATAAGAAAATAAGTTTATCATTATAAAAAAAAAAAAAAAAAAGCTGAACGCTGAACATCAGTTCATAAATAAAATATAGAATTCTTTAAATAAAATATATTCCTTAAATTGTTACTGCCTTGGGTTATTATTTTGGAATAAATGTAAAATTCTTAAAAATACAAAACCCTATAAAACACTAAAACACTATAGCCCATTAAGTCAATAGTTACATTGTTAATATAAAAATAGCAGAATAAAAAAAAGATTGTTATTCTGGTAACATTCTGGTAATTTACATTAAATCGCATCCCTGCACATGTTTTTGGGTAGCATCACAAAGTCTGTGTTTGGTTGATCTAACAATTTATTTATTTAAAAGTTAGAGATGTATGTAGCAAATGAGAATCGTTACCAAATATGTTTTGAGAAAGGTCTCAGTAATGATTTTTATTTTTGTTCAAAGTAACTGAATCAATAGTAGCTTTAATAACTGAAGAGTATGTAAAAATATTTAGTTTGTGGTAAAAAGCATGCCTATTGTTGGGGCTAAATGCAAAATCATTAAATATCTGGCTGACTTTTCCATTTGTTGACATGGTTCAATTCAAACAGTCAGTATCATTTATTAAGTTGAGTGTCCACCTTAGAAATAATCATCATATTTATAATAAAACCACTGTATTTCAAAGTGTGATATTAATCATATAAAAATAATTGTATTGTTTCTGTAAAGCCATATTAATTTGAGATGTCTTTTAAACTGCACATCAGCTTTAAAAATCTGTTTTTAATTATGTTTTTCTACATCGAACACATTTTAATGAACTACTTTTATCATTTATTTTTTCACAAAATAAAAAAAAAAAAACCTTTTTATTTTACTGCAATCATACACTATGGGAGTAGTGAAAAGCATATTATCCTGTGCCTTTAGCCTCGTTATAACCTACATTTACCGGTGTCATATTCAAACTTCCACCATTCAAATTCCAATAAAAAAAAAACTCAAATATAAACTTTTGAAGCCAGACAGTCACTGTGCTCTTCATTGTGGCACTGAACTTTGTCATAGCCATGCTAATATTTACCTTTGAAATACCTGATTTTTCTTTTACTGACTTTACAAAACCTTCAGCTATGTGTCTTTGAGAAACTAGAGCACATACTGAACTGAATGGTCTGAATTCTATAGTGGTTACAAATTAACTTCTTTGAATTTAATCCTGAGGTTTGCGAGAGGACATTTAACCACGGTTCATTTTAAGTTTGTGCCAGGTACGCTATAGAAATAGTTTTTTGAGAATGAGAAATGTGTGATAGACCAGAAGAGAAGCTTTCGGGAAAATGTGCAAGTCAGGCACAGATGCAGGACAAAATGAAGCAATGTACAAGATGTCCACACAGTGATAGTAAAGCTTCGAACTTCATTAGGAACAAGCAACATTTCATCCATTTTGGTCTTACTTGGTGGTTGAAGCCTTGTTTCAAAAAAAAAAAAAGAAAGAGCTCACGAAAAATAGGTCTACCTAAATGAAAATTATTATTATACTTATTTAATCACTTTTTGGTTGTTTAATGCCCTGCTCGGACTTAGCAACCAGCATCAAATGTATCTGTGAATGTTCCTTTTCCTTTTGTCTACAAATCTATGATCATTTTACCAATCCAAATCTAAGGTCTAAAAACTAACATTGTGAAATGATTTTTCTAACCCCTATGACTTTCTTTTTCAAAAGGTAAATTTATAAATTTCAGAATATCCTAGCCATTGTTTATTATTTAAAAAAGTAAACTGGATTGTCAGACTCCAATATGGGGAAAAAAAAAGGTCCAAGCACTGTATTGCAAACCCTTCAATCTTGCTGTCAAATCAAATATGGTGCTATTAGTCATGCCTTGAGGTGAGGTGAAGTTTGACGTCAATGAGATTTGGTGACAAGACACCCACAAACCAATGATGAAATCACACAAGATGTGTCGAACAGCACTGTATTTCAGTTGTGAGCTGTAGTTGAGGACATATTTCATTCTGTTCATTACACAAAAGCTATCTTATGGTTTAGAAAATTGTTTAAATAATAAATTTGTTCCCATCCACCTTCTTTTTATAATAAAGAGCCACCTTTAAAAAAATCAGTTTTTGTGAAGTCAGTCAGTCATACTGGTTTACAAATACTTGAGTCAGAATAAATGATAACAGAATCTTCATTTATGACTGAACTATTTCTTTAAAACTGATTTCTCTACTCATTGAAGTTGAGCTTGTTAAATTGTCTTTGCATCTGACATTCATCTTGAAAGGGCAGTTGAAGAAAAAAAAAACTCAAAAGATTAGTGCCTAGCACTTGAGCATAATGAGCTCTTTTAGTCACAAATCAATAGTCAGTTAGGAAAGGAGGCCCTTCTTGAAGGTAATCTACTGTATCCTTTAAGAAGCCTTTGATTCGATGCACTTAAGAAACAAACAGGCGTTTGCATTTGTGTCAAATGGGTTTGCATTCAGAAAAATTATTTGTCTAGCATTAATTCTGACCACTAATGAAATGCAGCCTCACGAAGAGCAGAAATACAAAGAGGAAACACAAATCAGATCAATGATCCCAGACAAACAGGAAACTTCATCTCAAAAATAGTCTCACTTACAAGAGAATATACTGGGATGATACTATGGCACTGGGGTGATACCTATATATATATATATATATATATATATGTGTGTGTGTGTGTGTGTGTGTGTGTGTGTGGGTCATTCTATAATTGTGGGTACATCTCATGTCCGTGAAGTATATTTTTAAAATATTTTTGATCAATATAAAGCCCCAATGCTTAATTTTCTAGTACACAATTTTATTTTTCCCAATCACACTACTATATGTTGAAAAAGCCATATCTTTTGTTCAAAAATGATGTTCATATCACATACAACCCTGGTATTCAGCTGTCCGATTTTGTAATGTTGATCATTCTACTCTGCATTTAAGCATGAAAATGACCTCAAAGATAAATTAATTCCATAGTTTTGCCTTCAGTTAGATTAGGTTTGGGTGTGCTCTTTAAAAATAATAAGTGTTTATTGTGATATAACTTGTTTTATTTGTGTCTGAAAAACCATTGTCAACTAAGTTACCCACTAGAAAACCCCCCTTCAAAAAGGAATGGTTTTTCCAATTCTCGCATAATTTGCACAGTATGACGATATTTCCTCTAGAAGCGCAAGGATGAAACACTAGAAGTTTTGTTCCTTCTCTTTCCCCTAATATTGGTTAAACAAGCAAACCTGTGTCAAGAGTGTATTAGTTGGCTGTCAACAGTGTTACACAAGTATTATTGCTGCACATTTTAACAAGACAATTTAACTAAAACTTATGTTTTGTTTATGAAATATATTTCTAAAAGTACCATATGCTCAGTAGTTCTAGGCTTCCATGTTGAGTATAGGCCCAAAACACTAAAAAATGTCAACTAAGTTACCTGTTAACTGTGTTACCCAGTAAAGGCAACATGGTGGACAGTAGCAAACATAGATGGTATTTTATACACATATTCCTACAGATCACCTTTATATAGCACTTTATACAATATAGATTGTTTCAAAGCAGCTATGTAAGGTCATGTTTGGGTTTTTGGGAAACAGGAAAACTTTTTTCTTCACATTGTCAAATTTTAAATGTACCCCTAATTATAGAATGACCCAGGTAACACTTTAGTACAGAGACCAACTCTCACTATTAACTAGTTGCTTATTAGCATGCCTATTATTAACATATTGGCTGTTTATTAGTACTTAAGAAGCACATATTCTACATGACCATATTCTGCATCCCTAAATCTAACCAATGCCTAAACTACTTCCTTATTAACTATTAATAAACAGCAATTTGGGAGTTTCCTGAGGCAAAAGTCATAGTTAATAGTTTGATAACAGTAAGAACTGGTCCTACAATACAATGGTATCGGCACTGAACGTGTCCAAAACACAACAGTATTAGTATGGTATTTATTAGTGTCAGAAGCTACAGAAATATATATTAGAGTGGCCTTTAGATCATGTTTTTTATTTCATAAAATTGGCAAAATTAGCATGTATGTACACTATAGTTCAAGATACTTTATTCAGCAAGGATGGATTAAACTGATAACGTGACAGTAAAAGCAGTACTGACAGTAGCATAACTAAACATTATGCTATTAAAAAAAAAAAGAAGTTGCATGATCATTTTTAATGGGAAATATGCCAGCACAGGAATTAAAAAAAAAATCTTTAACAGAAAAAAAAAATATATATATTGTATTGAGTTCTACATCCTCAGGGCCTGTTTTGATCATCACTGAGTTTCTTCCAGATCATAGTGACACTTACAGCGACACTAGGAGACACGAAGAACATGACTGATATTCTGACATAATTTCTACGCTTCCAGTTTCTCTTACATGTAATATTCTTTAAACCTCATTACAAGCTTATATAAAACTGGTGCACCACTTTGGGGGCAGCTGATAATTTGGGAACTGCTGGCAGCCGTTGACTTGATGCGGATTTCTGAGTTTCCAGAAGACCGAAAGCCATAGCCCACTTTCTGAAGATGCTCGAAACAGCCCTACTGGGACGCTTGTATAGCAGATGGTGTACAGTGAAACACGCTGCTCTTATATGATTTCTAATGCACCACTTGCATGTCATCGCTCCCCAGACTCATTCTGGCATGAATTTGTGTTTGGGAACTACTTTTTTTATTAGTGTTTAGAGGGCTGACAGCTTCACAGAGGTCATGCTGGGGATCTATAGCAAATGCTAGTGCTTAGTTGAGCTGTATCTGTGGGAATGTCAGACCCGTGTACACCAAACAAACAGGCAGGTAATTAAGAGCGCTGTCTGCTTTATCTGCTCTGACTCTGAAAAGGTGCTGCGATGTTAGTGTAACTGTCTCATGTCTTGTTTTTTTCTATCGTTCCCCAGCAGGAACCACAATGACACATTAAAATTACATATTGTGTAAATAAATGATGATGTGGGCTATTTAATTTTAAGCACTGTGGCTCTGTGCTGCTAAACCGAATACAGCCATATCGGCTCAAACAATTGATTGCATTTGGGGTTAGGAACTACTCATTCCACGAAGGGGTTTTCTTTAATGGCAAAAAAACAAACAAACAAACAAACAAAAAACGGCTTATTTTTACAATTCCTTTGGTGATGGTAGTGGTGCAGAAACTACATATTTCACTTTTAATTGACAATATCTTGAAGGAAAAAAATAAGCTTTTTTTTAATTTTTTAGATAGCAACTGGACTTGCTTGTCTAAATAGTTTAGTGTTCAGGAACAAAAATCCTATTTATTTTCTATGTAGAGAAATTGATTCGATAACATGCTGACCATTTCATTACTCCATAAAATATTGTACATAAACACTCTTAATATGTATTTTTATAGTAATTTTCATGTACTTTTATGCCTCAAATTAAATTCAGTAATTTTGTGATTTATCTCGAAACTGATTGGTTTGGTTCAAGGTTTAGAACTATTTGATATATTTTGAATTACATTTTTTTAATTTGATTTACATTTTTTTAAAGGGACTTTGGTTAGATTTTTGAGAGAGAGAGAGAGAGAGAGAGAGAGAGAGAGAGAGAGAGAGAGAGAGAGAGAGACAGACAATACAATATGCTGAAAGTGTTGAAACCATAAGCGATTAATTCAGTTAATTTCACAGACTGCAAGATGTTCTGACAACTGGAGTCCATTTAAAGATGTGCTGCAGAGAGGCAGTAATGTTGATAGAGATTAAATATCCCATAAAATAAAGTAAAATAAAATAAAATAGGCATTCAAATTTAGATTTTGTTTAAGGTTGCCAGATATATACACTACCGTTCAAAAGTTTGGGGTCAGTACATTTTTATTGTTTCTTTTTTTTTTATTTTTTTTTTAAGAAATTAATACTTTTATTCACCAAGGATGTATTAAGTTAATAATTAAAAGTTTATTAAAAGTTAATAATAAATAATTTACATTGTTATAAAATATTTATATTTTGACTGTACTTTTTAAACACTGTACTTTTTAAACTTGTTATTCATGAAATAATCCTGAAAAAAAAAAAATCACAGGTTCCAAAAAATATTTGGCAGCACAACTGTTGATATTATCCAACATTGATCATTCTAATAATAAATCTGCATATTAGAATGATTTCTGAAGGATCATGTGACACTTAAGACTGGAGTAACAGCTAATAAAAAAATCAGCTTTTCATCACAGGAATAAATACTATTTTAAAGTATGTTAAAATAAAAAACATTATTTTATATTGTAAAAACATTTTGCAATATTACTGTTTTTTTCTATATTTTTAATCAAATAAATGCAGCCTTGATGAGCATAAGAGACTTCTTTAAAGACTATTACAAGTCTTACTGACCCCAAACTTTTGAACGGTAGTGTATTTTGTTGACAACTGAAATGCACTAATTCAGTGCATCCTTCTAGTGGTACGCAGAGGAATCACTAAATTAAATATAAATTAATGTTAAATTTATGGTAAATTAATACATTTAATTGTTATTTGAGTAAAGTCTTTTTTTTTTTTGTTACATTTAAGTACATTTTTATTTAAATTGTAGGTACAACACAATTTAATTTAATAACTCTTAGTATGTCTTTTTATAGTAGTTTTCATGTACTTTTATGCTTCAAATTAAATTAAAAAGTAATTTTGTGATTCATCTCGGAACTGATTGGTTTGGTTCAAGGTTTAGAACTGTTTACTGAATTACATTTTTTTAATAAGATTTTTTTTTTTTTTGGCTGGAAACAATAAATATTCTTATTAGGGAAAAAAAAACTGCCTCATTTTTGAACTGTGCAAAGTTAGTTATCCATTTCACTTGTGAAGAGGTGAAGAGGTTAGCAACGCATATTACCCATTTAGAGATACACATATATGTCTTAAAGGCACAGTAGCAACAGGTCAGAGTGAGGGGACAAATGTCACATATACCAAAATTACAGTTGTTGTGCAGGAAACCTCGACTAACATCATAATTAGATTTCAGGAAAGCTATATTGAGAAAGTTCAGGATATAAGGAAACTGCATAACTCGGTGTATTACTTACTACTAGGCCTATATATTTTCAGATTAGATATTGAACTAAGGCAGACTTCATTTTATGAAGGAATTGAGGAGTTGATCGCAAAAAGTGGGAATTACATACTGGAATGAAGCCAAGGTGCTGAAGATTATACGCACCATTAACACATTTGCCGGGAATGTGCATTAAGAAAGAAAATTCTTATTTTGAGTTTAAAGCGGTCATACTGTATTATAAATTTCCCCTGTTCCTGGTTGATATTAGAGTACAGAGTCTCTACAGGCCATTTACTGAAACTTCAAAAATGGGTCATTCAGAAATCTTGAGTGCAGTGCCAGCGATGCTGGACCTTAAAGCAAACCCGCAACCCTTAATTAAACACAACTACTCATTCCACGAAGCGGTTAGCTAATTACCACATTTAAAATATGAATGTTGCAAGAAAGCTTTGCCAACATTTTAAGCATGCTGAAGTGAGATACAGTAAGTAACTAAATAAAAACTAAATGATGAAGTGTATTATACATTCCCCCAAGTTTTAAAACAATTCATTTTTACTACTGTCCCTGCTGGAGAGTCCAGTGTCGAAACTCTGTCTCTGCCTCATCGTTCTCTCCGCTAATGACAACAGTCACAGTGTAGATTGAAATATCTTTCCCTCTCTCCATATGACAAATTAAAATTCACTCAAGCATCGATTCTCTTATTATAATTGCCCTTAGGGAAATGAGCTTTTCAGGAGAGAAGAAAAAACATGGAGGGGAAAAAAAAAAAAAGTAAATTGAGTCTTAACCCCATGGATACATTGACAGCAGTTGCTTTGTGGGTCTCATCTGCCTCTGTTGAATTAGTGTACAGGGAAGTAAAGAGTAAATGTGTTGTTAGGAGAGGGCAAGGTCAATAAACAACAGAGAAAAGCTGACATGACCTCGGCGCTCTTAAGATTATACCGTTTGAAAGCCGCTGCATTAAACGTGAGCTGTTATTAAAGCTAAAGCCGGCGACCCCGAAGCCTAGCAGTGTTTGATTCAAACAGGGTTCAATTCATATCTAACAGTGGGACATTTTATCTACATTAGTTTTGAAATGAATCGCAAGAGGAAATAAAGTAATATATACCCTAATTCATTAAAGGGGCAAACTGTTATGTGATCTGTAAAGTGAGATTACCAGTCTGAAATATTACTCCATTCACCCTCTTACTAGAGATAACTGGCTCTCCATTTTCACATATTACTAAAATATTTAGCATTCTTGATTCCTAATGTCTGGCTCTTGTTACATAAAGTAAAATTTATCAGCATAAGCTACTCATGCAATTCTCTTGAAGACTGAAAGTCTATAAGAGTAATATCACCACTAATTTTTAAGAACCTTCCATTCTTATATTGCTAATAAGAAATATATGAAAGTAATAAAGCAAATATTTCTAGTCCTTTGAAATTATGGGAATGAGTGTTTCCGAACAGGTTTCCCAAACGCTCTGCTATTGGTCAGACATTAAGGTAGTCCCACCCCCAAACTCATGCTCATTGGCTGAGCCAATTACGGGCTGGTTGAAACGTTTTAAATAAACAGAGCCTACACTAGGATAGCAGAAAGTATTTTAACATTAAAATTACAATCTTCAGCTTTAATAAAAGCACACTCATGTTAATGGTTTGCCTCTGAAATTCTTGCTCATAGTGTCTGTGTCAGGACTCTTCAGCTGCTGCGTTTTCAAAGGCTGAATTATTCAGATGAAAATTAGAGTAGGGCAAAACATTATCAAATCTAATTAGCCAATTGTAGTCTAACATGTTAACGTGAAAAGCACACACTTAAAATTCGGTGTTTATTAGCATTAATATATTAAGGGTAATTTCATTAAAATTTGTGAAGGTCTGTTTAAAGCTTTCAAAAGGGCTTGCTGGCAAACAAACATGACTTCACAGCCTCAACTATCAAATAAACAGGTTTAGAAAAACACTAAAAAGTCACATATTTAAATGATCATTTGAACAATTTGGTGATAATATTTCAAAGTAAATTTGAGGGACAACAAAGTATATTATTAAATTTATAGAGTATGTTTTATTTAATAAATCCACACTCCAACATATTTTAAAATCCAAATGTTTAATTAACTTTTAACGCTTTCGTTAAGTCGTTAAGTTAAGAACAACAAGCCTTTGTGTGTGCAATATTTCGGCAAATGCAGCCAGTGAAATTCTCAGACGTTTCATTGATGAGTGCAGAAAAAAAAACAAAAAACATTGGCACTAATGTTGTTTTGAATAGATCAGGAACATTAACACAAATAAGCTGGTCTACTGTTGTGTCAACTGTTGTCACTAATCTCTATTATTTGTCTGAATATTATTTATTTGCATAAATGCATTCGATTGCTAGACACAAATGGATATCTGAGTGTGTATACTGTACTAATTTAGAAAAGTAGCTGAACTGCAGCCAGAGATAACATGAAAGTGCTTGCTCTAGTTTGGATATTGGGCTGTGGCCAGAGCTTTTGAACTCAAAACTAAGTTTTGGGGAAAGAAATCTGTAGCAGAGGAACAATCAATCAAAGGAACGTGTAAAAATTATTAACAAGCCAGATTTGGTTATTCTCTTTCAGCAAAAACCTACAATAAAAATACAAGCTGTACAATTAATTGAATTCAAATTGTGCTACACACACACACACACACACATATATATATATATATATATATATATATATAGATATATATGATAGTTGCACTGGTTTCCAACACTATAGTAACTGTATGTCTCATAGCACGCCATGCTCTCTTTTTTGTCGTGCAACAACATTTTAACAATGTTTAATTTCTATATTTGTATTTATTTAGCAAGTAACCCTACAATATGTGAGACCATGTTTTGACTGTAGAGCACAACAGGGCTAAAAGGTGCTTTTGATATTATTTTCCTCTAAACCACTAGATGGCAGAAAAATGTGGCGTAGCACTTTCCAAAACATCCGTTTTTTAAGATATGCATGCAAAATTGTCTGATCCTTGACACGATCGCAGGCAGCAGCGCAAAGTCGAGTCTGTGCTTACTTGATCTAATATTTGATGTTTTTAAAAAAGTTGTAGATTTAAGTAGCAAACGAGAATCGCTAAAATTATTAAATATATCTTGAGACAAAGGTCTTCTTAAAGGAGAAGTCCACTTCCAGAACAAAAATTTACAGATAATGTACTCACCCCCTTGTCATCCAAGATGTTCATGTCTTTCTTTCTTCAGTCGTAAAGAAATTATGTTTTTTGAGGAAAACATTTCAGGATTTTTCTCCATATAATGGTCTTTCGACATTCCCTAACTGTCATGAACCGGAAAAAACAGAGTTCTGGCAGAGTAAGACAAGACGAGCATTTGACATTAAAAAGTATATAAATTGTATTATTTTTATGAAAATAGACAATCGTTTCGCTAAAGAAGACCCTTCTTCCTCGGCTCGGATCGTTTACAACCGCATTTGGGATCGTTTGAAGCCGCATTTAAACTGCATTTTGGAAATTCAAACTTGGGGCACTATAGAAGTCCACTACATAGAGAAAAATCCTGAAATGTTTTCCTCAAAAAACATAATTTCTTTTTTTCAGTTTTGTTTAAGAATTAAAAGTTTTTAAATAATAATGTAAAAGTATGGTATTTGGGGTAAAAGGCACAATAATTAACACTGATAATTAATAGAGGGCTGACTTTTCCAGTTGTTGACATGACATTGTTAGATTCAGATTGTAAATATCATATTATGTTGGGTGTCCATCCATGTTTAGAATGAAACCGTCATGTTTAAAAACATGCTATTAATCATATCATATAATAAAAAATAATTTGTTGTTACTACTGTAAATCTGTATTAAATTACTATGGGATCTCCTTCAATGCTTTCAGAATCTTTACATTTTAAAATGATTTTGTTTCTGTATTTTGATTTGATTTGATTTTAATTAAAATGTATTTTAATTATCAAAATAAGCAGAACATAGTACAAACTTTGCTAAAGTGATTGTTTTGGAAAAAAAGTATTAACTTAGACATTATTAAAAAAAAAAAAACATTATTTTAGCTAATGTATTTGTAACAATACTGTGTGCCTTTTACCCCATGCTGGTGAGCCTTTTACCATGTGTGTGGGGTAAAAGGCCCCCCTTGCCACCTCATACATTTATTTATCATACATTATCATACATTTACACCTCATAGATTTTTAAACAAAATAAATGACTTGTATAATTTATTTTTTCACAAAATCTGTTAAATCCATAAATGATCATTACAAACGTATGTATTTTTCTGCAATCATAGACTTTGAGCACAGTGAAAAGCATATTTTTTGGCCATTCTGCAGTTCAAATTGTAATATATGTCTAGACAATCACAATAAGTATGAACACTGAAAAGTTTGAGGTTTGTAAGATAAAAAAAGAACACATTATATTAATCAAAAGTGACAGTACAAACATTTCCAATGTTGCAAGATTTCTATTTCAGATAAATGCTATTGTTTTAATTCTTTTGATTGAATTATTTTTTTTATTTATCAGAAAATACTGAGAAATGCATCACGATTTCAACAAAAATATTACGCAGCACATTCATTTTTAGCTGTGTGATCATAATAAGAAATGTTTCTTGAGCAGCAAATCATCTGAAAGATCATGTGACACTAAGAAATGATGCTGAAAATTCAGCTTTGCATCACAGTAATTAATTACAAATTAAAATATATTACAATGAAAACAGTTATTTTAAACTGTAATAATATTTCACAATATTACTGGTTTTACTGTATTTTTGCTATAATAATTGCAGCCTTGTTGAGCGTAAGAGACTTACTGACCAAAAAAAAAAAAAAAAACACCTCACAGACACCAAACTTTTGCAAGATAATGTAATTTTTCGACCAAATCACGCAGCCTTAGCATGAAGGGATTCTGATGCTGAAGAACTGTCTGACTTTGACTTGTAGGATCAAAAGATCTTCCTGGTGAATATGCGTGTGTGCGTTTGTAGAGTATTACTTTCACAGCTCCAGAGGTCATTCTCTGTGATCTCCTCACTGGAACGCTTTATGACACGAGAAGGCAGATAGGCGAGGGCTGCAGACCGGCCACTTTTTTTTCCCCTTCTCTTTGCAGGAAAAGGACATCGAGTCTCTGCAAATTTTCGCAGAGGAAGCTGTCACTCCCTCTGTCAGTCGCCGCTTGTAGCCTCTTGAAGGCAAAATGTCATCCAACTTGTCAGGACTCTAATCCCAGAGAACCATTTACTGTAGTGCTCTATCTCTCTTTCTGTCTTTTTCATCTCTCTACATCGCCTCCTTTACGAACTTCTCCCTTTCTATTGTGTCTTGACTCTCATAAATATTCCTTTCTCTGCACCCACACTCTCTCTCTCTATCTACGGGCCCGCCGACGATCATCTCTCCGGCGTGACACGTTAACTTGATCAGCGATCATGAGTGATGTCACGGACAAGAGGTGTGCGTCTCTCATCCCTTAACGACCTCCATGACTCACTCCCATCCATCATTCCGCTTTTCCAGCGCCATTTCATCGCCTCTGTCATCGAAATAACAGCTGTTCCTCCCCAAAGTTGCCGTACCCCTGGGTGGCGCGTTCGCAGACCTCTCTCTGAGCAGCTGCACTGTGACTGGAGATGCTGGGGTGTCTCCCGCTAATTACCCAGCGCAAACAAAGCCCCAGGGCCGTGTTTCTAGTTCCTGTTTATTTATTTCATTTACTTTTTTTTTTTTTTTTATCAGGGTCTGCTCGCGCTCAATCAGAGATGCTAATCTTGCTAGGGGATTAGCCATTCTGCAGTTCTCGTCGACTTTCTCAAAACAATCCACGTTCGGTGGAGTCATTAGCATGCTTCTGTCAATGCAAAGCCTTTATCTACCCGGCGCTTCTTCAACATCCTTCCTCTCAGCCTTGCTTCCTCCTTGTTGCGTCTCTTTGTCTTCTCAAATTAGACTCAGCATCAGATTGATTGCCCACAGTCTATTCATTGACCATTTAACATACATTTCACTTAAAAAAAAAATAATAATAAAATTAAAAAAAAAAAAAATGTGCACTTTAATCTGATTGGCTGGCTTCATGCATTAGGCCAGCTTGTACCAAGGTACATTTTCTGTGTATAATTTTATGCATTTGTCAAAACTTTGATCCAAATCAACATTGCATTAGAGTTTAGGCTCTTCATTTAATCTGTAACACTTTACAATAAGGTTGTGTTTGTTAGTTAATACAACAAATAAACATTTGAGAAGATGAGATAAATGAATGAATGAATGAATGAATAAATAAATGGTAAGTTTTAGTTTCCAGTAAAACATAAATGTATAATTTATTCCAGTACTCACTCACTCACTCACTCACTTATTTATTTATTTATTTATATATTTATTTATTCTAGATTAATCTTATAGGATTTTTTAATACTTTTTAGAACATTTTAAATGAATAAAATTTAATGTATTATGAATGAGCAGACATCAGCAATGAGCATAGCATTCTATTTATTCATTCATTCATTTGTTCATTTGTTTATTTATTTATTTATTTATTCTAGGTTAATCTTAATTTTAATATTAATCTTAGTTATTATTAATTTTATTTTCTTCATATAGGCAAATAATTTTTGAACATTTTAAATTAATACAATTTAATGTATTTTGAATGAGCAGAAATCAGCAATGAACACTATTTATTTATTTATTTATTTATTTATTTATTCTAGGTTAGTCATAATTTTAATATTAATCTTAGTTATTAATTTTATTTTATTTTTATAGGCTAATACTTTGTTGAACATTTTAAATTAATAAAATTTAATGTATTATGAATGAGCAGAAATTGGCAATGGGCACAGCATTTTATTTATTTATTTATTTATTTAATAGGTTAATTTTAATATTAATCTTAGTTGTTATTAATTTTATTTTCTTCATCTAGGCTAATACTTTTTTAGAACATTTTAAATTAATTACATTTAATGTATTATGAATGAGCAGAAATTAGCAATGAGCATTTTATTTATTTATTTATTTATTTTAGGTTAGTCTTAATTTTAATATTAATCTTAGTTATTATTCATTTTATTTTCTTTATATAGGCTAATACTTTTTTGAACATTTTAAATTAATAAAATTTAATGTATTATGAATGAGCAGAAATTGGCAATGGGCATAGCATTTATTTATTTATGCCCTTAAATGACATAAAAACAAACTGTGGTTAGTTGGTTGACCTTTCCTCTCTAAATAGATCTACTGGTCGTCCAGTCGATAATCCAACTGATCAACCATCCTGAATCAGCTGATGACAATAAATCACCAGCTTGGACCAGATAGAATACATGTAACCTTTATCAAAAGCTGATTTTAACTGGACTTGCTTGCATTGTCCCCCTCCCTTATCCCTCAACAAGGTGACTTTTTACACGTCGAAGGTTCACGTGTTATTGCAGTTGATTGTGTGCTTGTTCTTAAGACATAGGTATCTGTCGGAATGATGAAATGGCTCTCCGTAAGCTTTAAGCTTTTTGTTTAAACACGGATTTGTGTCACATTTCCATTCCGACTATACAAATAGAGCCCCAAACAAGCTATGCCTCCCACCATGCATTTGTAATGCCGTCTTTCCCTCTCCGGATTGTTTGGATTCCTACACAGGGGATGTTTACTTATAGAACTGTTTCAGACATGATAGATGGTCCATGAAAGTGTGATTTCACAAAGTCCACACAATTTGCTTGTCTCAAGTTGCATTTCTAAATGTAAACAGGTTCGTTTTCACTCCGCGAAACGCGATGCGCTGTGATTAACATTCAAAAAATCCTTTACCCAAAGCCTCCGGCTCGATCTCGCTCGCTTAAAATATCTCTAGTCCACACTTAAAAGTAGACCAGTGGGGTGTCAGTTATGATATCTAATTAATGAGTTAATTAAAAGACTTCTCTCCTTATTTCACATGGTGTCAGAGAGAGAGCAGATGTCTATATATTTAGCTCTAAAGCTCCCATCCATTACTCTCCTCCTTTGAGTAACCTTTACTACTTTTTTCCTCCTTAGGGTCAAGCAACCAGATCTAGGTAAAAGCATTGTGTAATAGATGATGTTATAATCAGACAAGGACACAAAGAGGTCCTCCAAAGATGTCTTCCACATCCTGAAGGGATGGTTTTTGAGAGAAAACTGAAAAAATGAACAGAGACAGGGCTGTAAGTACACGTCTTACAGAAATTCTGCATGTGTTCAGGTCAGTCAGATCTGTTTAATGTCACTGATGTTGTCGCCTCTGGATGAATGGGACTCCAGGGGTCCATCAGGAGCAGCTCGACTCCTATTCCAATGACCTTCTCCATGATGCATGTCTGAAGAGGGAGAAAAAGTGAGTGATTCGCGTTTGCATCCTTTCAATGCGTGGGTCAGTCCACACGGGTTCTCTCTTGTTGTAGGGTTCGCCATATCCTGGAAAAAAAAAAACATCAGCTATTTGCTATGCTGTCACAAACATCTCCCCGAAGAGACCTCCGCCAGAGTCCGTGTGACAGAGCAGTAAGTGGCTTATTAGAAATACGTGATTAAGTGATTAGTTTTTCATCAGCAGAAAGTAAAGCACTGGTTCTGTGGAAATGAAGCCTGTGGTTAAAAAAAGAAATGTCAAAAACTTGTTCTCTCAAGGGGCCACTGAGATCCCCAAGCTACTAGACTGCTTTTACACTGCAAAGATATTTTGACACCTTCAGCTTCATGTCTTTTCACTTGCATTGCAAAAAAAAAAAAAAAATCTCTTAATCAGTATTTTGTCGTTGTCCAGTAAAAAAATATCTAAACATCCCTAGAAGATAATTTACTGAAGAAACCAAATTGTGATATGAAGACTTGTCTTCTGAGAATTATGGGCCAGTTTTACTAACAGCACAAACCGTCTTTTGGCGTTAAAATGGTACTGTCAGGATTTACTAAAGACACAGAGTTACAAATTAGCACTAAAAAGGCAGACAGTTATTTTTGCGCCTGACCTTATTGAATATGCATTTGTAGGAGTTTCCCTTTCTGAGAAAAATTTATGGGAGGAGAGTATTCCAATGAATCACACAACGCGAAGCAGCTTTCAATGGCTTGTGCTGCGCTAAGACGGTTTGTTGCTGCGTCGACCAAAGCGCACATGCAGCAGAACGTACCATTTAGGGCTACACGATTTGGGAAAATTTTCATATTGCGATTATTGAGGTCAATATTGCGATACGCGATTGCGATTATAATAAATGGTATTGTGAGTCAACTTGATGGGTTGAAAATGCACACACAGATTAGTGATAATGCGGAAATGTGCATTTGTAACACTAGAAATGGTTTCAAAATAAATTATTTTTACCAAATGAAATAGCATTTGCATTAATGTAAACTTATTTTCTCAAAAGTACAGCTAAATTAAATAAAATAAAACAAACAAACGGACATTTATGAAGAATGTAAAATATACTTTGTGTAAACTCTTTTGAAAAGGAAACTGGATATGTTTTTGGTCGGATCACAAGTGGACAATGGAGACACAGTCGTTTACACCTGGCGTTTTAATCCGTCTCTTCTGTCCACTTTCGACCACTTCTGATCACATTCCTGCATTTACATACATTACAAACTCAACTGACTGGCGTCTCTCCTGTATGATTTCATGTGATTCTCTTCAGACATTAGAACTGTACATGAATTATGAGTTTCTAGAATGTTTGACCTCCTAACTGAAGATTTTTTTTACAAATATAAATCAAAACAGTATAAATTAAAATAGTCTTAACAAAAAAATAGCTGTATTAAGTGCAAACAATAGTGCAGCCATAATCAAAGTAGGCTAAGCTACTCTCTCAATATTCAAAGTGCAAATAGAGACCAATTTTTTCAAGCATGATACAGAGCTATAGACAACTACACAACCTATTACAGGATACATACAAATAACAACATATATATGTTATGTAGCCTAATTTGCACGCACTGTGGAACCGCTCTCTAAAAGCGGGTATTAAAATTGCTTTTGAAGGCGCGTGCGCGTTTTACTTTCGGTTTCGTTTTAAGGATCGTGCGAATTCTCAGCGGCGCTGAGCGTGCTTTCTACAATACGAGACATTCATTTAACAAACGAATTTGAAAGTGAGGGGGACACAAACGGGACTTTGAAAGGTGGATGTGGTCAAAAGTGGACAAGCTGAAAACGTTTTACACCCCTGTTTACACCTGTACTTAGCATTGTCCACTTGTGATCAGATCGACGCATCAGAAAACGCATGTTAATACCAGGTGAAACAGGGCCTCTAATTCTTGCACAGTACCTCTCTCTGGTCAATGTCAGTAATCTCAAATCCAAAATATCGCCATATTTTTTTTTTTTTTGGCTACCAGATCAGTGTCGATCTCCTCGGCATCCATCCACGCTGCGCACACAAGTGAACACGCACGCACACGCGCACGCCACACGTGCACTGCCTATACTGAGAGACTGTCAGATTTTTTGTTTTAATCTTTTTTGTTTGTTTGTTTGTTTGTGTTGTTAGCGGTACGGAAAATCAGCAAACTGTCTCAGAAAGTAGGTGTTCTCAAGTCCACACTTATTTAATATAATCGCAACATTTTGCCGTCATATAATCGCACAGGCTGACACCGCCATTGCGATACGATTAATCGTGCAGCACTAGTACCATTGCTGCATAAGTCGCACACCGCGGTCAAAATTGTAAATAGTTGAACTTTTGCTGGCAAGCGCAGCGCATTCCCAGGTCCTGTGTGAAAGGGCCGTTACTAACGTTCACACTCGTCAAATTACTGGTGTTTTCACCATTATTAAAGCCCCAAAAAAGCATGTCCTAAACTGTTTTGTGCTTGAAATGGCTGCAATTGCTGTTGCTAGGAGGAGACACCACAGAGAACAGACAGTGACCTTGTGGTAGAAGGGAGAGGATTTTTTCCACACGTATTAATTTACTTGAAATGCCAGAAGAACACATTGTCCAAACCAGAGGTCGCGTTAGACTTTAATATTGTCTGTCAATTTGACGGACAGGGTTGTAAAAATTGAGTTGATGCTAGTTGCCGAAAGCCAGTCAGATTTCATAGAAAATCGCATAGTGTTTAATGGTCACAGACTCTGTTTACATTTGAAAAGTCACGTAGTGTCGTTTAGTCTTATCGGGGGTATTACTCTTTGGACTGACATTGAATCAAACTGATTCCAGTAATTTTGCAAATTCAGCATGATTAAATTTGATTTGATACACATTTAATGTCAGTCTACGCTGTCAATTCTACTTTAAATGTATTTATGTTTAAAGTGCATTTAAATACTTCCAGTTATGCATATTGACCAATTAAACCATATACAAATACAAATACACTGTTTAACTTAAAGGGGTCATTGGATGTAAAACTTAATTTTACATGTTGTTTGAACATAAATGTGTGTTGGCAGTGTGTGTACAATATATCTATCTATCTATCTATCTATATATATATATATATATATCTTCTTTTTCAAATCAGGCCATTCTCAGCTTCTTGTCTGTGTGACATCACACCGTCCAAGGCCACTCCCATGATAGTTGATTGACATGGCTGTCTTACCTTAGACCCGCCCTGAATGATCTGTCAACAGTCCGACTCCGACCACCATTGTGTCCACTCCGGTGCAGGGGAAGACAAGAATGGCTCCTAAGCAATTGAGGTGTTTTGTTGGATGTAATAATGAAAATAGCAGTCATCATTTACTCCCAACATCTGAGCTGCTAAAGACGCAGAGGATTAACGTTACTTTCGTTTTAAGTAAATGCGCCCAACGATCTACATAAATGTGTCTATGTTCGCGCAAATCATCATCTCTTTTTTTTTTTTTTAACCTTTAAATGCATAAATGTTTCACCAATCAATATTTCACTTACACTATTACACACCTCGGGTCTCTAGCGACCCCATACACTTTTTACTAAAAATTAATCAGAAAACAGATATTATTTTATATTTTTTTCTTGTTATATTGTTTACAATGAATAGATTAAGGAACACTAAGAAAGTTGTCAAATTTAAAACATTGAAGGAGGGAGAGGGTAGTGAATGATGTCCCGGGTCTCTAAAGACCCAAGGTATGCATTTAAGGGTTAATAATATGCTAGTTAGCAAGTTTCGCAACTAAATGTGGCTAAAATAAACAGTACTGCTCATCACCCCACAGTAGAGAGCGGCAGGGAGCAGAGCTAATTAACATTTATAGCAACATGCAACACAACAGCTCGCCGTGAAACAACTAATTTTGACAAGGTGACACTTTTTACACTTTTTTTTTACGCTTTTAACCAAAAAAAATTAACCAAAGTATGTTACACAATTCTCATTAGGAACCTAATGAATCATATCAACTTATGGAAAATGAGCATCCAATGCCCCCTTTAAATAAATAATTTAAGATTTTCATTCAATGAAAGCGCACATGTAACAACAGTTTTAGTACTTATTTATTAACCAGTTATTTTTAATTTAATCAGTGGTTAGTTTTGCTACTTGTTTTGCTGTTGTTAATCAACATGCATGGTGTCAGTTTTCTCAAGAAATCATTCAACCACAGTCCATTCCTTTTTAAGGTATTTGTGTTATGGTTACGCATTTTTTCAAAGTGACTTAAATTGCTTTTGAGATAAACATTTGATCAGTTCATGCATTCCTTGGGAATTGAACCCATGGCCTTTTTAATCCAATTTTAGAAATGTTTTACACTAATGCAACAACATGCATGCTGTGCATGAGAAATATCTGAACTGGCTGTTTCAGCCATAGCAACGATGCTTTCCAGAAACCAAAGTGACACAGAATATTAAAAGAAGTTAAATTTCGAGAATACCTCATGAGAGACGAATGTGTTGCCCATCTAATTATGAAAATTAATCTTAAAGTGAGCAGTGTAAACATGTTTATTGACCCAGTGCCCCACTCTAGTGTGTCTTTACGTGGTGTAATTGCGGTCCAGCGTCGAATGGAGACTGATTCTTCCGGAGGATACATCCATTTGTCTTAATCTGCTGTGACCTACATCCTAGACATCTTCTCCTCTAAAGCCAAATCTCGCGCTGGATTGCAGGAGCACTCTTCTTAGCCATGCATAAGTGTAATTGATGACTTTGACCTTCTAACCTTCTAATGGGCCGGCATATTTAGTCACTCACAGATACAGCATCCTGTGTCTCTTAAGGGCGCACGTACACAAATAAATTATCCAACGAGCAGAGCGATTCCACCAAATGAAATAAGATAAAATACGTGAGAGCTGTCATCGCCCCCTTCGTGTACGAAAAGGTTAATCCTCAATCTCAGATTCGTTTGAGTTTAAGCCTGAAAATAACATGAGAGACATGCATGTTTTCTTAAACTCTTTCTTCCTCTCTCTCTTGCTCTCTCTTGCCCTCTCTCTTTCTTTTCCCTGCTTTCTGAATTGGTAAGCGAGGTCTTAGACGCCTGCTGCTGTATTAAACTCAAATGCTGCCGAAGTGGATTGGATCACAACAGGAAACAACGCTCTGGCTAATCTAACACAGTCAATGTTCATCAACAAAAATGTGTCATCTGCTGACAAGGACAAATCGTTACTCTCAAATGGTTTGGCAAGGGAACTCAGCGTGATGTGTTTGCTTTGTTCCTCCTGAGACTTTGCAGACATGTACGCATGAACCATTCTTTTTATTCACCACTTTATCGGTTGTTAGTTTTGTCATGTTATTATTTTGTCATTAAATGGTTAGTTCAAACAAAAAATCTAAATTCTGTCATTAATTGCTCACCCTCATGTCGTTTCAAAACCATAAGACCTTAGTTCATCCTTGGAACACAAATTAAGATATTTTTGATGAAATCCGAAAGCTTTCTGACCCTGCGTAGACAGCAATGCAACTGACACACATCGTAGCTTCATAACATTATGGTTGAACCACTGATGTCACATGTCCTTACTACATTTCTGAGCCTTGAACATGTCAGTTGCTTTGCTGTTTATGCAGGGTCAGAAAGCTCTCAGATTTAATCTGAAATAACTCACTTTTTGTTTTGAAGATGACTAGAGGTCTTACAGGTTTGGAACAGCATGAGGGTGACTAATTAGTGACAGAATTTCCATTTTGGGGTGAACTATCCCTTTAATCAACTATCCCTTTAATCAACAATCAATTTTCACAAGAACTTACCCAACCACAATTGTTCTATATATATATATATATATACACTGTAAAAAATGATTTGTTGACACAACCTGACTTAGTCAAGTCATTTTGTTGCATTGACTTAGTTAAGTTTAGCAAACACTAGGTGTTAAGTTCACTCAACTTATATGTAGTTGTTGAAATAACTTGCAGTAAATTGAGCCAATGTACTGTATCAATTAAAGAGCATGTTGTAGCCAATCAGAACTCATCCATGGCTCCCATCATGCATTGCGGCATGAATAAATTATGAGCTGAATTGTCTTTGTAATTTCTTTTATTCTTACTATTTTCTTTTGTTTTCTTTTTAGTAGCTTGTTTTGTGATGTTCAGAGTTGATCTGTTTATCTGAATATGCCGTTTGTCACCGTTGTTGATGTCTGTGTGCACCTAAACAAAGAGACTTTTTCAGAAAGTTTATTTTTTTTTTAATCACAACAGTTTGTAAGAAATTCTGCTAAAACATATAAAAAAGACAGGATCTTTTGTTGTGGAATCACAAGAGTGACATAAATTATTCAAGATAATCTTTATTTGACTTCAATCACTGAATTTTTTTAGAGTCTAATCTCTGAGTTATGTTTGCAAGAAAGGAAATGTAACTCAGAGATTAAACTCTAAATGAGTTCAACGACTCAGGTCAAAAAATGATTATGTTAAAACATAATCATCACCACCTGATGACTTGTGCTCTTGGCTTGTCTGGCAGTTTTAACACAGTCACGGTAGCCAAAAAAAAATCTAAAGTTAAAAATGTAAATGTCAAGAGCCCAACTAAAGCAAATACTGACCACTATAATGGTTGTTTAAAAATTGTGATTTTTCTCCTTTGGTGATTCTGCTTGTTAACATCAGGTGTCTTCAATAATGGTCAATTATCACTTAATTAATCACTAATTATCTGCGTCTGTCTCAACTTTGTTAAAAAAGTATGTCATCATGACGTAGAGTATCTGGCACATGTGCATTACACAGCAAGTTGATAGAACCTGTGTTTTGTTGTTATATGAACATGTTATTTTAAGTTTTCAATTTCTATTTAAGTTGGGGTTGTTCCAGCTTGTCCTATTGTGTAGTGAGACACTGCAAGTTGACAGGACATGATTTAACTTGTCCACCTGACTAAAATTCAGAATCATTTTTACAGTGTAGTTTTGTTTTGTTTTTTGTTTTTTTTTCCTCTCCCAAACCAACTTAAAATGCTATTAAGATAGACAAGTACATTTCTAAATCATTGGTTTAATAATCATTGTCATGCTTTAAAGAAGTACACTTAATTTCATGAGTTGCACTTAATTAAGTACACTTAATTTCATGTGCAACATACTGATGCACATATACGTATGTACGTACTTTATTATAATTACAACTGTAGTGTGTTATTTGATTGCAACTTCATCAAATCAGCAAGTATCAGCAAACATGCAAATACACATATCAACAGATATTCTAATTGCATTATATATAAACAATGATACATTTTAATTTAATTGCAAATAGCATGCAATCAAGTGTCTGAAAACATAGTGTATTCTTTTAAAAGAGTGCAGTGTATTCTCTTTTTAAAGGTATGCTAAAGTATACTGCTTTTTAGAAGTAGGGCCAACAAGGGCTGAACCTCTTGAACAAAGCTAGAGTTTGCACATGTCGTTGCTCTATAAAGGAAAAAGGATGAATTATGGTGTGGGCAGGTAGCAGGCAGCATATGAGGGACATGGACATGGTTTAGATGGATTTCTGACATGCAGTTCCATTGTAAGCTGTGACACAAAGACTCAAGATGTCTGCCAGGAGCTTTACATCCATGGCCAGAAACCACAGCAGGCTGGAGGCTTCCTAAATCTCATCTCCTGGTCCAGACACGAGGGACGAGGAAAGCAGCTCGGAAGAAAGAGGTAAAAGGAAGAATTATCGGAGTGACAGGGAGGTGCACAGAGGAAGAGCGAGGGGGCGACGAGAGGGAAAGCCGCCCCGTAGCTCTCGTTCCTCTGGGGGAGAAGTTGGCGGGTGCCGGCGCAGATGGTACTTATCGCCGTGGGTATGGAGTGCCTTCGGCTGGGGGGTGAGCAGACGGAGTGATGAGAGGTAGAGAGGGGACATTGTGGCAGGTAGGGATGCGGCGGGAAGAACACTGGGGATCAGAGATGGCGAGCCAGCGAGGGCCTCCATCCGGCTCCAGTCATAGATGGATGAGACCGGGAGGAACGAGCTATTTATGTGCTAGTCTGTGCTGGGCAAATGGGGCAGGAAAGAGATGTAGGGTGGGGGTGGAAGGACTTGGAGTGCTTGAATGGGTTTCCTGGCAATCTGAGTGCTGGATGGCAGAGTGAAGACCGCAGAATCCTCCAAAGACGGTCCGTGCCAGGCAGTGCCAGCCTGTACGACGCCGTGCCATGTGCTAGCGCAGGACGGACCTTGTGGATTTTGATGCACGTGTTTGTTGCTCAGTTGCTGGAGATAGATAAGTCACTCAGTAGACATAAGTTGACTGGAATGATAAATGAACTTACAAGAGACAACAGCCTCCCTTCACATCATTAACTCGAGTGAAGTATACTGCCGAAAATCCAGCTAAAGCCACCCGTGCTAGCAGGATTTACATGCTCTCTAGTTGGTCCAAAGCTGGCCTAGATGTTTGAACAGCTGGTCTACTAGCTTGTGGACCTTATTTTCACCATGTAGACTGTCTTGGTCAATCTGGTTAGAGCAAGTAGAACCAAAAATGAAATTTTTGTAATTAATTTACTCACATGCATGTCATTGCAAACCCATGTGACTTTCCTTTTTTCTCCTATTAAACACAAAAAGATGAAAATTGAATTAAAACGTGTTATATTACAACTACTTTCAAATGCCTTTTGGATGATTTGAAATACAGTATAGCAGACGAGTTATATAACTTTTTTTTTTCTATTCTGCGAATTAATAGTAGATCATGGCAGTAGCAGTGTCAAAGGTCACGTTTTCAATTCCCATGGAAACATGAATTGATGTGTAGAAATATTTTCTAACAATATACACTACTGTTCAAATATTAAATTTTTTTCTTTCCGTTTTTTTCAAGGAAATTAATACTTTTATTCAGCAAGGATGTGTTTAACTGATAAAACATGTTAGTGAAGACTTGTATTGTTAGAAAAGCAGTTCTTTATAACGCCATTTCCAACACTGATAATAAATCAGCAAATTAAAAGGATTTTTGAAGGATCATGTGACACTAAGACTGGAGTAATGGCTGATGAAAATTAGAGAACTATTATTTTAAATTGTAATAATATTTCACAATATTACTATTTTTTTTCTGTATTTTTATCAAATAAATGCAGCCTTGAACAATCTTCTTGAAAATGTAAAATCTTACTGATTATACTTGTAATCGGCAGTGTGTGAAATCACTGATTTCTCTATAGCAAGAGCTAGAGCTAGATAATATAAAACTGACTGAAATAATGAATAGGTTTTTTAATAGCACAATGTAAAGTGAAGAGAGCAAACATCCAGTTAGAATGAACATGAGTGGATCTCTGCTGTGAAAACAAGCTTGAAAGCAGCCAGACAAGATCCTCTCATTTAGCAAAATGTGTTAATGAGAGTCCTCTACAGCCCAGAGAATGACACTAGTCTGTTTCCATTACACCACATAGTCTCTCATTCTGTCAGCAGATAACCTTGCTCCGTTTCTATGTAAAAAACAAAAAAAAAAAAACTCCAATCTCAAGAGCTCAAGGCTTTGATGGACTCGCAAGCCTGGGGCCATTTGTTTTGCAAATCAGTAAAATACAGCCAACCGGACTCATGAAAAAAAAAAAAAGCTGCGAAAAGTCACAGGGGCAGTGATGGAAAGCTTCATTTATTCGCTTCCAGAGTAAAGTTGGTTCTTTTGCAGAGCAAACAAAAGACTGCTTAGAAAATGCTCTGTTTCCAGCAAGCCATTTTAAACAATAGGGGTATTTGGGAAGTCCCAAAGCTGGCACTAAGAAAACACCTCATGGCAGAAGTAGAGCAGAGAACTAATGATTCCAGCAGGTCTCCAAAGACCTCCAGCCCCAGCAGCTTGATCACTGTCAGCGCGGCTGTTGCTGGGTCGCCCCGCTGTTTGCTCGCGATCGGCCCACTACGGCGCACCAAGCCAACAAGTCCTGCAGCCACCATTTGCATATGGCCCGCGTCCACTAATATGTTTCATCTGTTGTCGCAAATATTTATTCTTGTCCTTGTGGAGCCCGATGGCTTCCTCAGAAACCTTTATCAATCATGCCATTCTGAATATGGTCATTTTTTCCTTTCTTTTTTTTTTTTCTTTTTAGGCTCAGCTCTATGATTATTCATCCTTCCGTAGGAGTGGCTTTTAGTGTGAATCCAGGTGCTGCAGAACAAGTTCGCATGCAGATCTGTGATATCTCCTCAAGATCTTGTCGCAGGCAGATGGAGGCAGGTAGTAATGTTCTTCCCACCGTAAACACGTCATTTCTTTCATGTTGGCTCAAGATGGTCTCTTCTGACAAATCAAGGCAATCAATTCCAAGATGAAAGCTACCTGAAAGTGTGTGAAATGTGTTCTCATTGAAACGTACCATTTATATACAGCTCAACAAACAGGTACAATAAGGTGTGAGAAGAAACTTCAAGGGTTTTAAAGCAGCACTCAAAGCTATTAGGAAATCCTCTTGATCAGTTTGAAAGACTCAATTATTTGAGAGAACATGAGCTGACACCTTTGTAATAAGCTCTTAGCATAAATTAAGCATGTGCTGCAAAAACGAAATATGCATTTTAACTACAGCTTAATGTATATGCAGTACATAGCTATTGTTAGGCATTGTCTGAGAATCACATCATGTAACTACTGTATCAAGGAGCAAAATGTCATTTTTTCTTTCTTTTTTGACTAGTAGATGGAACTGTGTGTAAACCACATGTTTACAATGATAGTCAACTTCATTAAAGAGATATGCAAATTCTGTCATCATTTACATTTGTCATTTCCATTTCAAAAAGAAAATTCTGACTTTTTTTTCTTATGTCATGCTTTAAAGTGGTAGTTCATCCAAAAATGCTAATTCTGTCATCATTTACTCATCTTCATTTCATTCCAAACCTGTGTAACTTTCTTTCCAGTGTTGTTTTGGACAGTTTACTTTCATTGTATAGACAAAAACATTCTTCAAAACATATTCTTTTGTGTTCCACAGAACAAAAGAAAGTCATACAGGTTTGGAATGACATAAATATGAGTCTACTGAAACTTCAGACAAAAACTAATAAGAAATTCAGACAACATGTAAAATATGCTTAAAAAAAAAGAGAGAAAACCACCACCAACAACAACATGGCTTTATGACTCATATGGTATAAGATGCCTAAAATGAGCAACAATGTGCTTTTTTTGTACGGCCAAAAAATGATTCTGATAGCTTGTAAAACATGATCTATATAGCTGTATAGCAGACTACTTACAGAAAAGGCATATAATTATAATTTTCACTCTATATTTCCCATTAATATGTCTTAGCAATATGATATTTAAATGTGTAGTTTGATGATCAAAGCTCTGTAGTTTTATTGTGGGGGCAAAACATATAATGTTCCACAAAAGCCTGATGCAGTATATTTCATACTTTTTATTTTAGTTTCGTTTAGTTTAGTTTATATATTTTTTGAATGATGAATGGAAAATCGAGTAAACCTGAGTTGCTTCAGTCCAGTAAATGTTCATCTTGACATTTTTACATTTACAAATCAGTAGATTTCACAGAAGAAAGACACATACTATGACCTGAAGGTAGAATTATACTAACAAGCCTATACTAACAAGCAATCAATTGACAAAAGCCATGATGCAGATTGTGTACAACAGGTTTTTTTCAGTAAAATTTTAATCATGTTGATAATTTAGAGGCCTTTGAAATCTGCATTTCAAATAATATACAGTAGACTTAATAGAGTTTATTTGTGGTAATGTGTAAGTGTAGTATCACAAATAGCTGAAATCCTTGAAAATTAGATTTGTATGCGTATGTAAATTCAAATACTGCATTAAACGCACACACAGAATGTAATATAGAGTTTTAAAATATGTAAAATAAAAAAGAAGAGCTTAAGCTGCTGGAGATGCTGTTTGTATGCATGCACAAGCACAGAAATCACTTCTCCTCTGGAGAGAGCTGGTCATTGTGCTGTGGCACAGCAGAGGTTTTGTGCGTTTTCATTAATGTTTCATGCTTAGCAGCGTGCGAGTGGTTAGCGTAGTCTAGCAAGCCAAAGTTTAATATTGGCAATAGGTCTTACTGCCAAGACAATTCCCATGGATGCATTTGAGCATGCTGTTTTGTTTCGTTTTCTTTGGACATTGCAGAATAGAAGCAAAACAAATATAACACTCCATATGGGTATTACAACTTTATTTATTACCAACGATAAAGAGAACACTGGAAAATAAAAGAGATCCATTACGCATACAATGTAAGCAAGCGCTGCTTGGAACAGCCAGGGGTGTTCAACGGGATAATGGATTGTTTTACATCATTGAGCGTTATATCTGTCTTACCTACCGCAAAAAGCATGCGGACACCAGATTGTATATGTCTACAATTTTAAAAATGAGGGTGCAATGGTAAAACAACATTTCCTTGTGTCTTTAAGACACAATGTTGTGCTATAAATCGGAATTTAGTGTTTTCATTGCCCAGGCTTCCTCGTGTGTTGCATTCCAGTGTCAAGAACTTTGGCTAATGCAACGTTCTCTCAAAGTTTTTAACAAATGTTCTTCCAGTAATGTTAAAGGAATAGCTGACCCAAAATGAAAATTTGCTGAAAATGTACTCACCCTTAGATGAGTTTGTTTTTACATGGGAACAGATTTGGAGAAATAGAGATTGCTCACCAATGGATACATTGCAGTAAATGGGTGCCGACAGTCCAGACAGCTGATAAAAACATCACAAAAATCCAAAAGTTATCCACTCCAGTAATCCATTCCAGTCCATCAATTAAAGTCTTGTGAAGCAAAAAAAGTGGTGTTTGTATGAAACAAATCCAGATGTTTTGACTTTAAACCATTGTTCCTGGCTGAGTTTTCTGTCCAGTATTGCATGCTCTAGTAAAAGAGTCATCTCGTCTCAAACAGGAGAGCAATAGAGACAATGCACCATTTACAAGCAAAAACAGTTCTAAACAAATACAGTATGCTGGTGGATTTTGATGTGAGAGAATAATAGGGGACTGACTTTTCCCCTGTAGGAAGGGCTATTATGGATTCATATTTTGGCCAGAAGCAACAGTTTAAAAAGCTAAAATTCCTTAATGATGGATTTGTTTCTTACAAATAAACAGCTTTTCATTTCACAAGATGTTAACTGATGAAATGGAGTCATGTGGATTGCTTGTGGAAAATGTTAGCTGCATTATTTGTACATTGTTGGACCATCCATTCATTCATTTAAAATGTTCCATATTTCAGAATGTTCAGAGAACATTCAAAAGTAACATTCCCATAATGTTAAAAATGATGAAATAGAAGTTTCCATAACATTCACATAGCCAATAAAGACATTTTAAAACAATGCACATTTTGAATGTACAGAGAACATTCAGAAATAATGTTTTTAACATTATGAGAATGTTAAACAACACATTTTAGCAAAAGCTATTTTTGGAGGGGCCCCTTTCCAAAATGATCCACACAGATACACACACAACTTTTTGGTATTTCTCCAACATCTCAAGGACTGTCAGGGGCCAAATTGAGGATTTGATTTCATCTTAAATCCCAGAGATACCTCAAACCTGTCAGAAACTCCGAGCCTTGGTGAGCACACCGCATTGAGGTTTGTCTAAGAGGGCGCATCTACCCAGGAGAGAAGGGCTCTCACCGAACAGACAGACAGATTGAATCATTAGTGTGGCTGGGTGAACGGACAGGGGCCAGGCACGGGGGCGGGGGGCTGTTTGTACGTGAGCGGCCGCTTTGACTCATTCCGGTCTATTCATAGACATGGCAGGTGTCATGGGTAATGCAACTTTCGGGTGAGCTTTGGACAAAATCTGGATGATTTTGGTGGATGGTTGGAGCTGTTATTATCAATATAATATCACACAGGGCTTCCCAGAGTTACTCTCAACAATGAAATCGCATAGATTTTGATTGCGTCAGCAATAGCTATGACAAAATGCATCTTGACTATAATTAAATGAGTTTAATTAAAACATGCTGTAGAGAGAAAAAAAAAATAACTCACCCTCTTTGCTACAGGGTTAATTAACTTACTCAAATGCATCCAGTACGTATATATGAGATTAATTGGCTAACATAAAAGATTTATAGCAGCATATGCAGAGACGATGAAGCAAATGATTGCTATAGGTTACATTTTGTAAGTTATTGTGAACTAAAATGTTACATTTTAACTTTTTGTATTCTATTTCAGAGTAAATGTAAAAATAATTAATTTATTTATTTATATAACAAAACAAGGGCCAAGAATGCTGCACTGGTCTCTTCACATAGTCAAAGGTGCTCTTTGGATATTTGTAGGTTCATTTATTTACGTATTTATTTAGTTTACAGCAATGCTCTGCTACTTTCACCATAGGTAACTTTTTTTTTTTTTAGTACTGAGTTGAATTCTTTCATGAATAAAAATTTGAATTTTCCAAATCGTTCCTTTGAGGTGGGACTACTTTTCTAGGTTGTTTGTGGGATCCCAGCAGGAGGAATTTGCTCCATGTAAACACTGTTGTGCGGATTGTCACACCCAATCCTTATAACATCCCTGCCTGATATTCTCACATGGATATCAAGTCAAATTAACCAAGTTTGTGTCTTTACCTGGTCTTGAGTTGAGTTAAAAGATTAGATATAACATTGTATAGATAGGCTGATCAGTGGGTTGCCTGAAAAAAACTTTCAATAGAGGCAAAACACATTCTTGTGTCAGATAGTATACATTTCACAAGATTAATCTGTGGGGGTTTTTTAAGATGTTACAGATAATAGCTCTGACTGGAGAGTTAAGTCACAGGGTTAACCTTGAAATTGGAGATTTTGACAGGAGCACAGAAGCAGGGCACAGAATAAAACTGCATTCGCTACAACACGGCATCTGCTCTGAACGTATACATCCACTATCTATTTTTCCTGAGATTGACTTTGTGGGGTAATATCTCCCAAATTGATCCAATTCTGAGAGGCTAACGGGTATGAATTTGTATCATAGCCCAGCGGAGCAGTACACATGACTGCGGGGAGCCGTGGAGGGTATTACAAATAAATGGAATATCTCAACAGGTCTTGGGACACGCTTCCCCTGCGCAGAGCCAGAGAGGTTCAATTGTTATGTGTATTCTTTTATTAAACATTTATGGACAAAGCAACTTTGCTTGGCTGCCAGTACTGCTCCGCTGGCTGCGAATGGCCTTGTTCCTATAGTGACGTGGCACTTTGAGCTTCTCTTCCAGAGCACCGAGGATTTATACGGATTCGGGAAAAGAAAAGAAAGGGAGCGGAAACCTTCCCCATGGACACAGAGCTTTGAGCCAAAGAAAAGCACAATGACATGTTTTTGAGTGTAATAAGTTAATTTCCTCCACATAATGCAAAAAGTGAATTTTGAAGAATATCCTTAAGTATATTACTAAGATACCATTGGGGTTAAAGGTTTACCTGCATCTTGCAGAATCTGCAAAATGTGAATTATTTTACCAAAATAAGAGGGATGAACAGCGGCAGTTTAGTCAGTCAGGCAACAACACAGTATTAAGAGTCAATCCTATGTAAACTAAACGTGTATGTATGTGGACTATATGTAAATGTCTTTTATGTGAAATATCTTATTCAGGTCAGTACTAAATAAAAATGGCATGCATTTTGTATGATCCCTCTTATTTTGGTATAATTAACATTTTGCAGATTCTGCAAGGTGTATGTAAACTTTTGACCTCAACTGTATAATGAAAGTACTGCCACCAATCAATAAAAAAGCTAATCAATTCACATTTTTTAATTAATTGATTAATTGCATATTAATATAATATATTTATATTGTCATTATTTCACACTGAATCTGCAAATTAATGTAGAAACAACATAAAAGTTGTATATTTTAAATATGTTTTAACCACATCTTTTTACTAACTACCATGCTATTAGTAAAGGCCAATATCAATGATACCAATACTGCTACTGATGTCAGTATTAAATGCATTTTCCCTCAGTTTTAGCCACTGTTTATAGCCATTCAACATTAAAATATAATTGAAAGCCATTATTCCTTTAACATTTTATAGGCTGTGAAAAATATAACAACTTTTAACTGAATTTAAAACAATCTTCGCATTAACTATGAATTGAAAGCAGATCTTTATTCAAGCTACAAAAGTTAATAAGTGAACAGACCAGTGAGTGATTTTTCTTTTGTTCTTTAAT
This sequence comes from Labeo catla, assembly GCA_012976165.1. Lineage (NCBI taxonomy): Eukaryota > Metazoa > Chordata > Actinopteri > Cypriniformes > Cyprinidae > Labeo > Labeo catla. The sequence goes on along the minus strand of VONZ01000450.1, from coordinate 341,642 downwards.
TGGCATCAATGAGACAGACTGCAGCAGGTTTCACTTTAAAAGCAGTACTGTCTCTTTAAATCCTGATAACGCAGATCTGACACACATCTTTCTTCCAACTCTTTACAGTCATTTAGAACTTTTTGAGACTGTAGAACTATTTAAGACTGTGTTTACTAGGTCACTTGCCAAAAACAGGCATTTTGACATAATTGTGTGTGTTTTTGTCCATTGAAGTGTGAAAGAGAACTCTGTCTGAAACAGTGTTGCCAAGTCCTGTGAAATTGGGTTGCTTTAAATGCGATTGGGCTAGTTTTGAGTAGCAACTGGGTGGATTTTGCTGTGACAACCTGGCAACCCTGGTCTGAAGCGGCTTTCTGTTCACAGACCGTGTTCTCTTTTGTGTCTTATCGTGCTTGATAGTGTGTTCATATAGCTAATTACAATGCTAGGCAAAGGGATGCCAGGAAAAAATAAAAATGGATGTCGCTTTATTTTATTTATTTATTTTTTTTTCAATTTGAATGAATGAATGAATCAATCAATCAATCAATCATTAATAATCACACAGTTACCACATTCCTTTTGACAGTCCTAAATGAAAGTGAACATGCATGGGTGCTGTCAAAACCCAAAATAAGCACAATAATGGTTGAGCAAACAATGACAATTTACCAAATTAGTCTAAAGTTTTCCTTTAGATCGGTTTGCCAGCTAACTGAACTTCCACATGCTGTTCCTTCCATCATTCAAGCTGCCACACACTACATGCAGTACGTCCAGAAATGGTCTTGGCTGACATATTACCAAACTATGATTTGTAAAACCTAGTAGTCGGCAAATGTGTATTTGCAAAGCATTTCATTCCAGCAGACAAAGAACGGGAGAAATTATCATGTCTTGTAACACATTTAAAAATCAACTTCCGTTGATTATACTCAACGTGACAGTCTGACAACTAATTATAATACTGAGAACAGCACACACATGAGTAGTATGCTAAATCAGTCACAAAATGGGGGAAAAATGACATAAATGCACATTGAATAGGCCTTGAGACAATGTCAAGGAAGTGCAAGCAGTCAAGCAATCAAAACACTTCAAAATAATAGTCAAAATTAGTACATGTCATGCTTCTCACTGGCAACCACTGACTGAAAACCTGTTTTATGTTTTTTTTCTTCTTCTTCTTCTTCCAAATAATTGTTCAGCATCTTTGTAGTCTGAAACTTTATTAGGCGAGGCCAGATATGCTGTGATCATTTTTAAAAACTGCCTGCTCGCTTCTCAGCCGATTTGAACCATTTTGTGCATTTGGATTTTTTTGCACGTAAGTGGCAGAAGGACTTTTATTCAGTCCTCATAATTAGGCATGAGCAAGTTTCAACAGTTGGAAGACAAACAAGTATCATGCTGTCAAACGAACATGGACCTCAAAATCATATTCTTGCTGATCTGGTGACCTTGGATGTGGTTCACTTTTAACGAATGCAAGAATTTTGGTGAAGGTACTTTATGAGCAGCCAACCTGTTTGAGTCGATGTCCTGCCTTTTGTTGCCTATAAACCTCAAATTTCAGTTGCGCTGTCAGTGGGTAGCTCATTTTAATTGGTCTACGGAGGGAACATCGGTTTGAGTTTGTTTACGTAGTGGCTTTGTGGGGATTTCTCGTTAATGAGATGTTGTTTTGATAAGTCATTGCCGAGCGTTAGAATAGTATCGGCAAATATGCAAGGTCCACAAATGTCTGCAAGTACAGCACAGTAGATTTGTCTAATTAGGCATATAATAAATCAGTGCATATGCATGTGTTGTTTTCTGAGGGGAGGGTGACCTCCAAAATGGTGGTGGGCAGAAAAGGATTCATGTCACCTTGGAGGGCTTCTGTTAGACTCCCTGACAGACGGATAATCCTCTAGTTTAAACTTGGCAAATATTGATCCAATGGCCCTCTGTGGCTGGTCTCAAGACCCAGAATTGAGGGAAATGGATTATTGTGCAGGGACGAGGGGGCGGGGGGAGATGAAAATACTATCTTGACCGTCAAATGAGATAAGATCATGTGAAATCCAATGTTGGCCCCATTCTCCGGCTTTGTGGAGATGAGGGGGGAGTCTTTTGTGGAAGCCTTTAACCTTGTGAAAGGTTGATGAAGCAGATTTCGTTTCACTGCATAGACCTTCAGCAACAATAGCGGAGGTCGTTCCTCAACTCCCTTTAATCACATGTTTGCTGGGCAAGACAAACCAACTTGGTATTTTATTCTGAGCAAGTTTACATAAACTTTAAAGGTCTCGGGACATGAGAAAGTAACTTGGGGTGTAAACTATAGGGTAGTGCATGTCTGCAGTATGCTGTGTTGGACTGAGGGCCTCCTTGTGTCCTTGATGGTTGATCAAAGTTTCAAAAATGTTTTGCTGTACATGTTACATACTGCAGCAATAACAATATTACTGTTTCCCACAGTGCAATGCACATGGCTTGGCTTTCCATTTTGAGTGCAATAAACTGAAAGCATCAATTGGATTTAAAATATTTTTTTTATGTTGATTTCAGTGGTTTCAGGGGTTCAGGACCCACTAGGGGGCCTCAATACACTTCCAAGGAAGACACAAGATGGCTTAAAAAGACAAAACAAGCTTAAACAACTGAAACTGAATTTTTATTTCTATACATAGAAAAGTCATGGAATTTTTTTTTTTTTTTTAATAAGTTTTTGTATTATATTGCCACTCCTGCTTTCTGTAAATAAAAACTATAGCAGCTTTGACAGTAGAACAGCAGAATATAAAGTATTTTCTTTAAAAATGGGATCAAATAGGTTTAGCACTATTTGATTAGACTGACAAATGTTAAGAATTTTTTATAAAACCCTGGACCACAAAATCCAATGCCATCTCACAACCAATTCGTACATATTTTACAAGGTGTCTAATTCAAGTGAGGTCATCCGAATTTGTACGATTTCAGTGATGGGTAGGTTTAAGGGCGGGGTTAGGTCTAGGTCATTCATACGTATTGTGCAACTCATAAAATACGTACATTTTTGTTAAAATCGTATGAAATTGTACGAGTGAGGTCGTACAAATTCATACAAAATTAGCCACCTCGTAAAATATACATGAATTGCCGTGAAATCAGGCATGACTATATTTGTAGCAATAGCTAAAAATACATTGTATGGGTCTAAATTATTGATTTTTCTTTTATGCCAAAAATTATTAGGATATTGAGTAAAGATTATGTTTCATCAAGATATTTTATACATTTTCTACTGTAAATGTGTCAAAACTTATTTTTTTCATTAGTAATATGCATTGCTGAGAACTTTATGTCTGTGCGTGGTTCAGGTATACCCTACATTATGGGAACAAAATGTCCCCACACAGATGGCAGTATCCAAAATCCTTGTCCTTGTGGGGACATTTTTTGGTCCCCATGAGGAAACAAGCTTATAAATCATGCAGAATTAAGATTTTTGAAAATATGAAAATGCAGAAAGTTTCCCGTGGGGATAGGTTTAGGTGTAGGGTGATAAAAAACATTGCACCTGTGGGAATGTGTGTGTGTGTGTGTGTGTCTAGGATGAAAATTTGATGTCACATGCTGATTGAAATATAAATAATGAGGTTATGTGACAACAGTAGTACACCACTGTTAAAATGTTGCTTGATGCATTCTTTTTTGTAAAGTAATAGTGTGCTGTATATAGTGTTTTTACTGCACAGTATTTGGTAACACATCCACTCATTCATGTAGGTAATTGCAAGACATTCAAACAAAGGACAATGTCAAAATAACACAAAACCTTCTCTACAAGGCATATTTTCTGCAGACTTGTACTTGTTTAATGCTTCCCGTACCTTTGTGTTCTTTGTACCAGAGCTGTATTTGCTCCCTGTGGCACTGCTGGAGCGGAGGGTAAAACCACACTCTTCCATTACCAATATCATGACTCCTGAGTTTCAAATCCACCGTGCCGAGCAAACAAAACAAAAACTTGCTGTGCACCAGAAGATGGTGAACTAAGACTCAGGGCAGAAAACATGTATGACACTGAGAATCTATGCTCCTCGGCCTAAAACTCAGCAGAGAAAATGTTTGTAGAGCTGCGAGACTAGATTGGAAGTTTGCTGAGGTCAGGGAACAAATTGGAAACAAACTAAGTTGGAAATGTTAGTTTTGTTAGTTAGATGTTTAAGGCATGACGACATTAGTTCCTATCCTAGTTCCTACCTCTCTTACACTATAGATGCACTTGGACTATGACATCAGTAGCTTTAAAGTGGAAGTGAAACAGTCAGTCAAGTTTATATTATTAAGTAAACTGATTAACCACTTAGATTAAAAATCTTGTGTGTGTGTGTGTGTGTGTGTGTATAACGTGTACTAATCGTGTAACAAACATGATTAATGTAATAATTTTAAAGAAAAAATGTTTTGTTAAAGCTTTTGAAATAAGGGCATTTCCATCTTGCAATACCACATTGTGTGATGTCATGGGGTTGGTTTGCTCCAATGGCCAGTAAAGCACGATAAAAACTTTGTGAAGTAGACAATTTGATGGTATTCCTTCAAAATTGTGGTAAAAACCCAAAACATTTGTATGTTCAAAATGTAAAGGAATGCATAAACTTCACTGTACAGTAGAGCAAACCAACCCTTTACATATATATATATATATATATATTTTTTTTTCCCAGAATTGAGTGATATAAAATGAGAAAGTGAGAAATAAGTTAGAATTACGAGATTGAAACTTAGAATTCTGAGTAACAAAGTCATAATTGTGAGAAATAAACTTGAGATTGTGAGAAAAAAGTCAGAATTGCGTAATTCTGTAATTCTGAGAAAAATATCAGAATTGTGAGATATAAATAGCAATTCTGAGAAATAGTCGCACACTTCATATCTCAAGTTTAAATCTCACAATTCTGTTTATTTATTTAGGCAATTGTGAGTTTATATATATATATGTATATATATCCACAAATTCTGACTTTTTAACTTACAGGTGTGAGTTTATATCATGCAATTCTGAGAAAAAGTCGGAATTGTGAGATAAAAAGTCACAGTTACCCTTTTTTTAATGTATATTCAATGGTAGAAACAAACAAGGCTTATAGTGATATTTTACTGCTCCTAAAAAGGCCAGAAATCATAGAATATCTTTAACATTCAAGAATTGTTTCACAACTGATTACCAGACATGTGACAACCAACACTATTTGTCATCGAAAGTTAAAAAGATCTTTAGCAAAAAACAGTATCAGTCTTTTCCTCACACAGAGCTATTGTATGACTTCAGTCATCTACCTTTATGATGCTGTTTTTGAATGTAATAGTACAAAACTCCATTCATCATGCACCAACAGAATCTCAAATATTCTTCAAAACATCTCCTTTTGTGTTCAACAACAACATGAAGGTGACTAAATTATAACAGACTTTTGTTTTGAAGTGAACAAAGTTTTTAAAACTACTTTTTATAACAGTGTTGCTGAGTAACAGCACTCGAAATAAGAAAGAATATGTCAATCTGGGCAACTAGTTTATGCAACCCTGAGATTTACTTCTAAAGCTTAATGTATAAACAATTTATCTTTTGTTGCATTCATTCGCCTCCCTCCAGTGTTGTTGCCAGGCAACATTGTGGAAAAGTTGCCCTGTTGACCATCTGGATAAGACTAAGCGCTCACTTCTAACAGGTTTAACTGGTTTAGGGCACAGTTAAAATCAATTGGAAATCCTTCCGAACTGTTCTTTCTCAGACTTCAAGCTACAGTGACTGAAGCATTTAATGTAATCTGTGCATCTGTTTGTGCCATATTTTAAATCTGTCCAACTTCAGTGACTGGGCTTCTAATCTTTGTGAAAACTAGAAAATGTCTTCTTAGATGTCCATCGCAACATACTTCCAAAGCATTTACATTAACAGAGTAGAGGCAGCTTAAGTCTAAAGCAGGCAGAAATCAATAGAGGTCATTGGAAGAGTGCACATCGGCCGCCCTGCGGTCTTAAAGGCATTAGCAATCAACTAAATCACTGAACAAAATCGTCGAGTTTTCTCCAGTCGCAAAATCTACATTGTCTTGACCTTATTTTCATTGGAATGGCGTTGAAAGATGTGATATTTGTTAGGCTGTATTACTAGACACATCATGGCTCTTAGGTAAACAGTGATCAAATAGCACATAGCAAAAAAAAAAAAAAAACATCAAAAATAAATTGTAACTGTTGAAGGAAACCAACCGTTAAGAACAGAAACAAAAGGAAAACACTGAAATCTGGCTCACTAACGAATGTAACAACACAATGAAACAGGAACCCAATTAAAAGGCTTCTCCCCCACAGTATTCTCACGTGGGCTAGAGTTAGTTATCTCTCCAATTTACGCAGCGTACACTTTCTTCAGAAGGAGCACAGCGCATTTTTCACTGCTGCATGAGCTTATGCTCACACAGAACATGGCATGGGAGGGCATGACTTGTGGGTTGGGAGTCCAGTACGATGGGTGAACCTGACCACCCTCTAGTCCAGGCTCCGATTTTATAGATATGATTTCTTTGATCCTCCAATCGTGGATGCTTTGATCCAGAGAGAGAGAGAGAGAGAAAGAGAGAGCACATACTGTACTGTAGCCATGATGTATAGCAAAAACTGTATGGTAGGTGCGTGTGCACCAGTGAAATGAGCTACAGATCAAGGTCATCATCTTTCAAATGTATTTTTATAACATATATATCACGTTGTTAAAATATATGTATCTGTACCTATTTGATCACACTCTAAATTCTGAATAATAATTTAAGTAGAAAAAAAGTACTCTAAACCTGGCCTGAATTTTAATAACAATAATAATAATTATTATTATTATTAGGGATGGGACGATAAATCGATTCGTGGATCAACTGTAAGAGCTTCCGAATGCATCACGATTTTCTTTGGAATCGATTCTGAGCTTAGATTTTAACAGCAGATGGCGTTCTAATTTATTTTTTATCCGCACACTCAAACGCTCATGAAGAAGAGTGCTGAAGAGCACTTGTGCATTCGGCTGACACTGCGTTCCATTCGGAAGGGCTCATCCCTATGCCCTAATCCCTTCAAAGGGTTTACCATCCGGAGTGAAAGCTTCGAAGGGTTGAAGGGTGTAGGGGACCAAACAACTGTTTCTTGAATTGCCCTTCTGCGTCATCATCCCATGACCACACGGAGGCGCTGTCATCATGGAAAGAATCAGCGCAAAGCATCATGGGGTCCCGAAGTGTCCATCAGTTGTACCTTTCGAAATCTTTCATTCCAAAGGGCCCTTTGAAGTGGCCAATTTTGAGCACTTCAGTTTGGAACGACCCTTCGATATGGCGTCCACCGTGAGTGATCTCATTTTACCTCGGCTCAGAATGCTTTTATGATGCGAGATTATTGTAAACACATCCCACTGTGAATACCCTTGTAATTCTCTTCAACCTTTTCAAATTGTATGAACAGGCTAATTATTTTAGGTTCAAGTGCGTGTAAGGATTTGGAAACAAGCAGAGCACGGCTGTTTCTAAAGCAAGCAGTGCCATCTGCTGTTCAAAACTAAGCTCAGAATCGTTTTGAGAAAGAATCGCGATGTGTTCGGAAAATCTCGAATCGATGCTGAATCATTTCTCGATTCACGTTGCAACGATTTATCATCCCATCTCTATTAGTTAGTGTCACGCCCATGGACTGTTTTGTGTGTTTTCCCTCCCTATGTGCTCCGTGACCTGGTTTCTACCTTGCGTAATTATGTCATTTGGTTCAGGTGTGTCTTGTGATTAGTCCCTCGTTATCCTGTGCATTTAATGCTGCATTCAAGTCCTCCTGGGACATTCGTACTGACGAGTTGACAAGTTGTCATTACGACGTCAAGTGCGTTCAAGTCACTTTGGTCGGAACAAGATGGCGATTTACCTTTTCTACATAAAATTCAACAAAAAATAATCATTTTATTCATTTCAACAAATTTACCATCAGTACAGACGCTGCATATCTATTGTCTTTGGCTGCCATCCATTGCATCTCACATGTTTTTTTACTGACCCCCAACTCGGAAACTTGGGGCTTATGCTACATTCACGCCATATCGTAATTACCTAATGAGATGACAACATGTGACGTTCTACTCGGAGCTGTTCACGTCCTCAGGCTAGGAATTATGCTTTTTTATGGCAACACGATCAACACCTAAACAGAGCCTACGTTGGTCAGGTGGTACAGCGGTCATGTGGTACAAGTCGTAGCTCTCAGAAGACTCCCAGTTCACAAGTTGTAATTACGAGTTCTACGAGGATGTGAACGCGTTTTACAAGTTGGAATCTCGCAATTACGGGAATTCCGAAATGGCGTAAACGCACCTTTAAAGAAGAATTCGAGTTTCCCACTCATAATAACGACTTTGTGGCATTCATGTGCGTTCAACTCGTAAATACGGTCTATCCGACATGACTTGAATGCACCATAAGCCCCAGTCTGTTCAATCTGTCGGGTCTACATCGGCCGTTTCTCAAACGGAATGCTGTATCCTCCAGAGGTCACATTTGCAGGCTGCATACTTCATCAAGCCTGGTCTATTTCAGTTAACTGAGCCTTACATTCACGAGTCATAAGCATATTACAACAATTTATGTTTCACTAAGAATAATGGTCAAATTTATAACCGTTAATATGATAAAATAAGATCTTCTTTATGACGTATGCAGCCTACATATGCGACCTCCGGAGGATGCAGCCTTTCGTTTGAGAAACGGCCATCGTCTTACTTGTTGTTACGTGTGTCTTCTAAAGCCTCTGTTGTGGATTACCCCGTTTCGTCAATAAAGACTGTTTAACGTTTCTCGTGTCTCCTGCGTGCTTCGACTTCTATACGAATTGCGATAGTTAGTTGGTCAACATATCAGATTTTGACATGCAATATTTGAATGATATTGCTTCAGAAAACTTGTAATATAACATGCAAACTGTATGGGACTCTTTTATTGTTTTCTATCACATTTGATGTCATTTTTTTAATGTTGGTGTAATATAGGTTACTTGTAATTTTTTTATTGTACAAATATATTTAGAAGACCATTTAATTGAATTTTTTGTTAAAATCAATGTTTTTGTATTGATTTTAAAATGGTGTTGGTTTGTGTCAGAGTAAAAATCATACGTTTTTATATGAGCTGACTTGTAAAATATCTTTGGCTTGCGTGTGATAATTGGTACTAGATATTTCGCAGGCAAAATGACCTCAGACAGCCAATCTTTTCGTTTTTGCTGCCCAGATCCTTAACCAACAAGCCGCCACTACTTCCAAAGAGGCTCAAACTCATGTAAACATTCACATTTTTAGTACTTTCGTTTGACTCTGCCAGCTGCATCTCCAGCAAAATGTCCAACTGTACCAACTGTGGGATGTTTACAAGGCAATTTTAGGAAAACTGCATATGCATCAAATCAACGTCTTCCCTATGGGACAAGGAAATAAACAAATAAAATGAAATAAATAAATAAACTGAGAAATCTTTAGAGGCTTAAGTGCTCGTCTTGATTACTGTGCAGATATTTTTTGGATGAGCTTCCAGGCTCCAGCAATATGTGCCACGGAGTGTGAAGCGACATGGTAGCACTCTGTTCCCGCTGAATAAAGGCAAGCCGCTCTCCCTAAGGCAACGGCACTTTGGCAGGAGTCTCATTTTCTCGTCTCTGATAATATTTGTTTTAAGTTTAGTCTCTCCCTCTCTTCATAATAACTCCACATTTGCGACAATACAAACTCAGCACTTGAGCCAAGCTGTTTGTGTCTGCAATGGGGAAGAGCCAGCTTTATCTCAGCAACAGGATGGATATAATTTTAATGCACTGACTGAATTAAGAACCTTTTCTCTTCTGAACCAATAGAGTCTGGCCTAAAAATGAGAGCGTTCGCTTAGACAAATTAATGTGTGTCTATTCAAAACTGCCTGTAGGAAGAAACTGCAATAAAAGGTGATTTAAACTCCCCTATTCAGAGAAATAGAAGGAGACTTAATTATAAAAATTCACACTTTCAGAACCTTCCTGCTTACAGTTTCTCTTTCAAATGCATTTTTTTTCTACTGCAAAACAATCAGAGTGATACGCCCCAAGCGCCCTTCAGTAGACCTGTAACGAGACTTGAGTAAATTAATAATCTGTTTTGATAGCGGAAGGAGAAGAAAATTTAAAAAGAGAAAGTCTTCAGAGAAGGTCTTTACAGGAGAACCACAATTTTCACATCTCCATAGTTCACCCAAAAATTAAAATTTGCTCATTTACTAATATCCTTAAGGGCCATTCAAGGAGAAATTTAGCATTACATCACTTGGTCACCAAAGGGTCTTCTGCAGTGAGTGGGTGCCGTCAGAATGAAAGTCCAAACAGCTGATAAAAACATAATAATAAAACACATGTAAGTAAATCCACAAGCTGTTTGTTTTTATTAAAAGAAATCCATCATTAAGATGCTTTTAACTTCAAACTGTTGCTTCCGGCTAAAATATGAGTCCTCTATCCACATTGTTGCTTTTTTCTTTTTGCTGGAGGAAGCATTATTATAGATTGTGGACTCACTATTTGGCTAGAACTGATTATTTAAAATTGTCTTAATGATGAATTTGCAGCAAACATGCAGCTTTTCACTTCACGAGATGGTAGCTGACTGGAGTGGTGTAGATTACATATGGATTATTGTGATGTTTTTATCAGCTGTTTGGACTCTGATGGCACCCATTTACTATAGAGGATCTATTGGTGAGCAAGTAATGTAACTACTCATCTACTTCTTGGATGGCCTGAGGGTAAATTTTCTGCAATTTTTTGGCGGGGAGAGGCTCGGGGGGACTATTCTTTCAATTATTTTCTCTAACTGCAGTGGTATATTTCATAATATAGTTTTATTATTTATTTTTTTTTGCAGGCTGGAATTGTTTTAGAGGGAGACTGGGGATGGTTTTCACACTTCTTAATTCTCGGCTGGGATCATTTAGAGCCCTTTGAAGCTGAATTGAAACTGCATTTTTAACCTTCGATCCATTGAGCATTGAAGTCCACTATATGGAGAAAAATCCTGGAATGTTTTCCTCAAAAAAAAAAAACTTTGCTGCTGAAGAAAGAAAGACATGAATATCTTGGATGACATGGGGGTGAGTAAATTAATTCATTTATTTTTTTTATTATTCTGGAAGTGGAGTAATCCTTTAAAGAAAAGGCATGCCATTTTTTTCTCTAAATCAAGCAGTCATCTCATTAATCTCCAAATGTTGTCATTGATAGAATATTCTGTTATACTGTATCTGCTTTTAAAGCTGGGCAACAGTGATGTGTCTATACAGAAATTAATATTCAAAAATAAACTTCCTTTTAAAAGGAGTGTTAAGGGTCTATATATATATATATATATATACAAATACATATATTTATACACTTTTTAACCACAAATGCTTGTCTTGCTCTGCGATATGCATTCGTATGCTCCTCCAACTTCAGAATCGTTCTACATCGCTGTTTTTTTGTAAATGGTGTTTGGTGTTCACTTTGTAAAAACTGGGTCAGTGCTTCTGCAGTGATGTAGGACAATTTTTAAGTTGGAGGAGAAAATGAGATGGGAGTTTTTCGACATACCCTAAGTGTCTTGAACCGGAGTGCACAGAGTATGCATCACAAAGCTAGACAAGACAAGCATTTTAGGTTAAGGAGTATATATATTGTATATAACCAATAACCAATTGTTTTGCTAGATGAGACCCTTATTCCTCGGCTGGGATCGTGTAGAGCCCTTTGAAGCTGCAATGAAACTGCATTTTTAACCTTTATTCTGTTGAGCACCATTTAAGTCCACTATATGGAGTAAAATCCTGTAATGTTTTCCTCAGAAAACTGAATTTCTTTGCAACTGAAGAAAGAAAGACAGGAACATTTTGGATGACATGGGCTGAGTAAAATATCAGGAAATGTTTATAGAAGTGGAGTCATCCTTTAAGAGCTATTGAGATACATATATTAATGTATTTATTTTAGAAATAAATACTTTGTCTATATCTTTCCTTTTTCATCTATTTCACATCTGCACATTGTTGAGTGAATTCATTTAGTTAAGTTACTTTGCAAAGTTATCCTAATTGTTTTGCCAATTTTGCCAGTTTTGCCAACTGAAGAAAGAAAGACATGAACATCTTGGATGACATGGGGGTGAGTAAATGATCAGGAAACTTTTATTTTAGAAGTGGCATAATCCTTTAACCTTAAGTATTTTTCTTCATGGGTTTGAGGAAGAGGATATATTACACAACCTGTTCATGTTGGTATCTGCCAACTAGTTGACAGCTTGACTAGTTGTAGTGATAGATAATTATGCACTGTTTGATTAGATGCATAATCTTTGACATCAACAACAAATGTTCAAATTATTTTGCTGTTCTAAATGCACCATGTAAAAAAAACAATATATATATATATATATATATATATATGTAAAACTGTAAAAATATGTGTTGTTTTTCCCAAAACCTACCACATCAGAAGTATTTTTTAATTATATGTGATGTTTAAATACGTATTCAAATGAGTGTCCAGCAACTAATTTAGACTCTATTTACCCTTTCTAAAGTTGCAAATAAGCAAGCAAACTCCCAGCTGACTTTGTGTGCTTTTTAAATGTAGTTCATTGAGTTTTCTCGAGCAGTGAGATGAGATGGACGCATGAATGTCTCTTTGATCTTTCACTATTTTTGGTCTATAACTAATTAGCTGCTGTCTGCTCTCTCTGCTTATGTTCATTAGAGCCTTAATTTGCTTTTTAGATGGTAATGGGGTGAAGTCTTTCCATCTGATTACAAGGGTGTTTTGCCCTCATCTTGATGTTGGATATCACTGCACGCGCTAGCGCTGAGCTAACCAGGCACAACGTGTCTTACTTATCTCGCCTTTCGATGATTAGCGTCCTTTTGTCGTGGCAAACGAGTGGCTTTTTTTTCCTCAAAGAAAGGGATTTAATGTCAAATATGAATGTGTAATATTAACGCAGTATATTAGCCATCCTGTAATGTCATTAACGATTAAGAGCTGTTGATTAAGGCAGAGACTGATTGCCATATTTAGCGTGTTCAATTATCCTTTCAGGAACCTATCTTTAACCCACCCACACTAATCAAAAGCTCTGAGCTGGCATCAGCAAACAAAAACCAAAAAGCTTTGGCGACTGTTTTGCTTGACGTCCGCCTTGTCTTTGAAGTTTATGAATTATGAAACGCAATTCACGCTCGGTGGGTGTTGTGGCGCGCGTGTGCGCTCGTGTCTGTGCTGTGAAAATGAGCGTGTGTCGGTGTGTGTTTTCCTCAAATTAATACTCTGGCCTCAGTCGACAAACTCAATCAGGTTTACAGCACCTAAGTGGGCAAGGAGCTAATAGAGGTCAGCTGCTACATATGGAACAGGGAAGAACACGTTCACAACCACAGTGCACGATGCAAAGAACAAGCACCTCCAAGACACCGCTGCTTCCACACAAACACACACACGCTCCCAAATGCTATAATACTTCAGGCTGAATGGGTGAAATCTCTCATTTTATGTGACAGATATCACAAACTAACTACATCACAGTATGGCTACCTGCTTTTGTAAACTCTTTACATTGAAACAGGAAAGCAAATATATGTAATGGTGTGGATGTTTCATCTTTTCCCTTAATGATTATTTCTATCTCCTAATCTGTTCTTTCTTTCTGACACGGGATTTCTTTATTGCTGGTGGTGAGCAATCATGTAGCCAATTTAGCAAATTCTAAAATATTAATGGCCTATACTCATAACAACACTGTGTTTCAATCAAAGGATTGCAAGCTAAAGACAGTGAGCATAAAAAAGCTTTCTTGCCGTGCAGAGTTACACTTTTGTGGCATGATTTTCCTAGTTGATTATTGTTTTGTAGCTGTGTGTGCTTCCTGTTTTATTTTATTTTATTTTTGTATTATTTTATTTTATTTTATTTTATTTATTTTGTTTTATTTATTTTTATTTAGGATACTTAAAACATAGCAATATGGTAACTTTTCAGTCATAAAAACTGTTTAAATATTCAAGTAACATCACATTAAAGGCATTAAAATTATTTAATTAAAATTCCCTTTTATTAAGATTTTCAGGTGCCTGAAAATCCCTTGTTCCTTTGTCTGGTTATACCATTTTTATGACAATTACAAATTATTTGTTTACTTTTATTAATTTAGTTTTCCCAGGTTAGGCATTAGCCAAAGTCTAATAAGTGTGCAAAAAAGTTAAACAAAAATAACAGTGGTTTCTCAAAATAAAATAAAATAAAATAAAATAAATGTATTTTGATAATATACAGGGTCAAAGTTCACACCCAACTCTTGCTGTGGTCCATTGTCAGAGTTTATTTTGCAATACTGCACATGGTCATTTTTATGACCTCAGTCTGTCCCCATTTCACATAGTGTCATGTAGGCCAGTTTATTATTGTTAAAACCAATACTGTATATTGTTTAGCAAAGCAATGCATATATGCATACTGTTCAAGCCTGAAAAGCAATGTCAATATATCGTAAGACTCTGCATTTACTATTGGGTCTTAGATGTCACCAGTATGCAGAGATAATTTGATGACCCTGAATATATTATATAACCAACAACACATATCAGACCAAATGCATTCATACTCACTGTGAATTTAAACACATGCTGTTTTCAAGATGAATATTAAAATATAACACACACACACACACCGGCACGGGGCCGTAGAATGTGGGGGGTGAAAATTGCTCATGCATTATACATGACACTAATGTCATGTAATTATCTTGAGGCCCATAGAGAAAATTAATGATGCCAATTAGAACAATTGAAGATTGTTAGAAATTTCCCCCCCTTCTGCTACTTTTATTAAGCATTGTAAGTTACATGTGCTGTTATGGAGACCTCTCCTCGAAAATTAGTGTTTTGGGAGCAGGGAAATAAATAGTTGAGTTAGAATCTGTGTTCCAAAATTTAGAGCCGGTCTCATCGGCAAATGGATACAGACCCACACAAATGCACTTATTTACGTTAAAACGACAATCAGTGGTGTGATTTAACATTGTAAATAATCCATCATTTGGGATCTCTTGGGATTTATTGGTAGAAACTTTAATACATCATTTAAAAATGGCAAGGAATGCAAACAGCAGGCTCTTTTAGCATTAAGTGGCATTACCGCATGATCTCATTAGTATTTATAGGTATTCATATGTAGGTGTGGTTCCAGCACATATACATTTATCATACTTGATGAGATTCGATAATTAAATTTAGCCACACAAAATGTGCAAAAATGACTTTTTTATTAGTCCATCTGGAATTAATTTCAGTTTCATTTAATTTGTAAGTTTATACATAAGTAAAACAAGCTGGTGATTTCTGGTTACTGATACCAGCTATTTTGGTGCATTCTAGTAAATTATAGTTACACTTGTAATGGGAGAAATGGGCATAATTGGTGTCTTCCAGGCAGTGGGGGAGCAAAATACACATTGGTGTAGAAATACTTGTCACTCAGAAATTTCTAGTAAATTTCACAAACAATTTAGTTACACTTGTAATGGGAGACATTGGCATAATTGGTGTCTTCCAGGCTGTACTGAGGAAAAAATAAAATAAAATAAACTTACTCCAAAAAAACTTGGTGTAGAAATAAGAATTCACTCAGAATTTCACAAACAATTACAATGAAACAGATAAAAATAAAAATGTGAAGTAATTAAAAAAAATCTCAATATAAACACCATATGGATTATATGAAGTACTATGTGCATGTCGTGTTGTAAAGGTAGACATACACATAGAATACAACGCATATTTGTTTGATTCACAAACTGACATGAAAACAGGTTCTCAAGATTTTTTAAATTGCTAATAGTAATAATATATATCTCCCATATATAGTGAACTTCCAGTAATATCTGAATTGTTCTGTTGCGTCCCCTTCAATGAACTCTCAGAGGTTTCTCTGAGACTCTCAGAGGTTACTCTGTTTCTCTTCTAGCAAACTTTGAAGTGCAGCTTTTGTCCGCCCCAGAGAGTCTCTCTATTCCTGTCTCTATTCCTTTAGTTTCACCCAAATAGAGCGGACTGCGTCAAAGTGAAGGAGGACACATCCATCTGATGTTTATGGTCTGACATAAATGAGTTCAACTTTAACAGGATTGCCCTGCAAAGAGTGCCATGAGAGACGAAAATGATGTGCTTTAATGGTGAGATTATAACCTTATTAACCCGACTGCAGCCCAAGTGCTCATCTGGGACTCGGACGAGAGCGGGATATGTCAGGGACTACAAAGTCTCTGGGTTTGAGCGAAGACAAACGCTGTACGCATGAGCTTGTTTGCAAGCGAAACCGCGGGCCATTGTGTCGTTCTAAGGTGGGAAGACAGAATATTGAGTTTCTGCCGAGGGTTCGGAGCACAGGCTGTGCTTCCACACTAATGAAAGACAAACAAGCGCTGTGGCTCTTTGAAGGTGTGCGAGACCAAAGTGTCTAAATAAATAAAAACACACCCGTAGGTTTAGTATTCACCGGTGGTTCGGAGGCACACGGGTGTTTGTAATACATTATTTATCTACACATTTTTAATCCCATTTGCAAATTAGCAGCATTTTTTAAGTGCTATTGTGGAGAAGATTAAAGGATATCACGTCAACAAAACCTCCGGCGTGAAACCAGACTTGTCGGACATTAATATTACATGGCAGGGCTTTTGTTTGTGTGTGTCTGAAGAGCATGTAAAGGTAATTTCGGACCAGTAAACACACTAATCTTTTATCCCGAGCTGATGAAAACAGCTCCCGCTTTTCACTAAAGTGTCAGTTTGTAAAGTGCTCGTATTGTTGACGGTCTAATTCAGTGCTTCTCGATTTTTCAGGCCAACTACCACCTTTGATCAAATCCGGTGTGATCTCATTAGTATTCAGAGGCATTTGCGGAGCAGAGTGGTTTATATAGAGACCGATATGCACAATGAGTCTCATTCACGCTGAACGCTTTCATGCAGAAATCAAAACACATCAGTAAATTGAAAATTTTTATTTCTGAATTTAGAAACACCACACTCCTGGTGGTCCATCATTTTCTTTAAAACAAAATCAAGGTTACGTGAGGCACTTCACAATGAAAGTGAGCGCAATCAGTTCTTAGAGGATTTAGAAAATGGGAATCTGCACAAGCACAAGTGTCAAAACTTCTGCAGGGCCCCTAAACACCCTCAGACCCCAGAGGATTAAACTTGTTAACTGGTATATTATTTGAGCTTTAAGTTACTTTTAAAAGTAATACATAACAATATTGCATTTCTCCCTAAAAAGTAACCAATTACATTACTTAGTTACTTTTTTATAGACAATATAATATGTTATATTACTTTTGCTTTACTTTTAAAATCTGGGCGGGGTTTGCTTGTTTGTTTTTAATATAAAAAGTTATATTTTTGTCAAACGTTAAAACCCTTTAATACCAAAAGTGAAATTAATAGGCTATGCCTCAGGCTGAAGGAAATGTAAATCCACTGTACGGTAAAAAAACGAAAACACTTCAACCGTAATGCCAAACCAGCAGAGGGAGCCCTCACCTGAGTACTGACTGTGTTCCACTCCCTCTGCTTCGTCTACCTCACTTCCTGTTTGACTACTATTTAACCAGAGACCTTGCTAGTGCTCTTCACAAAGTATTGCCAGTTTAACCTGCCTTACCGAGCGTTTTCCTGTTGTTTCTGCCTGATTTACTGTGTATGATTCTGCCTCGTTCCCTGTTTTGTGATTACCTGGATTATCCCTTTTGTTTTGTTTGCCTGATCGGACTGATGTTTTGGTTTGGAATCAAAGCCTGCCTTCTCACTTTTGTCTTTTTGGATTAACCCTTTGACTGTTGATGGATTGGACTGCTTTATTGGTTTTGACCCTCTGCCTGCCTTTTGGTACCTGTCTGCTATTCTGCCTTTAATAAACTACCGCACATGGATTCTAACTCAGCCTCAGCGTCCTCGTTACATCAACACTCTTCAGCAATAATAAAAGAAAGAAACACAAATGTTATGTTTATCTAAAGTAATTTTTGCTTATTTGGACTATCACTGGTTAATAGAATGGGATTAAATTCATAAAGGAGAACTATGTTATATAACATATTTAATTATTGCAGGTTTGCGTCATATTCTGAGTGTGCATTTCACTGTTTTTATTCATTGTGCAAGTGAGATGAGCAAATGCATGTTCACATTTTGTCTAGAACTACAATAAGCATCACGTTTACACAGTGCACACAACAGCTCGGCGCTTACTCACAAATTCTCTCACCATGGGGACAGGAGAGCTGTCAGTCAATAAATGGGAAAACAAAGTAAATGGCGTTACTTATTTGAAAAAGTAGCTCATAATTTTTTGTTAATTAAAAAGTAATACATTACTTTACTAGTTACTTGAAAAAAGGTAATCTGATTACATAACGTGCGTTATTTGTAATGCGTTACCCCCAATACTCCTAAAATTGTAAAACTGAATTTAACTTAGAGGTTAGTAAAATGTTTGTCTTAACACTGAAATCATGTTAACATACTGTGAAAGTAAAAATTCAAGATATAAACTCAAAATTCTGACTCACTTTCTCACAATTTGAGTTTGCATCTCACAATCTCTCAACTTTTTTCTTGCAATTATAGGTTTATGTCTGACAATTCAGGGATTTCGCTCAGAATTGCTAAAAAAAAAAAAAAAAATTGTGAGAGAAAAGTCACAATTATCATATTTGTTTTATTTGTTGCAGAAACAAGCTTCCATAGCATATAGTTAATGTATAGCTGATGTGTCTTACTGAAACTGTTTTTTTGTTGATGTTGGTTTTTTTGTTTGTTTTTGTGATATGGGATAGTTTCTGCATTAAAATATGTGCAGATACTGTAAATACTGATTTCACGAGTTCACCTGCCCATCCAATCCTGATGGGCAATGGTAAACAAACTTGGCTTGCTGTCCTTAATGGAGGCTCGAACCCGAGGCTCGGCTTGAGCGCAGAGTTCAGTCCCCCATTGCAATATTACCTAGAGGGAGAATAACAGAAATAGAGGAGGAGAAGGGGAGGTGAAGGGATGCCAGAAGAACTGAGGCTAGGATGGTGCTTATATAGGCTTGTAATGATGATTGACAGGACTGAATGATTAGTCTCCTCCTGAACCTACGTTTGGAACTTCATTATGTTATAGTCTTACTCTTTATAAAAGGTTTATGTTTTGGGAATGACACACTTGTCTCCAAGATCTTGTTGCGTCAGGCTGTTCAGCAGAAGAAAGAAACTAATGCAGGTTTGGAACAACTTGAGGGTGAGAAAATGATGACAGAATTTTTTATTTTTGGATGAACAATCCCTTTAAAGGGGTCAACAGATGCCCATTTTCCACAAGTTGATATGATTCTTTAGGGTCTATAAAGTCTACTGAAAAGTCTATAACATGCTTTGCTTAAAATTCCTCAATGGTAGTGTAAATAACACCTTTTTTACCTTGCCAAAATCAGCTCTGCAAAAAATCATCCTGTTCTGGTCGAAGTTTCTTTAAATGTTAATGAGCTCTGCTCGCCCCATCCCTCTCTTCTCTTTGTGGAGTGACGAGCCTGTTTACTTTAGCCGCTAAACTTGGTAACTAGAATGTTATTAGGAAAGGTGTTCGCAAAGATTCATAAAAAAAAACCCTTATACACACTTCTGCCATATGTGAAGCTGGATCATGAATGATTTGTGTGAGCATAGACGGATACATGTAGATCGGGAGGCGCATTCCATTCACAAACAAACGTAATCCACTGCATCTTCAGCGGCTCCGATTTGGGGAGTAAATGACGACCACTATGTTCATTATTACATCCAGCAACATGTATATTCTTGTCTAACTTACATCCCTGCTTTGGCACCGAAACAATTGAGGTCGGACTGTTACAGCTGACAGGTCTGAGGTAAGACGCTCATGTCAATCAACTATTGTGAGAGCGGCCTCTGTCGGTGTGACGCAATTATTTTTACAGGTTAATTAAAAACCACTGCATGGATTTTTATCATTATAGGGTAGATGTGTACATACACTGCCAACACACATTAATGTTCAAACAACTGTAAAGGTGAACTTTGCATCCGATGACCCCTTTAAGCAACACTATGTTAAAATTGTAAATAGATCCGAAAAAAAACAGCAACATGAAAACAAACAAACTGACATTGTTCAAGACTTAAATGCAGAAAGACCAATTTCTGTAGTAAAAAGTAAATCCTTCGAATGTTAACTTTAAAAGCTAGTTTTGAAAACCTAGAAGTCTCATGTCTTTTTAACAGGAATGCACGTCTGTTGTGTCTTACGCAAGAGTTAAATCCTGCTGACTAAACTTTACACCCACAATCCTCTCTGTGGTTTAATGGCAACCGTGAATATCGCATTGCCAGAGAGGCTGACTGATCCAGACCTTTCCAGCCCCTCGCCGTGGCCTCCCAGTGCTTGACCAAGCAGAAAGAAGGAGTGGAGTCTCAGAGAGATTATAGAACTGTTACTACTGTAATATATAGAGCTGCTTTAATGTGGACTTAGGAGAGGGAGCAGTTTGATCCGGGCCTTGAACGACTCTTTTGGAAAATGCCAGCGGAGCATGATGTCAGTGTTAGTGGTATGAGCTTCTCTTATACAAACTGGATAAATACAACCTCAAAGCCTTTACTAACATACACCAACGACCGTTACATCTTGCAATGACTGCACCATAAAGAGTATTTACAAGTATTTTATTGCATGAAAAACTTTGTGCAATATATATGAACTGACAGATCTGAAAAGTTAAAATTACTTGTACAAGTTGATTATACTGAACCTAAGTTTTTAAGTTGAAATGGGTGGAAATTATTCACAGTGTATGTGCATTTGGGATTAACCTGTTGGGTTACTTGTTGAATGAATGGGTAATACCTTTGGTATATTTGTGTACAGTAAGTCTTCAGGAGATGTAAGCCTGCAGCCCTGCAGCTAAGTTTTCTGTCATTCTGTTCAGCTCTGAGAGCAAGAGCGCTGATCCGGTAGAGGAAGTCTCTTCTGACTCAGCTCTGTGAGGGATGTGGAACTGCAGTTGTGTCACAGTTCTGGGTCCAGCATTGCAAACACGCTGTTCCGGGTGCTGAACTCTTTATGTAGTGTGTTATGGGTTGCTGTCCAAGGTGCTGAACTACTCAGCAGTGAAGCACCACCTCAGTGTAGCTTCCAAGAGAGCAGTAGTGATCGACAACCAACAGCTAATGCATCTGTGAAGCATTCCAAATGTTTTCAACATTGATAATAATAAGAAAAAATTCAGCATATTAGAATAATTTCTGAAGGAACATGTGACACTGAAGACTGGAGTAATAATGCAGAAAATTCAGGTTTGCATTGCAAAAATAAATTAAATTTTAAAATATAGAAAACAAAAAACAGTTATTTTTAATTCTATTAATATTTCACAGTATTACTGTGGTTTTGATCAAATAAATGCAGCTTTGGTGAGCATAAGAAAGTTCTTTTAGAACTTTAAAAAATTTAATTGACTACTTTTGAACAGTAGTGTATATCCCCAACCATTTAACAAAGGCATTTTTTTTTTCCATCAAACTGTCACATTTGCTTTAAAATGTGGTATGCAGTTAATTAATTGCACTGTTAGCCATGGTTTGTTTCTATGGATTCTTCAACTCAAATTCTCATTGTGACAAATGTCCCCATTCAATGTGAGATTATTCTGACATAGGAGTATGTTGGGTTAATTCAGCTGTATTTTGCTTCCTGCGCAGTGGCAGAAATGCTTTAGTTGGCAAGTCTTCAAGCTGTGTGTCTATACAGAAATTGACTTCCAAAAATAATCCCACCCTGAGAAATATTCACTCGAGTAAAAAATATGACAACACTAATGATTCTTTAAACTAAATGCATCAAACAATAAGAAAATCTCAAATGCACTGAACGCAAATGTCATTAAAAACTAAATTGCAAAACTGATTGCAAACAATGACAGCAGCCTAACAGATATTTATTGCGTTCCTTGCTAAGCAAATTGCAATTAGAAAAAAAGACATGTAATACAGCTGATCATTTAAGAGTGTCTGTATTTAAAAGAATGGGCTTAATATCCGAGAAGACAGTTGTTCATTTCATTTGCTCATTAGGGGTGTTGAAATCAAGAAAACAATCAATCTCTGATTGCTCAGTCCCAGGAAATAAACCACAATAGCAGAGTCAACAGAGCGGCATGTTGCAGGGAGAAATCAAACGCGCCGTCACTTTAAAGCACAAGTTTTTCTTTTACAGTAGTTCAAACCGTTACACGGCACCTGTTGGTTCATTGAGTATTCATCACCCCACCTCCAGGCAGAAAAAGACTCGCTTTCTTCCTTTAGAGAGGCATCAAAGCGGCCCATCCTAAGAGGAAATAGCAGTTCATCATTGTTGTTTGGGTTTTCGGTCGACAGTATGTAAATCTGCTCTCATATTGCGGTGTTTTGCATTAATGAAGTGAAGTTGAGCTCCAGACCTTTGACTGCAAATGCTGTCTCTCTCTCTCGCTCGCTCAGAAATGCACAGACTTGTTCACAATAACGCACAACAAATCATGAGACTTATTCACCACAAATATTTGGCAGCTAAATATGCACAGAGCAAAATGTCAGTAGTACCATCGACAGCCTGTGCTTATTCGCTTAAATGAATGAAATAAAGCATTTCACCCTATTTACTGAAGTTAAGATGCCCCAAGTGTGAAGCCTGACTGACTCGAGAAGGAAATGATACGAAAACACATTGATTTTAAGATTAATATATCATGCACTCTAGAAAACAACAAAGAAAACTGATGTAGGAGAAGGTCATGTAATCAAACGGGTCAGTTATGCGGAGGCGGTCATATCACAGAGGTCGTGACCTCCGTCGGTAAAACAGAAATAATGCACTTTCTTAACGTGAAAGGTGATTGTGCTGGAAGATCTCTGTGCACATACATGTTGTGTGTCTCTATGATGTGTGAAAATAATAGGCAGTGTAGAGGATAAATCGACATGGGGCAGAGAGGTCAGAGGTCAGGAACGCTAGAGTCACTGTTCACATAACACCAATCAGCTGACCAAACAGATCAATAAGGCTAAGAAACTCAGGTCCGGTGGAAAGCACAAAGCGAGAAGAAGCGGTTCTATTTGTTCTTCGTCTTCTTTAAAAGGTGCTATTTTTGACTGCTGAACATAATATGCCTTCACGCGCTGATGTATTTATCTTCCTTTATACCGGCGTATCCCCTAAGACATTTGAATGATATCTTGCGATGCTCTATTTGACAAGATAATGCTTTCTTTTTAAGCAACTCATCACAAATGCCGTAAAAATTCCATCTTTTGTCTTTTTATGCAAGGCGTCTTTGTGATTTTGATCCCTTGCTCATTTTAGATGACACAGGACAGATGCTCTCTTTTTACAGCGTGGCTTTGCTGCTTCTCTCAGCGGAAGGTAGAATACAAAGGAAAGATGGGTACGGAGAGAGAGAGCGAGCGTGAGAGAGAATATCAGGGCTTACGAAACTGCTCCAAGACCTTGAGAAAAAGAAAAGCCTGTGTAGTGTACTTGCAGTACAACTAAGAGGAGATATGAAACAGATTACAAGGTGACGGTGCCCCAGCACCTCTTTTACCCTGGAGAGGCCAACCTTGCCCCCCAGAAATCACTCAGCTTCATTCATCAAAGGCTCTTTTAAAGGGCCCATCCCTGAGCCCCCTCTGTGCAGCCGTGGTCTGCCTCAAATCCTCCTCTCTAACCCTCATCTCGCGTATCTTTCTATCTCTCAGCTTGAGCCATTTGCTGCAGTCTCTCGCTGTGTCTTTGTTTCTTTCTCTCTCTATATATCTCTTGCTGTTTCACACACACAGAAAAGACATTTGCATGCAGTATTTCAGTACAAAAACATGCATCTTATTTACTAACCGCTATCTCTGCTAATATAGATGGTGTCTTATTCGTGGAAGTCAGCGCCATTTGCCTGCTGCAATTAATGTGGTAATATTCAAGGAAAGCAGGTGGTGAAAAGAGGTGCTTGTGTATTTTGTTTTTAATCTGTGAACTGATCATGGCTGATGACGTTAAGCATGGTTTTGGCGTGTTTGAGAAGCTAATTGAGGTTTTCTGCTCTCTGTGGTGGAGTGACACTGTAAAGTCCACGTTAAAGTCTACTTCCAAAACATTTCACAAATAATTTACTCACCCCCTTGTCATCCAAGATGTTCATGTCTTTCTGTCTTCAGGCGTGAGGAAATTCTGTTTTTTGAGGAAAGCATTTCAGGATTTTTCTCCATATAATGGACTTTTTCTCCATATAATGTGCCCCGATTTTAAACTTCCAAAATGTAGTTTAAATGCAGCTTCAAAGGGCTCTAAACGATCCCAGCTGAGGAAGAAGGGTCTTATCTATACTTCTCTATACTTTTTAAACACAAAGGCTTGTGTTGCACAGGCTCTGGGATGTGCGTTCATGTACTATTGAATCATGTCGGAAGGTCACATGGACGTAGGTGGAACCGCAGACCCAGTGTTTACGAGCGAATGCACAAAGACTAAGAAAGTGCAAGTAAGTACAAACAAAAAGGTACAACGATGTCGGACGATTCTGAAGTTGTAGGAGAAAATAACATGGAGTTTTTCAACATACTCTACCTTTTTGAGCCAGAGTTCACAGACGATGAACTTGTGGTGATTCGAAGACGTAATTTGTAGTAGTGATGGGAAGTTCGGATCATTTTACAGACTCGGACCTTTGAGTCTCATTCAGCAAATTGAACGAATCTTTTTTTGAGTCATTTCGTTCATTTTAGCAAAATCAGCATCACGTGACAGCCCCATAAGATGAACTAACGACTCAAACAACCCGAAGACTCGAAACAGGTGAACTAATTCCAGTACAGAACCTAATAGGATGTTGTACATGGGCGACTGAACAAATCACTCCTCCGAGAACATGGAACATGGCCCGAACCCAGAGAACTCCCCTCATCTCAAGTATAGGATGAGGATAGATTAAGAGTGAGGAGTTGGGTGCAGGGGGGATGCCGAAAAACAGTCAAATGACGGAGGTAAGATGGCTGTGTGCATATATATATGACTTGTGCTAGTTTGGATGATTAGCTAGACAAGTTGCACCTGAGCCAAATTAGTTGATTATCTGATCGTGCTCCTCCCGAACTTTGTTATCAAACATCATTTTTCGAAAACAATGACAGATCGTTTCGCTAGATAAGACCCTTCTTCCACGGCTGGGATTGTTTAGAGCCCTTTGAAGCTGCATTTAAACTACATTTTGGAAGTGCAAATTCGGGGCACCAATGAAGTCCATTATATGCAGAAAAATCCTGAAATGCTTTCCTCAAAAACAATAATTTCTTTATAAAACTTTTCAAGCACTAACTTATGATTGGATGCTTTCTGACCCTGCATAGACAGCAATACGACGTTCAAGGCCCAGAATTGTAGTAAGAATAATGATAAAATAATCCATGTGACATCAGTGGTTCAACCTTAATGTTATGAAAAAAGAAAACAAAAATAATTACTTATTCAGCAATTTCTTCATGAGAGAATCACAGCACATGTGTGGTGGTACTCTCATGAATGCATGGTGAATACTGACACAGTGTTGTTATTTTAGTTTTCTTTCCACACATAAATGTATTCTCCTAGCTTCATAAAATTACAGTTGAACCACTATTGTCACATGGACAATTTTACTGATGTCCTTACTACCTTTCTGGGCCTTGAACGTTGTGGAGATGTGTAAAGATGAACAAAGGTCTTACGGGTTTGGAATGACATGAGGGTGAATAATTAATGACAGAAATTAAATTTTTTGGTGGACTATCCCTTTTATGCACCACTATATAAATTGCTGCATTTCTTGGCAACTGTAAACAGCTTACAGTTAGATGAATGGTATGATGGATATTACTTGGTGGCAGAATTGTTTATTCTGAGTATAAATATTGATAACTAAATATTTAGGATTAGTGTCTTTTATCATACTGCAGCTGCTGCAGTTTTATATAAGCAATAAGACACAATAAAGTTCATATTTAAGGGGTTTTTAGGCTTCAGAATTCACTTCCAGGGTGGTAAATTCACTGTAATAAGCCTCTCTGCTGTGATACACAAGCTTTTTACTTTGTGATGGATCCTGATCATCCTGGCGGGGTTTATTTAGTGATAATGATTGGCTGACTGCACATTGTTCCTTAATGCATGTTTACACACAAAAACATCCTCAGGAATCAATGGTTAGAGGGATGAGACTCTGACTAAATTATACAACACAAGTAGTATTGCATTCCTAATCCATTAACATACATTATAAGAAGGAAGCAAAATGACATTTGCCAGGAGTAATTGCAATCGTAGTAAGACCTCTGGTTCTATCAGCCATATAAAATGACAGAAGCGAGCTTGTTCCTCTCTAATGAGAATTAAAGATACTTTTCCAATGTCACGTCAAGAACGAACACTCTTGTAAGGACTACATTACTGAAAGGTTTTTTGAAGTGAAAAAAACTGTTCCATGACCATAAGTGTGAGATTGTGTGTTTCTATGTGTCACTTATGTGAGGCTTATAATAACTGCAGCTCTCTGAGGACTTCAGCAACGCTTTTACCTGCTTTGAAAAAAAAAAAAAAAATCAATGTAGCAATCCTGTGATGATCAACAGAGTGGCGAATGGAAACTTAATGGAGTAAAAGCACTGTCATTGTTTTGAATCCATTCCACTATTTATTTAAAGGGATTATTATCAATTTGACACACAAGTGAACAAGTTCACTGAAGTGCTCAACTAATAGCTTAGAACTTACCACATCATCTAAAAAAAATGCCATTAGACATGACAATAGTGAAGTTTGGAACAATACACTGTGAAATATGTCTTGTAGGTTCAACACTGATCAACCAGATCCACATATGACCCTGAGAATTTCATTTTAAATCACATGAGTCTACAACAGTTGCAGGTCTATAACAGGTGTTGAACAACCTTGAACATCCTTGAGGACCAAAAAAAAGTCTGAACATATTTTTCTGCTTTATTCAAGCTTCTTTGAAATACCATGTACTGTAAAAAAAAAAAAGTGCTATACAAAACTGAACTTGCAGAGTGATGGTTATGACATGAAAAGATCAGACTGATTTGAGTTTAATATATAATAACTTAATAAAAAGGTTGGGATTGTTGATTGATTGATTGATTGATATAGGTCTCTAATGTTGACCAAGTCTGCATTGATTTAATCCTAAATACAGTAAAAACAGTAATATTGTGAAATAAAATAACTGTTTTCTATAATATTAAAATGTAATTTATTCCTGTGATGCAAAGTGGAATTTTAAGCATCATTACTCCAGTTTTGAGTGTCACATGATCCTTCAGAAACCATTGTAATGTGCCACAAAATAAAACTAACTTACTAAATAAATAAATAAATAAATATACTTTTTTTAAATTAAAATTCTATTATCACCTATTATTGTCACACTTACGTGCATTTTTTTTAGTTAGTTTTCTAGTTAGTTATTTTTCATTTATGCATGAAATCTAACTCTTTTGTAACATTATTAGTGTCTTTACTGTTATTTTTAATCAGTTTAATGCATCCTTGCTGAACAAAGTATTAATGTTTTTCATTAATTTATTCATTCATTCATTAAGAAATGAATAGAATTGAAATTAATTGAATTAGAATGTATGTTAGATAAGTCCTGTTGTTAGTTTTTTTTTTTCTTTTTTTTCCAGTTTGTTTGTTTGTTTGTTTGTTTAATCTTATTTATTTATTTGCATAAATTAGATTAACTAAATTAATATGACTGGTGGATAGATATTGAATTATTTTTAAGTTACATACAGAGGATAATTTTTAGGATAATACAATATTTGGCCAAGATACAAGTATTTGAAAATATGGAATCTGAGGGTGCAAAAAACAAAAAAAACAAAAAAATATTGAGAAAATCGTCTTTCAAGTTGTCCAAATAAAGTTAGCAATCCGTATTAAATTAAGTTAAATTAAAAATTAAGTTTTTATACATTTACAGTGGGAAATTTACAAAATATCTTCATGGAACATGATCTTTACTTAATATTCTAATGATTTTTGGCATAAAAGAAAAATCAATAATTTTGACACAAACAATTGCATTACGACAGATATACCCATGCTAGGGTCCAAGGTCACATTTGTTCTTTGGCCACATAAAAGCTAAAAATCACCTCTGACAAATGACACACAGAAGACAATCAAATGTTTGTTCATGCGACAGTCTTAACGATGAAGTTTTGTTGTATAATGATTTTTTTTTTTTTTCTAATTCATTAAATGCTATTTTTAGTTGCAAAAAAAAAAAATCCTGTAAGAAGCAGAGAGTGACAAATTACAAAAGAACACCGATCGGATCAATTCATGATTAACACTTCGCTGGCAGAGGTGTGCTCGACCAGACATTTGCTCTTCTCATTAAGCGACTGAGAGGAAATGTCATGTTTCTAAGACCGGCTAAGATTAGCTCACAATGAAGTAGACCTCTAATTCCCATGACCAGTGCTCAGGTCCTGTGTGTGTGATGTGTCAGACGGGTCAAGAATCACACACACAAAAGAGTTCAAATGAGTATTTTTGTCTTATCTTATTATTGATTCACAGTAATGATTCACAGCCATGCAGTCATCACGCAGTCGGTGGGTGATCTTATTAGTATTCCCATGCATCTGTAAAGTGCATTTGTTTGGAAGAAGGATCTACATACTGTATTGACTCAACTGCTCTCTTTTTTTTTTTTTTTAGTAAATAGTGGTGAAACTTTGTCCAAGAAAGAAATTTGTAATTAATTTAGCCTTTAGAAAAAGCATTAAACAGAATAAAACTTCTATTATTAATAGGATTGCAGTGAATGGTCTGCAGCTCTGGCCACTAAAATATAAATCTGTTAATAAATGCAAAGCTTTAGAGTTGATACTGAAACTCATCTTAATGATGCTAGATGAACACGGATATAAAAACCTACTGGGATTAAAATAATAGCGGAATGAAGTCAGACAGATACGGATATGATACGGAGAAGCTAGTGAAATGAGCTCCATGTCTCATATTATTTTTAATTTGTGGAGTCTATCAAAGGATTATTACTCCCTGCTGAAGCTTAAAAAGACAAGTTTCATTTACATGGTTTTCAACAGAAAATAGTCACATACTAGAACAGATAATGCATTTTTAAATGGCAGCCACAGTTTGCAATGAATGCAAATCATGGAGGATACTGTCTGCATCAGATAGCATTTGATTTACACTGTGCAAACAGTGATAAATAATACCCGCACAAAATATATTCAATATATTAAAAATTCAAAATGTACCCCCTGATTTTGGGCACAGAAAGCCCCAAATGGTCTTTTTTATTATATTTAAAGTTTGCATCATTTAAACGATACGTATTTCATGGAGTTAAAAGTGTGACAACTAGCCCCGATTCCCTTTTTAATTACTAAAGCCAATTTCCTTTATACGCAGCAGATCTGAGTGGTCTAAAAACAGACCCAGTTTCATCAAGCACTATTTCTGTTTTATTTCTTCACAGTTCTGACTCCACAAGGACATTAGTTGAAAACATTTGTACAAAAGCGTTATTATTAGTCTTTGCAAGAATGAATGTTGATTGAAGTTAAGATGCATTACATGTAATGTCAGCACAAGTCGCTCTGATGTCATTTACAGAAAGCAGGTGGAAGATTTGAAAGCTTCGCACTGATTGAATAATTTCATGCTTTTTCAGATAGATGCAGTCATGCTCTGCCTATCCCTGAACACACACACACTCAAACATCCCTTCTGACAATACTGATTGTTAAATGATTGGTGTGTCCAACCAAATATTTCCTGTGTTGAATTTGAAATGAAATTGAATTTCAGGCTCCAGTGAGATGGCAGCGGTAAAAAAAAAACAAAAAAAAAAAAACAAATACTTTTTCAGAGAAAGTGTTGCAGTCAAAAGTACAGCACATTTTGGCATTGCTCTCTCTTCTTTGTTCCTCTTCCGCTCATGTAATTTATTTTGCTCACTTTCTGGAAGCGGTTTTATGAGCTAGATCATTCATTTTCACCATTTAAAATGTTTTGTACCGGGCAGTTTCATAAATGAAAAAGCATGATGACTTTCTTGGTGCCTTTTGGTTAAAGCCTCCCCAAACTTTTACATTGCTTTTGAAGCCACGTCGGTGTTTCTAACATGTCTAACATGCTAATTAGATTTTTTTTTAGCTAAAAGATGTAAATGAAATGTGGTCTTGTTTAATTTGAACGTAAATCATATTAATGTCTAAACGACTTTATGCTTTTGTGAGCAGAATCATGCAACAAACCTAACTAAAACATGAGATTTCAGTAGAAAACCCCTTTTTAATAAAACATAATAGACTATATGTGATAATGGCTTTGTGTGTGAATGTAGCTTTATCGTAATGTTTTATGTAAGATGTCAGGGACTGTGTCATGATGTGATTATAGTATAAGAATCAGTTAAATGAACTGTTTGAATTAAACAATCTGTGGATGATTCACGAGCAGATTGAATAATGTCTAGATGAATGTTATATGCTTTATTGTTTAAGACTAAGTATTGCTGTTTCAATTAATTTCACTCTGCTCATTTTCATCTCCCCGAGTCTGTTGCATGACCTGTCAGTTTTCTACTTAAGCCTGAAGAATTTAATCCATTTGGCATGACTCTACAGCCACAGATCTCCCCTGAGCTTAAACTCCCAGAAACCCGAAACATGTTTACTTAGGTAACTTTAAATAACCTTCAAGCGTTGTCTTATTAAGATCTATGTTTAATTCGGCAGGAGGACGGATTAGCATGATGCTTCTGCGCTAAGCGCTTTAAAAAGTGTGTTTGCAGAGAGTATGACTTCTCAAGTGACTTTGAATGCAGTACATGGACTTATTTGTCTCCATCTGACTTCACTGATCTCACATTAACACACGCTCGTAAGTAAACTTTCACGGCTGTGTTCAGCTCACTTTATTCAAGGCTAAACTTTTAGGGATAAAATGAATATATTATTATTTACTCAGCCATCATTTAAAACCAAATCGTTTTCTGTCTTCTGTGAAGGTCATGATGTGACATTTTGCAACAAAAACACCATAAAACATTCCATTCCGCTCATACAAAATATAATCACAGATATCTGAAGCTACAAGAAATCAACTTAAAGTTCTGTATTTACTTATTTTAATTACACAGCTCTTTGGAATACTTGATTCTGACTGGATTGTAAGATAATGAACAGGTAAAAGCAGCAGTATTTCATGTCCACATAATTTATTTAATTATTATTATCATTATTGTTATTATTAACCAGGGTGACTGTTCGTTACCCATTACATAAAGTTCAAAATCATTCAACAGACGCCTACTAGACACTGCTTTTCTCAGTGGAAGATTTACATGTGAGCTAACAAAATATTTCAAATCAAATCAATGTTTGTCTAATTCTATACTTACCATGTAAAAAAGCATGAAAATGTACATTCAGACAGTTGTTATTACCAAACAAACTCCTTCAGTGTGATGCAATACTGAATACTATGCAATATGATGCATATTGTTCCTTACGTAATGTAAATAAAGCATTGATGTTGAAGCACAATGTTTTGCATCATTCAGAATAAGAAAAAAACAAACAAAAAAACATGATAATATCTGAAGATTGCTGAGAACGAGGTGAAAATGAACAGCGTTTTGGTGGAGCAGATAAAAGTCCCAGACAGCACTTTAGAATACTCTTCCGTCATTAATGGATAACTACACAGGAACAAATGATTAATGCACTATTAACATTCTAGCAACTACTATTAACTACCAAGAAACTAACGAATCAGAAAGTAATAGCACTCATTTGAAAGTGGTGGTTTACTATTAGCTAATCAGTAACTACTATTTTTTTTATATCTCCCAGAAAACTACTAAGAACTACTATATACAGGTTCATAATTAAAGTGAATAATGCAAAATGCATAATTTATTCTAAAGTAAAAATTATGGTATCCCACTAGTAATGATTTAAGTATTACACTTGAGTCATTACTATCCAAAACCTTACATATACCTCAAAAGCATACAATGATTTCAGTCATTACTAGAGAGTTATCATGATCTTCACTTTAGAATACTGATCCGAATAATTAGTAATCCCTTCTAAAGGATTTGGAGATTCTTAAGTCATTACTAGTGGGTTGCCATGATGCTCACTTTAGAATTAATTATACATATTGCATTATTTACATTAATTATGAACCTGCATATAGTAGTTCTTAGTAGTTCTCTGGGAGATATGAAAAAGTAGTAGTTACTGATTAGCTAATAGTGAACTACTACTTTCAACTGAGCATTATTACTGTCTGATTCATTGATCAGAATTTCTTGTTAGTTAATAGTAGTTACCATAATGCTATTAGTGCATTAGTCATTTGTTCCTAGTTATTCATTAATGATGGAACACTATTCTAAAGTATTACCAAGTCCCATATAAGTCTGATTTAATTTGTAGATTAAAAAAGAAAAAAAATCATTAAATCAAGGATGTTTTAATAGAGAGAAAAAAAAATCCTAAAGGATTTGCATAAATAATCCATGATATGTGAGGTCACTCTTGCTTATTTAAAAACTCATGAAACATTCTGACATGAGATATTAATTGACAGTAAAGCCATTTGCCGTGTTCAAATGTGCCACTTACCATTATAGGCTCTTTCTAGCTACAGCCATGAGGACAGAGGGGGAAAACACTTTGTCACAGATGAGATAAGATCCTTTTAGGTTTAATGTTATGCCTCTGAAAAAAAAAAAGGTCCACTAATTGATAAATGGGAGCAGAGCCGCAGGAAGTAGGCTACTCGTGGCTACTGGCTGAAATAGACCGGGATGAAGCTCTTTCATCGTGAAATATTAATAGGCCTATTTCTCCCCTGACCCCCATTTTGCTGTATGGCAGACAGTGAAAACCACAAAGAGCCATCACCGTGGCATAAGCCATCGCAGCGATGAGACGCTTTTGCGTTTGGCCGTTAACATAAAAACCCTGCGCTGTCTGCGCTCATCAGTTGTCCAAAGTGTCTCTTACTTCAAAGTTGGAGTGACTGTATTAAATAAATGGCTATCAATATTGCATGAACATTCTAATTTAGAGCTTTCGGAGGAATGATTCTTCATTCGAACCTTTGATATAAAAATCATAGTGCCTCCAGGGCAGGGGCCTTGATTCGGGAGTGCTGGGGGTCAGTTTGCTAGCGAGGTGGGTTTGATTGTTTTATCTCCCTTCATATCTTTGCAAGATACCCCAGGGCCATCATCATCTGTTCCGCAGTTTTGTAATCTTTATTTAATCTGACGAAACCACACTCCGGAGTGGGCCGGGCGATGCCATATGAAGCTCAGCTGCATCTAAAAACCATAAACAACTGCGTCTAATAAACAAAGTGCCATCCCAGAGTAATTCAATTATATATTCTAAGAGAGACCCGGCTGGTAAACAAAAAACGGAATCATAAAAAGACGAGAAGCGAATGTTTAGAAGCGTCCGAGAGTCCAGGGATTGGATGCGGTCGAAATGACGGCTTTGTATTTGAGCGCTTGGGCTGGCGAGGGAATGATGTGGAGGATTTTTTATTCAGCTGAGACTATGATTAATTGAACACATGCTTGTTTTGAAATAGCAATTCCAGACGAGAGTGACTTTATTTTCAGTTTAGCGGTTGTGACGTTTCTCCATGACAAGAATACATTCATGCAAACAATTAGAATAAAACACTCTAAAGGAAATGACAAAAGATAAATAGCACCAGCTGAAAGGAGTGAAAAGAACAATGAATTCAACAAGCCTGTATTCATTACTACGGCCACGCTAAACAAACAATGACAATGACACAGTGAGATGCACTGTGTATGTACAGTGATTTTTTTATATTCCCGTATGTAGTCTATATATGATTCTTGAGCAGTCATTCTACTATGTGGATATGGTGTTCAATTATAAATTTTGTTTTTTGTTTTTTCCTAATTTTTTTTTTTTGTTGTTGTTGTTGGAAATCATGATAATTTCTTTCAGGATTCTTAGATGAACTGTAAGTTCAACACCACAAATGTCTTTTTAATGTGCCCTAGCTGAGTATTATTTATTTACAGTTGAGGTCAAAAGTTTGCATCCCCCTTTCAGTATCATTAAAAATGTTATTTTACCAAAATAAGAGGGATTATACAAATTGCATTTCATTGTTTATTTAGTACTTACCTGAATAAGATGTTTCACATAATGATGTTTACACATAGTCCACAAAAAAAAAAAATATAGTTGAATTTAAAAAAATGACCCGTTTCAAAAGTTTATATTTCCTTGATTCTTAATGCTTAATACTGTTTGTTTGTTTTTTCAGCATTTTTGTGTATTTGAATGCTTTCCAACAATGACAATATGATTTTAAAATCCATCTTTTGACACTGAGGACAACTGAGAGACTCATACGTAACTATTACAGAAAGTAATAGTTGGGGGTGAAAACTTTTGAACAGACTGGAGATGTGTACATTTTTATTATTTTGCCTAAATATCATATTTTTTTCACTTAGTACTACCCTTCAGAGGCTACAGAAGATAGTTACACGTTTCCCAGAAGACAAAATAACCTAAACTTACCCTGATCTTCGGATTCAAAAAGTTTACACTCCTGGCTCTTAATGTATTGTGTTTCCTTCTGAAGCATCAGTGAGTGTTTGAACCTTCTGTAATAGTTGCATTTAAGTCCCTCAGTTGTCCTCAGTGTGAAAAGATGGATCTCAAAATCATACAGTCATTGTTGGAAAGGGTTCAAATACACGGAAATGCTGGAAAACTAAATATTTTTTGGGACCTGAAGGATTTTTCTGAAGAACAGCAGGCATTTTAACTGTTGGGGACAAACAAAGGACTTATAAACAACTATCACTAAACAAAACCAAAAAAAAACAAACAAAAAAAAAAAACGCACAGCTGTGGATCATTCAGTGAATCATCCATGTGAAATATTTTATTCAGGTCAGTAGTAAATAAACAATAACATGGATTCCTCTTATTTTGGTGAAATAACATTTTTAATTATTCTAAAAGGGGGATGCAAACTTTTGACCTTAACTGTTTTCATTTATTTTTATCTTATCTTATCTTATCTTATCTTATCTTACCCAAACTTTTGAATGGTACTGTATCATGGTTTCCACAAAAATACTAAGCAACAAAAATAGTTTTCAGCATTGATAATAATAAGAAATGTTTCTTGAGCATACAACCAGCACATTAGAATGATTTATGACACTGAAGACTGGAGTAATGATGCTGAAAATTCAGTTTTGCATTACAGAAATAAATTCCATTTAAAAAAATATTACAATAGAAAACAGTTATTTTAAATTAAAATAATATTTCACATTATATCAGTTTTTACTATTTTTGATTTAAAAAATGATGCCTTGGTGAGCATGAGACAATAAAAAATCCTAATTATTCCAAACTTAATTATTCCACATAGATAGATAGATAGATAGATAGATAGATAGATAGATAGATAGATAAATAGATGACACTATGTGGCGCTATAATAATCATTCCTTTCCTTATGACGTGAGTGTGGTAAAAGAACAGCAGGCTCTTCATTATTCAGTCATCATCATTTAACCACAGCCAAGGTCTTTGACATAATAAACATCTGATATCAATCATTTTCTTAACCCATATCTTTTCCCTCATCTGCTAGCAGGCCAGTCAGTGTGTCAGCTGAAGACGTCTCTCAAGTGTCCCATGGCTCCTCCACTTGCCCCGTCTCACCCACAGGCCTCAGAACAGCTGTTCATGATGATACTTGAGCTATGGCAGAAGCCCCACTGTTAGAGCACAGCTCCCTTTCTCTGCTTCAGCCAGGACTGAGATTATTGCAGTCGGCTGCGACGGCTAACCACGCTATCATTCCCCTGCAGCTGCTGCCTATCTGTCCAAACCTACCCAACCAACGGCAGCCCCACGGGGAGGAACAGTCGCTCCATTTTCAACTCCTGTCTCTTTTTTTCTCCAACCTCTGGAATTCACTTTACAGCAGGGAGCAATAAGTAAAGATGATCAAGCAAAATGGTTTACCATATTAAAAACTTGCTAACCAATCAACTAAAGACTTGTAAAATAAAAACAAGTCAATTATAAATATTTTATATTAATTATATTAATAACAATGTTTCTTGAACATCTAATCAGCATATTAGAATAATTTCTGAAGTATCATGTGTCCCTATATGTTAATAATGTTATTTTATAATAACATATTTTGCAGTTTAATCAACTGAAGGGATTAATCTGGTGTAGATCACAGTTGTAACCAGTTGTAACCAAGAGTCAAGACATTCGATTTTGTGCAGTGCACAGGAAATACAGTATAGTATTTAAAAAAATACATGGTATTTAAACAAACAAAAAAGTAGGGGAAAAACTTCATATTAGCACCTCTTATAATTCAGCTTGTCATTTATGAATTATTGATTGTATACGTATTGTAAATATCATATATTCACCAGCATGTGCACATATTTACCCTCCAGCTATTTATTCAGCTTTCTCTCTCTGTCTCCCTCTCTTTCTATTGTCTTGCGACAAAAGTCGATTGTGTTGGACCTGAATTCTGTCCTCCCTCCCAAACCACATTAGCTCTCATTGAAGACACAAACACACGGCTGTGTGACAAATCACCTGGAGAAAACCCACGATACACGGGGAGAAATCGATACGCGTCCATGCAGAACAATTACATAATTTATCTATCAATCCATATGCTGTTATTAAACGCCAATAGGGATATTTCAGCTCTGCAGATTCCTGAAAGGCTGCAGACAGAGAGTTTGCACATTTGTGTAATATTTATTAATGCTTTTCCAATGTAAAACCTTGTTTATCGCGGCAGTAAAGCTTTTTTCTGTCTAGAGAGAGGGAGGGACAGGACTCAGTTTTACTACGTCATTAGCTGCTCCATGCATTGATTTCCACATGATGGAGAAGACCTGGGCTCTCTGAGGTAATCAAGACAGCGATCTAATGAATGGCATTAATCAAGTAAAGCTGACTGGCTTTTACCATCACATTCGAAATTCCTTTGTCTGTCAATGGATCATGACAGTTCATTATTCTTTTGTATCCAAAATTGTGTTTTGTAGCAACCACATCTCAATATTACAACACATCTCTGGGCTGTTTTACAGTATCATTAATTTAAACTGGTTTGTTTATGCCCAGTTCCATGAGTGATTGTATTTTTACACAAGATATTGTATATAGTTTTGAAGATAACTCACACTATGTATTACCAACACGTTCTCACTCCCAACTCATCACATATTGACGCTTGGTGAGGACCCTTTGGCATCACTTTTTGACGCACAGGGTACCCCTGTAATTTTTCGATGTGTAGGGTCCTTCATTGCTTTAAATAAGAAACCCTTGGCGTCATAGTGCTGACGCAAAAGGCACTGGGAATTTTATTGTCATGATTAAATTATACATTGGGTAATAATATTGTCATTATTGCATATGTGTTTGGGTGTGATTTTTCAATGTAAACATTCATTATGTACACATTTACAAGCACATAACCCAATCCCTGCCCCTAAACCTACCATTTGTCAATAAAACACAAGATATAACTGGCAGATACAGTTACAGTCAAAACGGTTAATTTGTGAGAGGAATAGACGTGATCTGTCTTCGTCCACCGTAAAGCTCAATATGTTTGTACGTAAATAAATTCAAAAAAGGCCGCTCGCCAGAGGAAGCGTTACGTCAGCCTTGTTTGTGAAATGCCATTGGCTCTTGTGTGTATTGTGTTAATGTTTGGGAGTATCTTTATGAATGAGATGTGAGCATGTTAACAGAGCAGGATCATTTTCAGCGATTAAAACCTTATGTTTTACTTTTTTCTTTGCATAAAGATATCGTATGGCTTCAGAAGACTCGGAATGCAACATGACTTGTTTGTAATGTTTTTATACTGCTTGTTTATGGTCAGTTTCTTCAATAAATACCTGTGACTGTACTTATATTTGCCTGTTATGTGTTTTATATTGTTCAGAAGTGGGTAAGTTTAGGGTAAGGGTGGGTTTAGGTGCTCCAGTGAAAGTATAAATTTATATAAAATTATTCATATTTTTACAAATGCATACAAACCATTAAATTAAGGCAAACAACTGAAATCAGTGGAGGACCCTGCATGTCCAAAAAGCGACGCCAAAGAGTCCTGACCAAGTTGTGCATGAGAACGTGTTGGTATTACACAATAAATGATTTTTAAATACATCATTTTTAAAACCAATATTGGCAAAAATATTTTGAATATTTTGAAATGTCAATATGGGACAAAAAAAAAAAAAAACATCACGTCAGAACTTGTTTGATTTGTTTTATGAGTGAATCAACATTTTTGAACAAAATTGTTTGAGAAAATAATTTACATATTTTTTTTAAATTACCTTTTTCAGAGTGTTTTTTCTAAACAACCCTAGTATAGCTTACCAAAGGGTAAATTTCAACTTTTTTTGTGATGATTATTGACCTAGAGAGTCCAGAGAATTGTACTGCAGTGTTTTTGTTGTTTTGTTTTTTGTTTTTTTTTGTTTTGTTTTGTTTTTTCAGTCTGAACAAAAAACCTACAGTTTGCAAAAGGTTTTTACATCTTCTCAATCATTTAACAAAATATTTGAATGACAGCAGTGGTGCTAGAGGCAAAGTTGTCCAGAATGAGTAGTTCTATCATATGATATGAATATCACCTGTATGTGCGAAAAAACTGCGCAATATACAATCATTTACGCCCTTGAAAAATGCAATATCGCCCCCAGTGGCCAATTTCTTTCAAATTTATCACAGACCTTTGAGGCTGTGAGTCAAACAGGCCCACCAAGTTTCATTCTGATCAGCCTATGGTTGTCTAATGGCTCACGATCAAATTTGACATAAGACACTTGAGCCTGCGACTGACGGTTTAGGAGTTACGAGCGATTTTATACTTTTGTTCGCTGTAGCATCCCCGTCAGGCCGATTGAGGCAAGCTTTGGTGACATTGTTGGTTGTGTGAGTACTTCCATCCCTCCAAGTTTCAAGTCTTTTTACAGTTTGGTCTGCGTGATCAGTTTTACATGGAGCTTGCTGATCTTTGTCCATTCTAACAATTACAATAGGGTTTCAGCAGTACGCGCTTGAACCCGTAATTTAAGATCAAATCAAATTATGAATATTTTACTGCCATTGTGTCAATATGTAATCACATAATCTACAAAAAAATAACTAATCTTCTTATGAGCATTTTAAAACAAGCAAGTACTTAATTTTTGGAATCTGATAGCTTAATACAGATTACATGTTGCTACCCAGCACTGAACACATGGTTGTTTGTTTTCTACTCACATTCAGCTGCTTTAATTTAGCTAAACTTTGTGAAGTTCCTGTGAAGGGATATATCGACTTGTTACCTTAGCTGATTGCAGTGCCCTTCGAAATGAATAAACCATATTCATTCCCTACATTTTGGAATCTCACTTAAGATTGCTGAATACCCAGATGCGGCATTTCATTTACATAGAACTAAAGCTAAACCACTCGCCTAAAACTTCTACAATATTCTCTTGCTTCCTAGCAAGCTCTGGTATTTCCATTGGGAAATGCAAATCTAGTTTACCATCTAGTTAGAGCTTCTTCAAGCAATTATTATCTAAACCCTGTCTCCGCTTGGACAGACCGCCTTTATGTGGGCTTTAACGCCGTCTGGATGGCCTTTTTTATTGATATCTGCCTTTCCCTACAGAGAAGTTAGCCATCATCAAATATTCATGGTGTATCAACACAAAATGGCTGTTTTTGTAAAGCTGACCCATTTCCAACATTTGCCCTCGGAGAAACGCACTTTGGAAACGCAAGGAGGGAATGGCGGCCTGCAGCGATGTTCCCACGGGCATGAGGGGAGTTTGATTGCACACTTCTGTTACAGCCATTATACAATTAAACACTTTATAAGCTATTTAAATTGAGGTTAGACACTATTTGATGTTATATACTTTATTATGTGTCTTCGTTCACGGTTTGTCACTAAGCGTAGAGATTCTGAATGCCAAAATTAATGACATGGAAAAACATTCCAGCAAAGAGCAACACATTATTTCCCATGTTGCTTATTATTTTCAGCATAAAATATTATTTCCCCTTTTTATATTTCATGAACGCCCTGCCGAATTTATTAAACCATACATTTGTCACGAGTAAAGCCCAGAAAAGAGCGTTTCCATTTATAATACGGAGATTTTATAGTCTTGTTGACAAAGTCGGTGCTAAAAAGAGCTACCGATCTGAGCAGTGACTTTCACTCATGAATTATCATTATTCCCAGTGTTTGTTACGCTGCAATAGCCGGCTGGGGTGAGATGAATTATTACAGTATCAAAGTCACGCAGATATGATGTATCACTCATAGCTGCTGAAGCACTGGAGACCCGACTGTACGGCCGCTGCGAGGCCTCAGATATGTGGAAGTGTGGCGGATCTTTAGCTCTAGGACTTAATGAGACGGGGAAGTTTGGGGTGAGAGACACTGAAAAAAGGCAGACAGATTCTGCATCATTCTGCTGCCCAATAGTCCATGCAGCAGTAATATTTGAGTGGTTATCTGTTCCAACGGAGCAAAGACTAATGAGGCACAGACATGCACACACATATAAACTTCAGTCCCACCAACAGGATCATGAGACGGGTTATTTATCATTTTTAGGCCAAAGGTTTTCATAGTTTTTAGCTTAATGAAGGACAAATATGTGGTCAGCGTCTCAAATACCACACACTTATATTAATGGAAAGACTTCAGAAAGTGAGGATATGGCATTTTTTTGCTAAAGTAGCCAACTGGATTCACTATTGATTGCTTTAAATGCATCACTCTCTTAAAATGGAATGGACTAATTCTGATTTACCCAACCACAAAAAGGAATTGCAATATATCAACACAGCTGTAAAAGATTAGTATTTGTAATGGACTCTGAAAATGGTTGTTTAAAAAATGTAATTATAAATAATATTAATTAATAGAGCGTTTCTGCCACAGGATAAAAAAAAAAGGTAATTGTGATTTTTTTTTTATCTCACTATTCTGACATTTTTTTCTCTCTCATAATTCTTAGAAATACTTTGAATTGACGGCAAATTGATATGAACTTGTAGTACTGTCAGAAAAAGTTGGAATTGACCCTTCGTAAAAACTTGCCTCCTTAGTTGTTATTTCCAACAAACAGTGTTGCTCTCGTGCTACACATCATGTTCTAATGCAGTTAAAAATACATCGCGGAGCAAAGAGGAAGCTGACAACATGCCGAAAGACAAGACTTAGCAGGTTACTTCTAGTATGAAATAAGTTCTCAGCTTTAAAATGTTGTCATTTTTTACGAAATTCAAACTATAAATATCGTTTTTGTGGCTCTTCAATGTGTCGTGACAGATCACTGTCTTACTTTATTAGATCAATGACACGTGAACCGACTGTCTTTTCTCCTTGACTTGAAGGAGAAGTCCACTTCCAGAACAACAATTTATAGGTAATGTATTCACCCCCTTGTCATCCAAGATGTTCATATCTTTCCTTCTTCAGTCGTAAAGAAAATATGTTTTTTGAGGAAAACATTTCTGCATTTTTCTCCATATAATGGACTGATATGGTGCCCCGATTTTGAACTTCCAAAATGCAGTTTAAATGCGACTTCAAACGATCCCAAATGCGGTTGTAAACAATCCCAGCCGAGGAAGAAGGGTCTTATCTAGTAAAATGATCTGTTGTTTTCATTGAAAAAAATACAATTTTAATCTCAAACGCTTGTCTTGTCTTGCTCTCCCTGAACTCTGTATATTCTGGCTCAAGACAGTTAGGATATGTTGAAAAATTCCCATCTCATGTTCTCTCTCAACTTTAAAATCGTTCTATGTCACTGTTTTACCTTTTTTTGTTGAAGGTGTTTGATCTTATTTGCATGTTCACTTTGCAAAGACTGGGTCGGTACTTCTGCAGTGATGTAGGATGATTTTGAAATGATTTTTGAAGTTGAGGGAGAAAATACGATTTTTTTTTTTTTTTTTTTTAATGAAAATAACCAATCATTTTGCTAGATAAGACCCTTCTTCCTTGGCTGGGATCATTTACAA
Source organism: Labeo catla (assembly GCA_012976165.1). Classification (NCBI taxonomy): domain Eukaryota; kingdom Metazoa; phylum Chordata; class Actinopteri; order Cypriniformes; family Cyprinidae; genus Labeo; species Labeo catla. The sequence continues at coordinate 299,288 of VONZ01000450.1, read as the reverse complement.
CTGCATTTCGGATCATTTGAAGTTGCATTTAAACTGCATTTTGGAAGTTCAAATTTGGGGCACCATACCAGTCCATTATATGGAGAAAAATCCTGAAATGTTTTCTTCAGAAAACACAATTTCTCCTTGAAAGAAAGACATGAACATCTTGGATGACAAGGGAGTGAGTAATGGAAGTGGACTTCTCCTTTAAAGCACAAAGAAAAAACATTAATGAACATCATAACGTATTTTATTTAAACCTGTATTTCAATACATTTCATTTCAGCATTTCAAGTTTAAGTCCACCGGAGTTAATCTATTCTCCTGTCTGATTTGTTTGTCAGACAGAATGGCAGATTCGGCGTGATGACTGGTCAGATCGCCTGTCAATCAAGCTGTTTGCAAAGAGTCTTCCAAGTGTTTATATCTTGTGTCTATGACTTTATATCTCACAATTATGAGAAATAATTTTTTTCTCAAAATTACGAGAAAAAAAGTCTTTAATTGTGAGATAAAACGTTCCTGTGGTTAAAACATATGGAAACTTGTTTCCACAAAAAAAAAATGCATCTTTCTATCTCACAATTCTGACTTTTTCTCACAACTGAGAGTTTACATTTTGCAATTCTGACTTTTTTAGAGTTATAAAGTCAGAACTGTATAATAAATATAAAGTTACAATTCTGTGTTATGCAGTTAGAACTGCAAGATATAAACTCAAAATTGCGAGATATAATTGCAATTAAAAATTGGGTAACACTTTTTATGAAGCCCATATTTATAATACATTATAAGGGTATTCTCATGGCAGACATTATAATGAATGCTTAATGCATTATATAAAAAAAAAAAAAAACTTGTTGTTATGTTATATTATCTTATAATTAATCATAACAACAATTATGATACAATTATAACACTTATGCATTTGCAGTTATAACAATAGATTATGATTATTTATAACACACAATGAACACTATATTAAATATTATTTTACACTTATAATGGACTATATATCTTGGCATTGTTTATTTAAGATCTGCACACTAGCTTACTACATCTTTTAAGTGGTTAGGTGTGGAGTGTTATTTGAATGCTTCTGTGCGCCTAATATTAATTTTGATGTGAGCTAGTTAATAATTTCAGTTGAAAAAACTGCACTGTTTATATGTTAGGTTACATTTTATTTTGATGCTTTCCTTAGTCTACTGACTATAGTCGCCTATATGTCAACTGAGTATTTGTAACGCCACGCCAGCAGAGGGAGCCCTCACCCATTGACTCTCTGTTACCGCTCCCTCTGCTGCTTCATGGGTTACTTCCTGTTTGGTGGCCATTTAAGGAGGCCTATACCAAACAGGCCCCGCAAAGTATTGTTTTGCCTGTGCAGACTCTACCAAGCGTTTATCCTGTTTCATTGCCTTGTTTTTGCCTTCTTCACGGTTTTGTTTCATTGTCATAGTTTTGTCTTGTTTTTGCCATAGTTTTGTTTTTGCTTCATTGCCATAGTTTTTGCCTAGTTTCATTGCCTTGTTTATTTGTCACTTGTGGACTGCTCACCGGTATTTGGACTCTGCCTGTTTATTTGGATTTCGCTTTTGTCTTGCCTACGTTTCATTGTTTGTTGGAGATTGACCCTGCCTGTCTTGACTACGATCTGTTTAATAAAGCTCGCATCTGGATCTCACACACTTCCCTGGAGTCCCGTTACAGTATTAGTAGGCTTATGTTAAGGTTAGGGTAGGTAGAATGTTGCCGTACTTGCAAAGTTGCTTATAGTCAGTTTGTCTTTTGGGGAACCGTCAAAATTAAGTGATAGCATATATTTAGCAGACATACTACTAATATTCCAGTGACTGCTAGTTGACATGTAGTTGCAGAGTTACTAATCAACAGCTGACTAAAGGGAGTTGTTGTATTTTTTGATTAGTGGTGGAAACGGGCTTCCATACACTTTTATAAATAAAATGAATAAAAAACTAATATACAGTGGTCAACATTTGAAGTGGATCAAAACCTTTCATTAAAGTTGTCCAAAAACCAAAACAATACCCGTTCTTGTCTTAGGACAACTTCGGTTGAACTTTTTTGAGCCACTTCAAATGTTGACTGTATTCAAAATGATAATACTTACAACAAAATGTTCTAATAAACTTACATTTTCTCATATGAAAGCAATATTGGAAACATAAGGTGAAAAGATTCTGAACTTTTTTTTCAATAACACCCAAGAGACAATGTTGTGACATGAAAAAAGTCCATTCCTGTGAAGATAAGCCACATTTTCGAGATCGAAACCTTTAACGCCATCCATCTGTTGATGACTCCAGACCATATCTGAGTCTGATCTATCACAGGTCACCATTCATCAGTCTCTGGAAGTGAAAGTCTACAGTCTCTCACATCTAAAGGTCATCAAAAGAAACATGTAGCAGCAGGGAAGCGGGTGAATTAGGACTTTTGTGAATTTCATTGGCACTTGAAATAATCAGGTCAAAGTCTAGTAAAGCTCTTCTGTGCTCACACTTGTGAGAAACTCTGTTACATTATTCAAATATGACCTTACGTTTTCATCTCGCTCACTCTTCCTCTCTTACTGGCTCTCTGATGAACAGTCTACTTCTCCTAACAGTTTTCTTTTTAACTGAAGGTACTGGTGTGAGCTAAAAGTTTTCTTTTCTTTAATCAAAATGAAACACTGCCAAACTGAATACAAGAAAAAGTGTTTTGTATATTGACTTTTAAATATTTTTAAATCTTTGAATATGCAAATTAGACATCATCTTACAAGACAAATTTGCATATCATATCAAAAGTGATACAGACCCCCGCATAAAATGTCACCTTGTTTATTGATGTTTTAATGTGATCAACAACTCAGTGGTTGGTAATTGTCATAAAACTTTGTTTTTAAAAGATAAAAATACAAAAGAATTTCAAAGACCTCTGACAAATACCAGCGATATCATTCAAGAAGAAATATCTAAAATTAGGAGCCTGTACCAGGCAGTCAGTGCCTTCTCAAAACTGTTTGGAAGAGAAAATAATTAACAAAAACAAAAGATGGTAAAATATTACAAACCTTTTTGGATCTCCTATGTAACTTTGGTTACTCTAATTTACTCAAATATTAGTTTGCTTACTGTCAGAGGGTGAAAAATCTGATTTCTAAACACATTGTTGATGACGAGCTGCATGAAAACAGAAAAAGAAGTTTTGGGGCAAAAGCGATAAATTACATTCCCACACATCGGCAGTTGACGTGCATCTCTAGAGGTGCTCTGCAACCCCAGAACCCATAAATCTAGGCCATAAAAGAGATAATCAGATGGGACAGAGGTGCTCATATTGGTGCAGGGGGAAAGATTTGATTGAGGTGCATTTGAAGGACATTTTGCATGTAGTTTGAGAGAAAAGGAGGACACCGGACCAAGGAGCAGTATATTGCCTGACCTTTGTCTGCCGTGTGCAATGTCCCCGTGATAAAAATTTACAGTTTTCCTGGCAATAAGGTGTGTAACTCAGCAGTAATAAAGGTCAGGGACTGCTTCCTTTGAGAGAAGTGCCACAGGTCAGCTCTGCAATACTGATGAAATGACCTGTGTGTAGCGGCGCCTGCGAGCTGACTGTATCTGTTAAGCTTGCTGAGGTGTGTCTTTATCCAATAGGCTTAGAAAAGACAAACATAGACATGAGCAGATAACACAATCTGGCAGAATTTGGTTTGGAGAAAAGATTTGTGTTGCTGTTTTAATTCTGAGGGCTGTATGTACTTGGATTCTCATTCACTCCCTCTGCATATTCACACTTGTCAACAATTAGTTGAGTCAACTTAAAATAATTTGTTACCCTGCTGCCTTAAAATTTTAAATTCAGTCAAATAAGTTTAGTCAACTTGCAATATTAAGTTGTACTAAGTGACAACTTAGATATTTGAGTTGCCTTAACAAAAGGTTTGTTAAACTTAAAAGCTGGTTAAGTTACCCAGCTGCCTTAAAATTTGAAGTTGAATCCACTCAAATATCTAAGTTGTCACTTTGTACAACTTAACATTTTAAGTTGACTAAACTTTTTTAAGTTAACTGAACTTAAAAATTTAAGGCAGCCGGGTAACAAATTATTTTAAGTTGACTCAACATAATTTTTTATTTTTTTTTTACAGTGAGAAAAAAATTATACATATATAAATTATATTTTTAAAGTATATTAAAATAGAAAACAGTTATTTTAAATAGTAATACTAGTTCACATTAATTGTTCTGTTTTTTTTTGTTTGTTTGTTTGTTTTGTTTTTTGATGAAGTAAATGCAGACTTGATGAGCATAAGAGACTTAAAAAAAATAATAATCTGATCCTCAGACATTTTTATGATAGATATGCAAAAATATTAAGTGGCACAACTGTTTTAAATAATAACAATAATAATAATGATGATGATGATTATAATATTTTGAAGGATCATATCAAACTAAAGAATGGAGTAATGACTGGCGAAAATGCAGCGTTGCATTACATTAATACATTACATTTGAAAATACATTTACATCAAAAACATTTCAAACTTTTGAACTGGTGATATTTATGCTGTTGGTATTTACATGCCCTTGTAATATATATACGTATGGACGCATAGAGGAGCATTGTAAACAGAGCAAATAACCTGCATTACAGCTGCATGAATGCAGGGTAAACATGTTCCTATCTGCCTGTGTCTGTATCAGCCTCCTCTGCATTAGAAGCATGTTTGTTTTCCTCCCCCCTCCCACTCTCTCTTTCTGTCTTTCAGTCTCTCGTTTTGCTCGTAGCATCTCAGTTTTCCAATCTTGGCCGGTTGTTTTGGAAGAGAGCTGTGATGAATGTGGCTCGGGTCGGGTTGACCTCGGAGATAACCCCTGCTTTCTCGTGGCGAAAATTCATCAGCGCCTCATGCGGAGGCCCACGGGACCCGTGATTCAGCACTCAAGGTGAGTGTTTGTCATGAGGCTTTGGGAAGACAGGACAGGAAGAGAGGAGAAAACGAGAGCAGCTCATGCAGGTTTCATTCTGCGAAGTCCCTGCTGAGTCTTTCTGTCCCCTCCAGGGACAACAGAAATCTCCCATCTGGACTTTTTCTTCTCCGCTTTTCTGCTCTCCTACTTTTCTTTCCTTTTTTTGTTCAGTCTTTTATTTCTTTCATTCTGTTTTCCCTCTTTCTCTTCAAGGCCACTGTGGTCTTAATGATGTCTTAAAACTCAGATTGTTGTGTAAAAGCTCTGCTGCTCACAGGGTCATCCAACATTTACCACACCTTCAGCTTTCACTGCATCATCTGTAATTAAATTCACAATGCTAGCATGCTTGGCCAAAGGTGTGTGAACACCCCTTCTAATTAACAGGTTTTCTATTAATGCTACACCATAAAATTACATACTAGAAGATTTTGTGCTTTCAGCCTTGTTGAAACAATTCAAGGAAGGCTTTTTCTCTTGCAACTTGATGTTACCTGTACACAAAATGAGGACCAAACAGATATGGCTTGTTAAGTCTGGTAGGGAAGAACTTCACTGCCTTCTTTGGACTGTAATGTCCCCTTTAAAACCTAGGTTTGTTAGCATTATAATATGCACAAAAATAAAGGTTCTTTTTAGCCTTTTTTCTTCAGAATGACATGGACATGTTTCTGAAAAATAAGGATTGACAATGCATTGAAAATGAATGGGAAGCCAATTTTCATCTAGCGGAAATTAATGAAAGCGATTTCTTTCATGATAATACAACTATAGATTTATGGCTTTGATTACTATACATGCTGACATAGAAGCTATTTTAGAGTAAAACATGATTTCAAAAATACATATTTCATAGACAATGTAAAAATTTCGTATTAATAAATTTGTTTGGAAATTTCATTTTCAAAATGCGGTTAACAGGTAATAAAACAGATCATAGTACCATAAAATCCCCTAAAAATACAAAATAATAAATGTAAATAAATAAATAAATAAAATTACACACACACACACACACACACATAGTAAGGTTAGGGTTAGGATTAGGATTTTTTGTAATTTGTAATTCTTTTGAACATTTTATTATTATTATTATTATTATTATTATTATTATTATTATTATAATTATTATTATTATTTTGTAATTTTTTTTAGTAAGCACAATGATTGACTTTATTCAAGCATTTGTTTTTCCTTAAATGTTCATGAAAATCTCCCCTAAAATAAGTAAGCAAGTAAGTACATAAATGTTTAAGAAATAAATCAAACTAAAATATATATTTGGCCATTTTTTAGCAAGCTTTATTTTTAAAAGTACAAGAATGAACAATTATAGACTTTAATAGAGCATTTTGAGTATTTTTTCCCTGGCCTAACAGTCAAAAGAAGGCTATAAATGCTTATGAAATATGATTCATACTGGGGTCACCCACACAAGTGTCAGCTCGCAACGTTACATCGTATGCGCTACTGCCCAATGCCTTTTCTAATGAATACAGGCCCTTTCAGGTATTGTCCATCACAACAACCTGATATAGGATGAATGTTAATAACTAATGGTGGTCAACAGAACTAGGCCAATTGGTGTAATCTTACCAGCATATGCTTATCATTTTATCCCTACTTATATATTTCACACTGAATACCCACAATTCCACACTATCCCATCAGACTCAGATTGTACAGTCTATGAATTAGCCAAGGATAGAGAATGTAGCTTAATGTCTTTCCGGCATCAAAAGACAGAGTGAAAAAAAAAAACATATATTCCCCAATATATTTCATTATTCCATCTCTTTCTTGCTGGCTGAAATGAAATTGTCCCCGTCTAAATCAGATTGGGAGATTTGGATAAAGGTTGCTCAATTGCAGCAACAACCAAAGCCGGCGGAGAGGAGTAATATATCCTGATTGAAGTGCATTGTTGCATCAGCCGTGGCGGTTTGTGACGGAAATGGCATTATTCGGCTGCTCATCATATTGGGGATCTATGAAGGCTTATCGGAGAAGCGAACAGCGTGTATGCAAATGGTCGTCTCCAGTGGAATGGCATTGGAGCTGATTAAAATAATTCAAACAAGTACATTTGGGAGCTGTGCCAGGCAGACGTTATGAGCGACAGGGCCCGTTGCTCTCACAAAGGACAGAGTCCCCGAGTCCTGTTTGTTACACTAAGGTCTCATATGAGACATCAAGTGCACTTAGATGTGTCTCTGGGATGAGAAGACATTTATTCAACGAGTGCATAAACAAGGTCTCCGGGAGTGAAATGTATTCAAGAATAGCACCATTGTGTTAACTCGGAAAAGTGGGCAATTATATTCATCAAAATGTTCAACAAGATGTGTTCATCTTTATTTATGAATATAAACAGGTGCATTCTTTTGGGAACAAAAAAATTGTTTCTTGAGGGCAGATGTAACAAGACTAATAATGTCTCAAAGCTGACGTATTCCTTTAATATGTCGTAATTAATGCAATAATTCATGCAAAGTCTTTATTTTTTCAATTCTTATTCTTGTAATATGTCTGTTCCTCTCCGTGTGGCTTTCTCTCACACTCTTGATGTTATTTTTAATCTCCATAACTGTTTCTTGTGGGTTGTGGGAGGTTCATGTGCAGCATGAGAAGTAAAGGGGAGGGCCAATGTTTTTTTTTTGTTGTTTTTTTTTAAATCAGAATCCCACCGTTTCTCCAAGAACATAGAAAAATAATGATTACTTCCATTCTGGATTGACATTTGTGTATATTCAGAAAGTTCCAAAGAAGATATACAGACAGAAATAAAGACAGATGGATGGACTGACAGATACACAGACAGGTAGGTAGACGGACGGACGGATGGACGGACGGGCAGAGGGACAGATAGACAGACAGATGGATGGCACATGGACGGACGGACAAACAGATAGATGATTGGATGGACGGATGGATGGACATAGATAAATGGATGGACAGATAGATGGCACATTGACGGATGGACAGCGGACAGATGGATGGATGGGTGGATGGATGGCACATGCACAGACGGACAGAGGGACGACGGATGACACATGGATGGATGGACGGACGGACAGATGGATAGATGGATGGATCTCAGACAGACAGACGGATGGACATAGATAAATGGATGGACAGATGGATGGCACATTGATGGATGGACAGACGGACAGATATAGACGGATGGATAGATGGATGGATGGTGGATGGATGGCACATGACGGATGGACAGAGGGATGGACGGATGACACATGGACAGAGACGGACAGACAGACAGACAGATAGACAGATAGAGAGAGAGAGAGAAAGAGAGAGAGAGACTGGATGGATGGATGGATGGATGGATGGATGGATGGACAGATGGACACACACACAGGCGGTTGGATAGATAGGCAAACAGAGAGATAGATAGTGTTGGGTCTACGAAGAGCACTTCCTTTATTCAGTCCTAACTGTGGCATGTCTGGTATAAACACGCTGACTGCATGCAGTGTATTGTAGTAACTTCAGTGGTTCACACGCGGTACTGCGAGCATCATGGAGTGACAGCAGGGACACAGTGTGGTATGGATCAGCAGCTCTGAGCACCGCTGCGCACTCTACCTTTGATAGCAGCTGCGCCCGTGCTGTTTTCCCTCTCTTACCGAAGACACTGTGAAGAAAAAAAAGCGGAAGGGAAGCTGTCCACTGTATATCTCTTTGTTATTGTGCCACAAGAAGTAATGTTTACTCAGAGAATGTCACAAACATGCAGGACGTGCTGAACCTCTGGTAACCCGGCACTTCAGAACAACAGCCTAGGAGTGAACAAATGAAAGACCTAGTGTTGTTTCCTAGTGCTGAAAGCCCTAGAAACATTTTTGGGGAAAACATGTAGCTTAACATGTAGTTTATTTTTTCTGCAGTGAATAAAATTTAATAGAGACAATGGCTTCCAAATACTTGTCTGACGATTGTCTGGGCTCAAATCAGTTGCCTGCTTATATGGATGTTCACCGCCTCAAATGACAAGAATTTAAATGGAGAATTTTTTCCTCATTAGCTTTGCTCCATTGCATCGAAATAGATGTCATTCCACCTGGTTCAAACTGCGCTTTTGATGGATGGGCTTGTGCGGTAAAGAATTAGTTTTAGGGCACCTTAGAGCATTTACACAAAGCCAGGGTAAGAAAATATCATTTATATCTTCTCGTAGGGGGAGGAGAGTCAGTAAATTTGACAGGTGAAGCGTGTCAATTTACCTTGATTATACGCCCACTTCAATTCACAGGTGAACTTGAAATTTGTCTTTTTTCGCCGTTCATGTGAAGAAGGAGGAACCGTGGGGCTGAAGATTGTGTTTTTGTGCAGCTGTGACAATAAAACGTTAAAAAAGCTATCCTGCTGTCATGTGGGAGAATACATGACAGCCAAGCCTTAATACGTTTAGCTGATATTAAATTATTCAAGAAGCACTGTCAACCCTTCCAACCTGCTTTTCACCCACTATCCACAGATGCATGCTGGGAAGTTATTGGAACCTCCTTATCCAGTCTTGGATGCCTTGTCCCTTGATAAAGGGCTTTGTATTGGGAGCTTTGAATTCCTTTTTGACTGACTTTTCCCAACGTCATTTTTTTTTTTTTTTCTTTTTTTTGTCAAGACATTTTTAGATATTATAGAATTCACAGAAATCACGTACATTACTATTCAAGTTGTGGTTCTGTGTTAACACATCACTCAAATTGCAAAGACATGGTTTGGGGTTGTTAGATAATTTTCTTCATTACAAGCAGGTCCTGTTTTTTGGGTAATTTGTTTTTTGGATCAGAAAATTATGAATTTAATTGATGGGAAGTTAGATTTATTTATATGAACAAGTTAAATCCATTTTATTTAAATAGCACTTTTTACAGTTGGTTTCAAAGCAGCATTACAGAAAATAATGTTTATGTTCATAACATCTTAATATGTTCATGCCTTCATATGTAGCAGCTGGACAATAATATAGTTCACATTTTTTTCATTGATATAAACAATCAAGCTGTTTTGATTTGTTACAGTTTATAATACATATTGCTTACGTATGCTGTATATGCAAATAAACTTGGATATACTTATGATGTACTTATTTATCCAACTTTATTTAGCTATGCAATAATTGTTCTTTAAAACATAATTGCTGCCAATTTCCTGGGATGAAAACTTGTAGCATCAAAACTGTAATATACCAGTAATGTTACCTGCATTGTTACCTGCATACAAACAAATCATAAGATTGTATGAACATCTACAAGGTCAGGATGTGCTGTTTTGGGCCAATCATAAAGTTTTTACAGATATGTGAATTGTCCAGGAAATAAGGAAAAGGTGACTGATATGATATGATTTCAATGCCCCACATATTAATAGCTGCTCCCTGATGCCCACCATTTATATACAGTATAATTACTCAACGATGTAATTGCGAAAGAAAACATTGAAATATGTGACCCTGGACCACAAAACCAGTCTTAAGTAGCACAGGTATACTTGCAGCAATAGCCAAAAATACATTGTATGTGTCAAAATTGTCGAATTTTATTTTATGCCAAAAATCATTAGGATATTAAGATCATGTTCCATGAAGATATGTTGTAAATTTCCTACTGTAAATATATCAAAACCTATTTTTTGATTAGTAATATGGATTGCTAAGAACTTTATTTGGACAACTTTAAAGGTGATTTTCTCAGTATTTAAATTTTTTTGCACCCTCAGATTCCAGATTTTCAAATATTTGTATCTCAGCCAAATATTGTCCTATCCTAACAAACCATACATCCCTTACTATCCAGTGCACTATGTCTTTTTATAGTATACTATGTGGCCATTCTGGGAACCGGCAGAGCTTGTGGCTGCTAATAATAACATGCATTCTAATGTAAAGCCTTGACGGAGTAATCAAATTCTCATTAACACAATGCTCCACTTGGAAGGAGAGAAAAGATGAGCCTCATAGAGGATGAGCATCTGCTAAGGTGCTTTAGAGTGTCAACATCCACAACAAAGAGTGACAGTAGAAAAAGCATGCAGATCTATTATTTATGAGAAGCCTTTTTTTCGTATTAACCATCACTAATGTGTTACAGAGATACGTGATAGAAACTAGTACACTGGGCAGTTGATTAAGCAAACATGCTATTCTACATTTACACTGTAGATGTAATCATATATATATATATATATATATATATATATTTTTTTTCTATTTAAAGTGCATTTAAAGAGATGCTCACAATTCTGAGGGGAAAAAAAATCAGAATTGCAAAATGTTAACTTGCGGTTGCAACATATAGAGAAGAAAACAGAATTGCAAGGAAAAAAGTCTGAATTTAAAAATATACTCTCTGTTTGTTTTTTGCACACAAAATGTTGTTATGGTTCTTTACAAAAGTTGAACATAACTTGCGGTTCAGCAGGCAAGTAATGAGAGCCCATTTATCGTCTGATTGATTTAGTCCTTGATTCAGGCCGTTGACTTCTGTGATTGATTCAGTCTGATTCATAGATCATTAAAAATTAAATATCAAGCTTTAGACTGAGCGGTATGACTCAATGTGTCAAGGCATCATACTAGCACCAGACTTCTGAAGTTCACTGCAGAAGGTAATTATTGCTTTTATCCAGAGATAAAATAAAACGCTTTGAATCCTCAGAGCTACTGAAGTTCTTCAAGGTTGAGGTCTGGACGTGAGGTGTTCACATGTGTCTTTCAAAGCGTTAATATGTACATTAGGGCACTTTGCTATCACTCGACCTTGTCACCTCCAGGGAAATGACTCTCATATGGCTTTCTAATGATGCTGTGCGTTAGCCATAAAATGGCAATAACTAATGCATTATTCAGGCTGAAATTACGTCTAGGTAATCATTTGAACTTAGCAATTACCGAGAGAGTGTGTCAGCTCCTCTGTGGTGATTACTGCAGAAATCACTTCATGACTGAATCCAGGACTTCATCATTCAAATAGTTCTGCAAGTTCAACTCTTTCAGTCACAGGAAAAGGCTTATGAGGCACTATCAACAAATACTTATGTAAGATGTGCTCTTCTTACATTATTGTAAATGATTGGCAGCTCTATTCTCTGAAATAATAGGATCTTCCAGCCTGATCTCACAGCAGTTCGTACATATTTTATGAGGTTGCTAATTCGTACGATTTTAGTGAAAACATACGTATTTTACGAATTTGTATGAATGACCTACACCTAACCCCACCCCTAAACCTACCCGTCACTGAAATCGTACAAATTCAAACAAAAGAGTGAGGTCGTACGAATTCGTATGAATTAGCCGCCTCGTAAAATATGTATGAATTGGTGCGAGATAGTGATAGTGAGATATTAGATTCAAAAACATATAACTTCTGTCTGATTTTTGAGACATGGGTCAAACAATATCACACTTTTTTTTCCTGCTATAGCTTTTAAATCCTATGTCCTAAGATTTATATTTGAACTTATTTATTTACTCTATTATTCAAAATGAGAAATTATGATGTCATTTTCAATGTTTTGCAGTTTGTCATGGGAGTCAACATTTGCAGTATTCATTGTCAAGATAGGTACAAGCTAAAGAAGAAAAAAAAAAAGAAAAGCAGAGAAAAAGGAAACTATTATTTTAAATAGGAGCTATTTAAAACATTGGAAATTATTTCTGAAGGATTATGTGATTCTGTGGACCGGAGTAATGATGCTGGAAATTCAGCTTTGCATTACAAGAATAAATTGCATTTTTAAATATATTCAAATACAAGCCAGTTATTTTTAATTGTAATACTAATTCACAATATTACAGTTTTTACTGTATTTTGAGTATATAAATGTAGCCTTGCTGGACATTTCAAGAATGCCACACAAAATCTGGAGAGTTTTATGTTTTTAATAATTATTCTTGTATTTTTCTGTGTTATGATCACAATGTTAACTCAGTTATTTTTTTTTTTTCAATCGACGTAAATATTTCAATGTTTAACATCCTTCACATTATGTTTGTGTTTGACATCATAATTTTACATTTTTAATGTTGACACCTCAAGTTACATTAAAGAAAAACACACTTTGAAAAAAATGAAAGAAGTTTTACAGCATGCTCTGGTTATTTATTAAGTACGATTAAAAACTTTTATTTTGTCAGTCTTCTTTTGTCTCATGTCTCAACAATCAGTGTGCTCTCAGTCATACACTGCGGTTTGTAAACTGATCTGTGCGTTCGCCCCTTTGGGCGAATCTGTCTGCAGAGCTCTAAAGACAACACTTCATAAAAGCTCATTTGAGCCTGTCTCTCTCTTTACCCACGTACCGCTGTCAGAAGACATCACGTCAACACCATTGTGACTGCGCTATCACTGATGGTTGAGGTAATTAACCCTGGAATTAAAACTGTCAGATCAAACAGGAGACAACTGCCTTCCTTTCCAATCCCGCTCTCTTCATTTTTGTTTTCGCAGCTTAACTTCTCTTGAGATGATTTGATGCAAAAAACATCATTTTTTTATGGAACAAATTTGTAGACACAGGGAAAATTAAACTGGCATCAACTTCTCCAGCAGTGACAGAAAATATGCCATAGTACCATAATTATGTTGCATTGATAAAACAAACATACTATTATTGTACAGAATGGGCTGTGATTTTATCATTTCCCCAATTTCAGGCCAAAATTAAGCCTTTAAGCTACATCTTCCAACCTGGGCACAGTTCTGACTTGGTGCACTTTATCTTTTCTAATTGATCAGACAAATATTTTTTCATAACGTACAGATATTCCGTTCATCTCAATGCCATTTGACATGTTTGAAGTCCATTTAACACTTTTAAGAGGCATTTAATTCTTTCTAGCTACAAAGTTACTTATAATCTAAATAAAGTGTTAACAAATCTAAATAAATTTTGACATTTGACACTGTCAAGCTACATCAAAGTTTGATATAACAGTACTTACGACTTTCTATTCAAGGCTAATAGACTGACACCAACAATTTAAATTTCTGTTTCATAGGATTATCGAATGCCTCTTGGCAACCACTGAAAGTTTTCATGACTTCTGAGAAGCAAATCACCAAGTTCAACCTGATCTCTGGTCATCAGGTGTGATTCCGACTTTTTGGAACACCAATTAGTGTCAGTCAGTCACAAAGCGTCGGTTTCTTTATGAAGCAATGAGTTTCTTTTCTCTGTCCCTCTCTGGCTCATAATGAAGCTTCTAGAAGAAGTGAGCAGCTCTCTCAGCAACATCATCTGTCATTACCAAATGTGTGGCTTCAGCAGGGACAGCCCAGTTATAGGTCAAGTGCTGCCGACCCGCACAAATGGCTCTCTTCCATATTGTATTATCATAGGAGCTTGAGAGGACGCGGGTTGTTTTAGTTGAGAGTGCTGTGCCACCGAATACAGTCCTGAAAGTGGATAGAAAAGCAAATAAACAAGGTCAGGAGTCAGCGCCATTGCGGCAGATGAGATTTTTGAAAGCCAGATGTCATATTTGGGCCTGTAAGTATTGCAGATTTGAACTCTTATTCCCAAGTATGTGCTGTGACTTCATATGATAGGTCACTATGACAAGCTTTTCTTTCTTGTTGAATCTTCATCACCATAAAATCAATCAATCTTTAGCCACTTAAGCCTTAAACATTAGTTTTCGCTGTTAAAAGTGTATTGATTCCAGTTTCAGTATCCAGTTTTGTATTTTTCCATTTTCTAATAAATAATATTATAGTAAATTAATACTATCCCTTGTCAAAAAATCCTAAAAGATTTCAATAAGAATTAGAAGAATTAGAATTTAATTTATAGTCATAATTTGGAACAATTCCTATGAGATTATTTTTTTACTTGGATCCATTGGTGTCCTATTTAAATCATTCTCTTTTATGTACATTGTATCAACAAACTGCTGCAAAGAAAATGAACAGGATAGGAACAAAATCCTTTGTACACCTTCCCAGAAATTACTAGATAGGAATCTTACAAGAATGATTCTAAAATATCATAGAAATTCTAATTTGAATCCTGTACAATTTTAAAATTGGAATTCTTTCTGATTTTTCAACTACTACTATTATAGTACATTTCATCATTAATTGTTAATAATAATAATAATAATAATAATAATTATTATTATTATTATTATTATTACTATTAATTATTTGTACTTTTTATTAATGTATTCATTATTGTTTAGAATTGTATTAATTTAATAATAATAATAATAATAATTTATCATTTGTATTATTTTATTCATGTATGCATTTTTTTTTACATTGTATTAATTTTAAATTATAATACTAATAATAATGTACAGGGGTTGGACAATGAAACTGAAACACTGGCCAATATAGTGTTGGAGGTTTCATGGCTATATTTATGCAGCCTGGTGGCCAGTCTTTACTGATCGCACATTCCACCAATAAGAGCAGAGTGTGAAGGTTGACTTTGTGCACCCAATAGCTCAAACATTGTACCCTGAAGGTGGTGCCGTGTATTAGGATGATAATGCACCAATACACACAGCAAGACTGGTGACAAGAGTGATTTGATGAACATGAAAGTAAAGTTAAACATCTCCCATGGCCTGCACAGTCACCAGATCTGAATATTATTGAGCCACTTTGGGGTGTTTTGGAGGAGCGAGTCAGGAAATGTTTTCATACACCAACATCACATAGTGACCTGGCCACTGTTCTGCGAAAGGAATGGCTCAAAATCCTTCTGGCTACTGTGCAGGACTTGTATTTGTCATTCCCAAGATGAAATAATGCTGTATTGGCTGCAAAAGGAGGCCAAACGGCATACTAATTGTGGTCTAAACCCAGGTGTTTCAGTTTCACTGTCCAACCCCTGTATGTACAATTAGGTTTTATTAATTCACTTTATTTTTTTATTTAATTAATTTTATTTATTAATTTATTATTGGTATTATTTGTATTAATGTATTCATTATTTTGACATTGTATTAATTTTAATTAATAATAATAATAATGATAATAATAATAATAATAATAATAATTTATCATTTGTATTTTATTAATGTATGCATTATTTTTACATTGTATTAATGTAATAAAAATAATATTTAAAAAAATATTATTAATAATAATAGTATCTGTACAATTAGATTTTATAATACACACACACACACATATATATATATATATATATATACTATTTTTAGTCAAGATTTGGCCAAGTTAGCTACTGCCTGTCAGTGTGGGAACAACAACATTTAAAATCACAGATGTAAAATCTTTTCATGCAAACAACATTTAAACTGTAAATACTTTATGTTATAATAATTCTTGGAACAGTGTCCTTTTTTCAATTAATGTCACAAGAACCCATAGGACTATTTTACATTATTGAGGCGTCTTTTATCCAATCTGCAGTATCATGATGTACCGGCTTCTTCTTGTTGCTATGAAAACAGAAATGCAGAAAAGCACACTCTTCAAGTAAAACATCTCAAGCAAGAGCTTAGAGCTTTCCATACAAACTCTAGAAACAACACTGCACTCTATTCAAACTATTCAGCAAGCTAGCAGAAAGCACGAGGGCCCGCCACATCTCTCCCACAGCAGAGACTCGACTGTGGCTTCATTTTCTCTCATTTCAGCCCGAGGCCTCTGCATCCAGATCGATATTGTCCAATGCACCGTGGTCCGGCTAAGGCTTGCCCCTCCTCCCCGCAGCGCCTGTGCCGTGCACACTTCATCCCCTGTCTGTCACCAGCTAATCTCCCGGTTTTGTTTTTCTTGAGTCCGTCGAATAGCCGTGCCGTGATCTGCCAGCGTATCTCAGCCCTACGCTACTGAATCTATCAACCTTTAAAAGTTAACAAGTTGTCTAGGGAAATGCCATTTGTTACCGGTCCAATAGGAAATGTCAGTGTCTAATAAAACGGTGACGGTTGATACACATGTCAATAGTGGCAGAGGCTGTCCGATACGCGCTCTCTTGGGTGCCGAGGAGGAAGCGAACTTAAAACAGCAGCCACCTGAAACGGCCGCTCTCTGCCAGCCCTGCAGGAAATGAACATT
Organism: Labeo catla; assembly: GCA_012976165.1. Taxonomy (NCBI): domain Eukaryota; kingdom Metazoa; phylum Chordata; class Actinopteri; order Cypriniformes; family Cyprinidae; genus Labeo; species Labeo catla. The sequence goes on along the minus strand of VONZ01000450.1, from coordinate 282,262 downwards.
GTCAGGAAATAAATCATTCTATTAAGGAAACGCACCATTCCTCGTACCAAACTAAGACCGTGTTGACGAGGCCCCTTACCGCAAATGACGCAGACAATCAGACGCGTCTTTCCTCCCGGCGCTCTCGCGTGTGTGTGCGGCGTGTGTGTGCGCTCTCACAAGTATTCATCAACGAGCATTTCAATTTCCCGAGAAGCTCGATGGCCAATCGGCCGTCCACTGAGGCTGATGGTAATGAGTGCGCTGCTTCTGTCTGTCTCGCGTATTCTCTCCTCTCTGTGCAACAACAATTACTACTTCAATCACATTCATTTGGGCCCCATAATTGACTAGTATAATTTACAGCACTGTGTTTTCCTGTTATGAAAACCTGATTGGTTTTAGTGCAATAAGAGTCGCAGGGCTCATTTAGAGATCCACAGAGACCACATGTGTAGCGTTACTGCCGAATGAGGTAAAACAGAACCAATGTGTTGCGAATATGCTATTCAAATCAATTACCGGGAATCTAAATAGAGATGAGTTTACAGCTTCGCCCTTGATGTCTCAGATTCTTTTGGGAGCAAAAATGGGGTTAAATAGCCTGTGAACTTTCACGTTTCATTTCATTATTGTGATTTAAAGGGATAGTTCACTCAAACATGACACCTCCGTCATTATGTTTTAAACCTGAATGAATTTATCTCTTCCTTTACACTGTAAAAAAAGAAATAGTTGAGAAAACTTAAAAAAAAAAAAAAAATAAGGCAACTTGATGCAGTAAGACTTTTGAGTTTTTTCTCAGTAAAGATACTTTGTTTAGCGAACATAAATTTGTTTGTTCATGCAATGCTGATTGTCTTATTTTGCTAACAGAAAAAGTCTTGTCACTTGAAAAGTCTTGAATTTGGACAATATGTAGACAACACTGTATTTAAAAAAACTCTTACAAGACTAAGATATCCAGCAAACAGATATAAGTGGTTGAACATACTCTAGGCCTCAAAACTACAAACCCACTACAAAATGATTGCAATCAACAAGTGTTAAAAAAATGAAATTCTACAACAATAACGGCATAATTTATTCATGCGGTAATGCATGCTGGGAACTCAAAAAGCCTTAACATTTCAACAATATGAAATTCTTTCTTTGTTCAGACAACTGTGTTTGACTAGTTGGGACAACGTTTGGGGTTATTTTGTTGGTCTGACAATGTTTTTTTATGTTGTTTCAACAAAAGAGCATTTTTTAGTATTTGAGACTACGTTTCGTAAACTGGAAAATATACATTTGCATTTTTGCATTTTACATCATACACTGAAAAAATGGTGTAGGTTTTCAGAAGGTTTTCTGTTTTCACTCAGAAAGTCAGTTCCTCAAATAATGACAAAAATGACAAGTACACATTGAATTAAACATGAAATTTTCACTTAGAAAGATATACGAAATAGTATTGTTTGCAAAACATAGTCCAATAATATTGGACAATAAAAATGAAAAGTAAAACCAGTGTTAAATATTCAAAGTCTTTTGATATTTTTTAGTGAATAACATCTTTTGATGTGTTTCTCACACAGATCTATTGTGCACAAGACTTTGGTATTCAACAGAAGAAAAGAAGTCATGCAGTTTGGAGCAACATGAAGGTAAGTACAATTTTCATTTTGTTTGAACTGTTCTTTTAACACAACAAGCGCTTCTTGAGTGGTTTAGTAACATTTACATTACCAAGGTCCTCAGCTCAATGCCAAGGTAGTGCAGTAGTTGTCATAATAGATGAGAATGAGTAATAAAGTAGAAAGAACTGCTATGCAGTCACCATAGAGACACTATTAATCTTGTTTTTGCATCTCTACTTGCAAGGTCAGTCATTGCTAAGAAAGAGATTTCCTGCACCTTAGTTAAAAAAAAGAAATAACTTGACAAACATGACAAACATGACAAAATGGCTTTAAAGGCGAGTTGTGTAAATTTGTCAGTGTACCAAATATTTTCTAATATATCAGCTTTTTGTGAATTGTCTTTTTGTCCAATTTGTTGCGAAACCTGTCTGGTAACAGTCAATTTCGATTTGCTTACACTAGAGGCTAACTATGTTCTCATAGCTGATTGCCTGTTTTTTTACTTTCTATTAAACAAATATTCTGATAAATAAAAATATAAAAGGTTTCCAATAAAATAATAAGTAGCTTAACTGTTTTCAACATTGACAATGTGTGACCCTGGACCACAAAACTAGTCAAAAGGGTCAATACTGAATGAATAAGCTTTCCATTGATGAATAGTGTGTTAGGATTTGGACAATATTTGGCCGAGATACAACTGGAATCTGAGAGTGCAAAAAAAAGTACTGACAAAAACGCCTAGTTGTCCAAATTAAGTTCTTAGCAATGCATATTACTAATCAAAAATTAAGTTTTGATATATTTACAGTAGAAAATGTACAAAATATCTTCATTGAGTATGGTCTTTACTTAATATCCTAATGATTTTTGGCATAAAAGAAAAATCAATAATTTTGACCCATACAATGTATTGTTGGCTATTGCTACAAATATACTTGTGCAACACCAAAGCATTAGTTTTCTAGACTGCAATGGCCACTTTACATGCAGTTTTGCTTTTGTTTGGTTGGACAAAGTCATAGCTCATTGTATCAGCTCAAGTGTCAGCAGACAGCCACGCTGGTCTTGGAAAGAGCTAGAGGAAAGGTGATTTCCCTAAAGACACTTACAGCAGTATATTATGTAAAGAGTGTGGTGCTTTTCATAAAACATTGATTACCAGGGCTGTTCTTCAACATGCTGGAGGTTTGATATTATCAAAGGGCCAAAAACGTGACTAATCTCCTTAGATTTCAATTTATTTTTATATTTAAAGATGTTACAAAATTGCCAGTATACTTATCAAAAGAGGGTCACAACTTTCAGCAAGTCAGGAAAAGAAAGAAATAAAAAGTTCATCCATGGGAATTAGTGTTCAGCCCGAGTAGTTAATTGCTTTGATTGATTTTTCCCCTCCTTTCTCCTCCGTTCTCCATCGTGGCTCCATCTCTTTCTCAGGCCGTCTGGGGTAGAAGTTATTTTCAAGAAAACCTCCTCTGTTTCTCCCGGTCGTGAGATCACTGTCTTCCTACTGGGACTTTGACTGAAACAGAATACGCAGACATGGTCTTCCAGCACCACTGGCCTCTTTCCAGATATCTCGAGGTAACACACACACACATGCACACATACTGCGTTCTCTCTGCCGGCCCTTACCGTGGCACCATCTCAGCTCTCCCTGTTACTGTTTTTGGAAGATGAATATTGATTGGGCCGCTGTTACAGCACTAGTCGCTGTCTTCCTCTCTCTGCCTCAGTGTCACAGGGGACGTGAGACATTGGCCCCTAATAATAGGCCAGTAAGAACACCTCTCTACTCTGGAGACATGGAGCAAGTTTCATTCTGTCCTCTCCTCTGGAAGATTGGATCGTGGACCACTAAAGGGTTCTTTCAGCAGCTATCTCAAGATAGACATGAGATTCTCTGTGACAACGGAGCTCTCCGTCCATCACTCCTGTTTTGCCATGATGAGCTGTAGTTATGCACCTAAAACCACAAATAACAGGACTGTAGGAGGTTGTGTGCCACATTCATGGAATTACAGATGTTTGGCTTGTTTTAAATGGCAATTTAAAACAAAGTGAGCAGTGGTAAAAAAGTGAGCATTTTCAGTTATTTTTTAAATGCAAAAAATATCGTCTAGTGTAATCTAATGCAGTCAGGGTGATTCATTCATATAAAATAAAGATTTTATATTTTAAGTCATATTTTTATTTAAACTTTTTTAAGTTAAATCCTAAATAACAAGCTGTAGGAAGCTGTGTGCCATGCGCATGGAAATAAAAACATGTGACATGTTTTAAATGTCAGCTTAAAGCAACATGCCTCTTGAGACACGCATTACAGTGATTTTACCATGGTAAATGGTCTTCTTAGGCACAACATGAAGCTATTTTACAACTTAATCATTGTAAAATCAATGCAGTATGTACTACAGCAACAATATTATGATAAAAGACCAATATTTAATCAATATATAACAATATATAATACAATATTTAATTAGTGATAATAACTGGAGTACAAATAACTGGAATACAATTATAGTATTTATTCATTAGGCTACACTGTAAAAAGTTATTTTTAAAAGCAAATGCTGGTTAGTGTAATCTAATGCAGTCAAGGTGATTCCGTCATATAAAATAATAGTTTTTATAATTTAAAGCATATTTTTATTAGAACTTTTTTTTTTAAGTTAATCCTAAATAACACACTGTAGGAATCTGTGTGCCATATGCATGGAAATCAGTGCCCTCCACTAATATTGGCACCCTTGGTAAATATGAGCAAAGACGGCTATGAAAATACATCTGCTTTGTTTATCTTTATGATCTTACATTAAAAAAATTCAAAATGCTAACCTTTCATTGAAGTAAAACAATTAAAAGTGGGGGGAAACTTACGTTATGAAATAAATGTTTTTCTCATATGCATGTTGGGCACAATTATTGGCACCCTTAGAAATTATAATGAGTAAAATATCTCTAAAGTATATTCCCATTCATATTTGCATTTATTTAGCACACTAAAATGACTAGGAGTATGATATTGTCCAGTAATAACTTCCTGTTTCACAGGATTATAAATATGAGGAGCACAAAGGCCAAATTTCCTTAATCATCCATCACAAGGAATAAAACCAAATAATATAGTTCTGATGTGCAGAACAAGATTGTTGAGCTTCACAAGATAGAAAGTGGCTGTAAGAAAAGAGCTAAAGCATTGAAAATCCCAATTTCCATCATTAGGACAATAATTAAGAATTCCAATCAACTAAAGATTTTACAAATCTGCCTGGAAAAGGATGTGTGTCTATATCGTCCTAATGCATGGTAAGGAGGAGAATTTAAATGTCCAAAGACTCTCCAAGGATCACAGTAGGAGAATTGCAGAGATTAGTTGAGTCTTGGGGCCAACTAAAAAAAAACACCACATGTTGTTCAGGAGGGTTTTAAGAAAAATCCTCCTTGCTCATCCAAAAACAAACTCCAGCATATTCAGTTGTCAGGCACAACTTGAATTTCAAATGGGAATGGCTTCTGTGGTCAGATGAAACTAAAAAAAAAGAGCTTTCTGGCAGCAAACACTCAAGATGGTTTGGTACAAAAAGTACCCCATGCCCACGGTTAAATATACTGCTGGATCTTTAATGTTGTGGGCTTATTTTCCTGCAAGAGGTCCTGGACATCTTGTTCAGATACATGGCATCATGGATTCTAGCAAATTCCAACAGATAAAAAATGTAAACCTGACTGCATCTGTTAGAAGTTCTGTAATGAGCTGTGGTTGGATCTTCCATCAGGACAGTGATCCAAATCAAACATCAAAATCAACACAAAAATGTGCCACTGAGCATAAAATGAAGCTTTTGCCATGGCCGTCCCAGTTGCCTGACCTGAAACCTATAGAAAATGCGTGGGGTGAACTGAAGAGAAGAAGCACCAGCATGGAGCTGGGAAACTAAAGGATCTGAAGAGTTTCTGTATGAAGGAATGGTCTCTGATCTCTTGTCAGGTGTTCTCCAAATTCTTCAGGCATTAAAGAAGAAAACACAGAGCTGTTATCTTGAATAAAGGACATTGCAATTATTGGGTGCCAATAATTGTGGTCAACATGAACTACAGAAAAACATTTATTTCATAAAGAGATTTTCCCCCTGCTTTCCATGGTTTTACTTAAATGATAGGTTAGAATATTGTGAATTTTTTGAATGAAAGATTAAAAGGATAAACAATGCAGATTTATTCTTACAGCCACCTTTGCTCATATTTACCAAGGGTGCCAATATTAGTGGAGGGCACTGTAAATACATGTGACTTTTTTAAAATGACAACTTAAAGCAACATGCTACTTTAGGCTTGCATTAGTGATTTTACCACAGTAAATGGTCTTCTTAGGCACAACATGAAGCTATTTTACAACTACAACGACTGTAAAGTCAATGTAACAATTTTTTTTTTCAATTACTTTTAGAAAATAAAAATGTTGTTTGGTGATTTAATGCAGTCAGGTTATTTCAATCATTTAAGTTTTGGTATTTTTAAGCATATTTTTAAATTAACTTTTAATTTCTCTTTTTCTTTTTAAGTTAACAAAACAATAGCGCAATAGTGCAATAAGTGTGTGAATACTGACTATTATACAAAACGTTTCAAGTGTGACTCATTCATTGGAACAGGGTCTATTTTAAAATATATAGATATTTAAAAAAAAAAATTATATATATATATATATATATACACACACACACACACACACATTTAAAAAATATATTGCATTCATTATAAAGTTCCTAAATGTTTTGGATTTGTAACTGTGGTCTCATTAACCTTTGGAACAGTTCAGCTGAATGAAAATATCATTTTGATGTATCATAATTATAAAGACGATTTAGTACAGGTAAAAAAGAAAAAGTCTATTAAATAAAAATTTAAATAATAATTGAAACACTTTAGAAATATACTGCTATCTGACATACTTTGCATGCAGAGAAAAAGTATAGTCTTACAGTCATGCCCTGACATTTTTGTGCCTTTTTTTAAGAGTCATTCCATAACCCCTATCTTAATACTAGGCTGAATTACCCGAGACCATCAAAATTGTTATATCACACGCATTCACCATTGAAGGATTTCTCAAGACCCCCCAGATAAGCCATTTAATTTCCGCCTGTGGCTGCGAACACTGGAAGAATACAATTATTTTATCTAAGTTGTCGTCTTATGACCGGATTCTTGAGCTGCTACGATTTCTATGAGCCAAAAATGAATAACAATTTTGTCATTTTCATTAGAAAAAAGCAGAAGAAAAAAAATCCTGCACACTTTTAAAATGTTCATTTACATAAGCATATAAGGAGCTTATGTTTTTGGCCACTAAAGTCCTCATGCAATGCAAAAATTATTTCCCCGTTATTTGCATTTGCATTGAAATATGCAAATTTGTATGCATTAAAGTCTATCCACATTCACACTTCGTGTGAGTTCAAATCATATCAAAATCTCACTTTTGATAGTTTCCGCGCAATTGTAGTTTGTCTCTTTTTGCTCATATTCATTATGAATCTTCTACTCCTCATAAGTGAAACTGCTCTTTGAAGCATCTTTTACATTCTGTGCACCTTTAACAGAACCATCACTCAACTCGGCTTACAGTAATTGGGGAGTTTTGCAAGCGCTTTGAAGATGCTTTGTTAAAACGCTGAATTAATAAAATCTTAAGCATGCAAGTGGCACCTTCTAAACAAATATTACCCTTAGTTTTCCCTTAGAAGTGTCACTCAGCAGAAAAGTGGTGAAGCTAAGATCTTAAGTGTGTTTTCTTTATTTAAAGCAGCACGTATGAATCCTAACCTCTTTTACATATGAGTCAAAGTGTAAAGGGGTCATTACCGTAGCTCTTTTCCTCTTCATTATTTCCGTATCTCTCTCGCCATGGAGCAAACTCAATTATCCAGCTACGTTTTGGCCCTCTGATGAATCTTCAAATTATGCTTTCTTGCCTGTTCAATTTTTTATGCAAGCATTATATTTGGAGTTTAACTGCAAGTACCATTTTATTGAATATATCATTGAGAACTATATTTAAATCTGAAGTGGACAGTCATGAAATAGATAGTAGATTATATTTAATTGACAAATTACATAGCCGTGATTAGTTTTTCTGCAGATTAGTCTTTGTAATGTGATCCTACATGCAAATGTACCGGCTATTTTCAGCTTGGATTTTAGTTATGAAGCTTTAATTATTCATGATTTATAAAGTTAAAAGATGAAGCCGCAGGCAAACGCATATAGTCATTTCACCGTGAAGCTTCAGAAGTTAAAAACACACTTCTATTGTGTTGCTTAGTAAATATGTATCAGACAGTAAGATTGATTTGTCAGCACACATATGACAATGAAGTTGAATAAATTGTATCATTTAATTAAATCCGTGAGTACTGTGCAATTATAAAACAAGATTTGTGTAATAATGTTTTTTTTTTCTTTTTACTGCTAGTGATTTTAAGAAACAAACTGCGATTACATTAAGACATTATGCATGTAAAAGAGCTGCATAATAAAATTAAATTAAATTAAATTAAAAATTAAATAAAATAAAATTGTGCATTAGTGTAATAAATTAAATACAGGTGTGAATAATAAAAATAATAATAATAATACATAAAGCAGCTTCATGATTACAACAAAACACTAACCCGTGTAGGCAGTGCTCGGTTCAGCAATGCCGGTATTATGAAAAGTCTTGTGCTGTGTGTGGGCACTGGAGCAAGGTTAGCTGGTTCTTCTGTCCCGCAACACCTTGATGAAAAACAGAACAGATAAAGGAAGTGTGAAGGAAATGTTGGTAGGGTGAGGAGCCCGGTGCCCCGTGCAGCTGCAGGCAAACATATTTATGAAGCCATTCTAGTGCACATTGAGCCAACACGCGGCCCCAGTGGGGACACGCACCGCCCTGCTGGCCTGCCCTGCCTGACTCGCCACACACACAGAGGATAATCCTCATCTTCACACAAAAACACTGAGCTCAGAGCTCCAATTCTGCAGCGTGGAGGATGGACCGCCACTCCTCAATCCAATTACCATCTGATTACAGGCAGCTGCTAAAGCAGAGCGTTTTTCCTCATTAACGGGCAAACACCTAGGGCTCTTCAACCTGCGGAAAGAGCAGATGAGCATGCTGAAACAAGCACACGACATGCTACCTCAAACCACCCGTAGAAGTAGCTGACGTCGTGTTGAAACTGAATCAAGAGGTTTAGAGCGGATGAGATGCAGTAGACCTATAGCGGTCAAAACAGGAATAAAGGATAAATAAATAAACAAACAAATTCTTAAAATCTTATTTTATTTTATTATTTTATTTTATTTTATTTTCAACTGTTGCAACTTTATATTTATTACTTTTGCACCATTTTTACTCTATGCAGTATAGACAGACAGATAAAATCAGACCAAAAAGTCGAATGCCTTTTATTTATTTATTTATTTATTTTATATTATTTTATTTTATTTTATTTTCAACATTTTAACTGTTGCAACTATATTTATTACTTTGCACCAATTTTACTTTTTGCAGTATAGACGGATAGATAAAATCAGACCAAAAAGTGTAATGCCTTTTATTTTATTTTATTTTATTTTATTTTATTTTATTTACTTCAATGCCAACATTTGAAATTTTGCTACTTCATATTCATTAAGTTTGCCCTTTTTTACTGTATGCAGCTAAGCATAGATAGATAGATAGATAGATAGACAGATAGACAGATAGATAGATAGATAGACAGATAGATAGATAGATAGATAGATAGATAGATAGACTTCTGAACACATTGCATTTAATGGCAGGATTTTGGGGTTTTGTTGTCCTGCTGTATAATGAATTTCAAAGCTGCTCCTGTGGAAATCTGTTAAATAATTTCTGCCCATCCTGTATAATTGTAAGATGAAATGCAGGAGAACATATTTTATGTGGATTCGATAACTCAGATTGTCAGGCATGAAGGGGATGAAAGAGAGGAGACTTAATCTATATTGAGTTGGCTTGCAGGACAGCTAACACAAAATCAATTCTTTTCACTCGCTGCTGGTGCCAAACAAGCCCACTTGGATCATGTGATACTCACGCACACACACACACACACACACATGCAGGTGGGCAGAAACCAAGGAAGGATGTCCCATAGCTCATGGCATGATGCAGGTGCAAACACACACAGACACAAACACACATCAGAATAAATTATTAAGGCATCTCTTCATCTTTCAGAAAGCACCTGGGCCCTGATCCAAAAACAGCCAAACTCCCTCCAAGACTCGCTGACCAAAACAGAATCCCCGTGTAGTGTGCCGTACTGACTCTGTGGTCTCTATTTAAATCGATTTAAATGAATGAGTAGGACAAAACCATCAATCTTGAAGGAAAAGTTCACCCAGAAATGTAACTGTTATTTACTCGCCTTCATGACGTTCCAACCCTGTTTCTACACCAGGATACTGGCTGGTGAATTAGAAGGCTCCAAAAAGCACATAAAAATCATCATAAAAGTTGTTCATAACACGTACTGTATGAACTAATGGTGTTTGGTGGTGTAAATAACCATCTACTTTTAATACAGTGTCAGTAGAATGAGAGCAAGTAAATGAAGATAAAATGTTCATTTTTGGTCAACCATTCCTTTAATGTGTTAATCATTAAATGAACAATTTCACTACAGACTCTCTTTGTCTCTAATGTCGGAAAGACTGACCTCAGGTTAAATCAATTGTAAGTCACTCTAAATTACACTGTAAAGTTATACGGCCGAGTCTCATTGGGAAAAGAGCTGATTTTGAGCCCGTTATTAAATGATAACCACGTAAGAGCTCTTACAATATTTGCATGAAATATTTAATAATTTGACCACAAAGCTCATTTTGCCTTAATTTATTATTATGTTTTACATTTGAGGGAAATTGGGCTTATTAGCTACCTTGTTTTATAATCTCCTGATAAAACCAGACCTCCGACACTATTACATTTTTCACCTGTTATATCTTCTATTATAAATAGAGTGGAAATGAGGACGTTTTTTTCCTCCTAAAATGGCTTTTCTTTTTATATGCGTTCTGTTAATACACATTCAGAGCGCCATCGGAAATGAATTAAAGAGCAAAGCTATTTTTACTCACTGACGTGGTGCAAAAAGTCAGTATTAACTCTGAAACAATGACCTTCAGAAAGTTTCAATTCTGTTCAGTTAGGCCATAATATTCACTTACAGTCTGCAGATGTGTTCTTTAAGTATGCAGGAATAGAAAGAGCTGTGTATGAGTATATGTGTATATGTAAAAAAATAAATTAAGTAAATTAAAATAAAATAAAGCAAAATAAATAAATAAAATAAAATAAATACTAGGCATTATTCACAACAAACATTAAAACAGTTCTGTGTTAAACTGTGGTCACATGGCCTCGTCTTTTTGTAGTTTAGTGGCATCCAGTTATGAACTAGGAAATAATAATAATATTATTATTATTATTATTATTATTAATAATAATAATAATAATAATAATAACAATAATAACGCTCATTATTATTATTATTATTATTATTATTGATGCGTGATTAATTAGGCTAAAATTTTTATTCGCTTCCAGCCCTTTTATATATCTTTTTTTCTGTATTATTACATTATATTATATTATATTATATTATGTATAATTTCATATCGTGCAGAAGCAGTAAAAGTAATATTTTATATGCTAATTGGGTTATAAGATTTAAACACCATAAAGTCATTATGTGAATCGTACATGATCTAGCTTCCTTTGATTCATTCACTGCCCTTACTATTCTTTTTTTGTCATATTTGATTCTCACAGGTGTTGCTGATGTCCTGTACCCAGCTCGGCTGCTGATTCGAGCGGGAGGTTTTTGTTGCATCCTGCCCAGTGGCGGTGGCACAGATAGGGCATACCTGCCAGGCCGACTATAGCAGGCCCACAGACAGCACGATTTGAGTTGCAATCTCATGCCGTATGCCTTTGCAGATAACTGTGGAAGGTCACTGCCAGCTCGTGCTGATGTCTTGATTTACAGCTGAGCTCTGGCCTGATGCACATACTGATAAGATTTTTTATTGTGCTCTCAGGGACATCTTTTCAAATGTGGTTAGCATTTGAGAGCCCCTCTCCGTCTGAATTCTTCTTTGCAATGTAATATTGTTACAGACCTTAAGGTTGGTTCCTTCATTCTAAGCTTTTGATGTGAACAATAAATTTGAGCACAACAATATTTCTGTAATAAAAGTCTCATATGAGAAACGTCACTCTAGCGACGTTCATCCAGCACCACCATCACCTCAGTCTGAAGGATCAAGTGTCAAGCCTGGGTAATTTTCCAGTATTATCATGCGTTTGAATGACAGAAAACATGAAAGTGGCTTTAGCTGCAATATGCAGAGATATTTTGAGCCCATAACCCCAACCATAAATATAGCGGCCTCTCAGGTGCATCGCATGACACCTTTTTCTAATGCGCAAATGTTTATGGTGACAGTACTGTGCAGATGCTACTGCAACTTGATATACAAGCACAGACATTTTTATTAATCCTTTTAGAGTCATATAAAATTGAATTCATGGAAATAATAGCAATAATTGGCATTTTTTTACTCATTCATTCATTCATTATTTATTATTTTTCAGTGAATTTCAGAATTAAATATATCCAGTATATCCATTTATATAAAAAAAAAGCATTTATCTAACATTTCACTAAAATTGTATTCTGTTCTGTGTGTGGTACTGGGTATTGACTTCAACTCATCTTACAGGATTCCATCATTTTATCCAAGTCTAAAGCTAAAAATGTTACAATGAAGTAAAAATTGACATTATTTAGTCATTACACAGTAAAAAAGTATTGCATATATTTAGAAAGCATGCTAACATTATACAGGTTCACACGCTTGCTTCTCTGTAAAACAATGCTACAGCCAGTTAATCTACTTTGAAATGTTCCTTCTGTGACAGAATATCTGTTTTTGTTTTGGTCTGTGTGACTCCGCCCACTGCCAATTTAACCAATATTATTTTGACACCCTGGCCAAAAAAGCCTCTACATCCATCTTAAAAAAAAAAAACTCTGTGACTAGAGGAATATTAAAACATGGATAAATCAACTTTAAATTACTGTAATAATTAAATTATTCTTCGTCTTCCATTGTCACTGCCCTCATTCCTTTTGCTTGTTCTCAATCTGGCAACCCATGTGAGTAAATAATATTTACTTAGTATTATTATTTTTTATTAATTTAATTTACAGTATACTAATTAATTCATACATTTTATTTTTGTATACCATGAGACAGCTACACGGTAAAAAAAAAAAAAAAAGGCAGAATCAATGTAAAATGGTAACGAATAGTTTATATATATATATATATATATATATATCTGAACCCTAAACACGTTTTGTCAAGAAAGCCGTTATTGTCCACCTTCAAGGCATCGCGAGTTCACTTTTTACTACGGAAGCCGACTCGCGCCCTTGTTGTTTGTGAACAGAGGCCTATAAGTCCATTTTAGCGAATCAGCGCGCTGTATTTAGGTCAGGTGACAAGGCTGCCAATCACTTTGAGAAAAGTCGCGCTAGCTGAGTATAGTTTCGTCAAAGCTGACTAGCTGATCGAGGATGTGTAATTTCGACGAACTTGATGAATCTGTGATATCTTCTCTAGGGCGTAAAAGGAAAATAAACGCTGAAACGTCTTCACGGAACCTTGCTAAAACAGCACGTTACAACGGTAAGGGAAAAGCTGCTTTTGTATTGCGTGTAATCACACTTATACTGTACAGTCTATGATCACAACAACAAAGCTCGTCAGGCGTCTACATCAGCTGATGAGATTACAAAGATTTTTATTTTCTTATTTGTTACTCTGAAACTTGAAATGTGTAGCCGTATAAAACGACTTTTGGAGTTATCTGCTTTTGCTATTAAAAAAAAAGCTTTTAATATATAAAAAAATACTTTCAGTGAACTTTAATTTTGTAAGTTACCTGTACTTGTTTAAGTTATTATTACTTAATCAAAACAACCCAGCTGCAGTTTGATTGAAAAAAAAAGGGGGAAAAAAGGCATGATTTCTGAAAATAAATAAAAATGGAGTTATCTGTTTTTGCAAATAAAGTATTTATATGCTAAAATCAAACTGAGATCAGGCTGTAAAATCAGTGTCATCCCTTTCATTGTATGCAATATGTTGCATGTATTTGTTTTATATAAGTATAAGTAATTTTAAAAATGAAAATGGAGTTCATAATGACACTAGAGTAATGTTTTGGAGTGCACTCTTAACAGTCAGTCAAATGACCTTTCTCTAAGAGATTCTGCTGTGCTGCTTTCAGACCAGCTTCTGAACACATGGCACAACCAGACACAGCATGATTCAGCTCTCCAAGAAAACCATGAAACTTTGATGGAAAATCATTTCACTACGGGCTCTCCTCCGCCGCTCCCCCTTCATCTTCCTAAAGGTTGGTTTGATCTTTATCTCTCCTCTCAAAAAACATTTCTGTTTGCCTTTCGGCCTCCTCCTCCATCGTCAACCTGACAGAACAGCTCGACCAATTGATTCCCCTGTGACGGGAAATACCACTAATGGGACAAACAACCCTAAACACTGAGCGAGAACTCTCTCGGGGAACCTCAAATCCTCAATCTCTTGAGATTGTGATGAGGACATCTGAGCAGAGAGGCTTTTTTTTGCTATAGTTTTAATGAGCATCATGGAACATCAAGATCTCTCCTCTCCCCTGAAGTCCCATTAGTGCAATGAAACACTTTGTTCCCTATTATTTCCCCCGTTCTGCAAGTGTGCGCTGCTACTTAACCTCTTAATTGTACTGTATACCCCTTAGTTATAATGACAGCGTCTCATCTTAAGTGTCACGTTCATGCTTGTGTTTGTTTTCTGGCTTGTTAATTCACATTTAACGCCGTCTCCACTTGAGGATCAATGTAGTAACATGGAAAGTGGCGGCGAGCTTTATAATACTCAGATGACTCGGATAATACCAGCTAACCAAGCAGAAAAATGAACAAGGGCAAAAGGACTAGAAGTGTTCAACGATGACCTTGGGGATGTGCACAAGAGAAATCAAGAAGAAAAAAAGATGAAAAACATTAGCGCACTGATTAATTTAGCCTACATTTACATATAATACCTGACACAAGCTGTCTTGACAAACGTTTGCAGTCGCAAATGTTCGGGACTGTAGCTGTACTTGGCAAGCTGCTACTTCTCTGCTACCATATGGCAGTTTGACAGTGTTTTCTCTGCTAATTAGTACCTTACACATAAGCCAGGGCAACGGACCAAATGTCAAAGCATTCCTCCTTTTCTTGCATCAATAATACCGCCTGAGAAACCTAGACAAACTCACATCTGTGTTTTTCAAAGAAAGCAAAAGTGGGATTGCAATCAGAGATTTCAAGTGTAGGACATCTAAAGAAACACATTCGGTGAAACTAAACATTGCAATTACTTTGCAAGACTCTGGGTGTATTCGGTTGTTAGGTGCTCCCATTAGAAAAGCTCGCAAGGAGATGCACAGAACAATAGAAGCTTTCAGAGTAATTCATTCCACCTCTGAACGCAATAACATTTACACAATGACCTGGAGATTTCATTCTCAAGTATTTCTCAGTGGCTTTGTCTGTCACAACATATCAAGAGAGAGGCTCAGAGGCTTTTGGGTTTTGAAATGGCCGACGTGGTTGTTTCATTAAGGTTGTGATTAGCAATAATTTGATGCTCGTGTCATAACGGTAATTACTAATCAAAATCTCACCATCACAATATTGCACTTGCAATGGATGAAACCAGGCCAGAGCAGGCAAATGCAGAAAGTTGAAGTTTGCAATTTTATTCAAGAAAGGCAAAAGTACCTGGATGAACTAGGTGGATGAACATCTAATTAAAGGAATAGTTCACCCCAAAATTAAAATTCTGTCATTATTTACTCACCGTCATGTCATTCCAAACCGTCAGATTCCTTTTTGATGAAATCCGAGGGCTTTCTGACCGTGCATAGACAGCCACAGATCTACCACGTTTAAGGCCCAGAAAGGTAATGATAGAATTTTCTTTTTTGGGTGAACTAACCCTTTCAGAGTATAATTATCATGGTGAAGATTGTTCCATGTAAACAGTCGGTTTCTGGCATCTTAGCTATGCTGTTTAATAAGAAGTTAAAAGATTGCAAATGTCAGACAAGGTTAGTAAGTAATCATGTCATCTGCCAACACGTACTGTAGGGCCAGATTTTATTAACAGCTTCTGCCAACGCAAACCCTCTTTTGGCGTTAAAAAACTACTGTAAGGATTTACTAAAGACAAGCACCTTATTGCATATGCATTTGTAGGAGTTTACCTTCAGACGCAACATTAAAGGAGAAGTCCACTTCCAGAACAACAATTTACAGATAATGTACTCCCCCTCTTATCATCCAAGATGTTCATGTCTGTCTTTCTTCGGTCGTAAAGAAATTGTGTTTTTTTAGGAAAACATTTCAGGATTTTTCTCCATATAATGGACTACTATGGTGCCCCAATTTTGAACTTCCAAAATGCAGTTTAAATGCAGCTTCAAACGATCCCAAATGCGGTTGTAAACGATCCCATCCGAGGAAGAAGGGTCTCATCTAGCGAAACGATCGGTTATTTTCATAATAATAATACAATTTATATACTTTTTAATGTCAAACGCTCGTCTCACTCTGCCTGAACTTTTTTTCAGTATTCCCATCTCATGTTCTCCCTCAACTTCAACATCGTCCTATATCGCTGTTTTACCTTTTTTGTTGAGAGTGTTTAATCTTCTTTGCATGTTCACTTTGCAAAGACTGGGTCGGAACTTCTGCAGTGATGTAGGATGATTTTGAAATGATTTTTGAAATTGAGGGAGAAAATACGGTAAGAGTTTTCCGACATACCGTAACTGTCTTGAGCCGGAATACAGAGAGTTTAGGGAGAGTAAGATAACAGGAGCATTTGAGATTATTTAAGTATTTAAGTATTTATTTAAGTATAAGTATTTAAGGTGTATTTTGTATGAGTACATTATCTGTAAATTGTTGTTCTAGAAGTGGACCTCTCCTTTAATAAGGAGAGTATTTAAATGAATCATGCAAGGTTATTTACTAGTCAGTCTACTAGTATCTGCGGCATTATTTAACGCTCACAAAGCATGTTTTAACCCAGTTTACATCCGTGTTGCAACCCTACACAAATTCACATTGCTCCTAGTAGATTGCATTGGTCATTATGTAAATCTAAATGTCTTGTGGCTATGGTTTTAATGATTGTTTCCTGACGCTGTGTACTTCTATTAAACTGTAAATATCTGAGGGGCAAGTCACAATAATTTTCAGCCATAATCGACTGTCAGCCAATCATTGTGCATGCTGGAGTTTACTGATATTTGACTGGCTGACATGTCTTTGAATGGGTTTCAGAGGGAGGCTGTGCAGTTGAAGTGGTGTCGGTGGCAATCCTTGCAGAACTATAGCAAAACATCTAAAATCACAGTATCTTCTTTGTGTAGACGAAAGCCTTTCGTACAGAAAATACTGCAATGGTACATGCTGAAGAGCAGGCTAATCTGATTCTATTTTCTATCACTGCAATTACACTCAGCACTTCAAAATTTCATTAGCACAATGCCTTCTGACAGTATGAATATATACAGTATATTTCTGAATTCGTCTGTGGCTGGCTATTCATTCAATTACGGCATGCAGATAGAGATAGTCTTTACATGCTTGGCTTTTCAGAATTATGAAGCCATCAAATGCCTGAAAAAGACATCAACCTGAATTTTGGAATATTCTCAGAGCGTTTGCATTTGCAGTGTTCTTTGATGTTTATGTACAAAAGCAAGACAATATAGTGTGCAAATTACATTTCAGACAAGTACAAAAAGATGTGGTTTGCTGCCAACATTGTACCACGCTTAAGTCTGTTGTCAGATTATGAGATCATTTCATATTTCAACTGAACAGTGATTGCAATTCTTGAGAACAAGTTACCGTTTCACCGTTATTGCATCTAGAAACTTGTGATGACTTTGTTGTCTCTTGAATTTGTTTCGAGCCATATAATGTGTGCTGTGGCTGTGAAGCATGCTCAAAATTGCTGTTGAATGTTGGCTGCAAACATTCCAGAACTTTTAGAAAGTTTAGTACAAAATGAAATGGTTCTTAATTCATAAGCCTTATTGACTTTAAAGAAGCTTTGCCTTTCAAAATGTTCAGTAAATAACAAAGACAGTTCCATTTTAATAAAGCGAAGCCGCCTGGTTAGCCATACTGTTATCATATGAGTGACTTTGTAATTTGTCCCCTCTCACTTCTGCAAGGTTGTAGAGATGCAGTCAGGTGCTTGGGGCCAGACCCAGGGATGTTTGAGCCCTCTTCCCCCTGCTAAGGAGCCTGACATCAGGGTCAGTGATAATGGCCGTGGCCAGATGGTCCCTGTCCACTGGGGAGAAAGGATGCAGACAGCATGGTCACTCTCTCGCTTTAGAGGTTGCATATTTCACCACTATTTAATACTTATTACATGCATCATTTATCTTAATTATTTCTCTATGAAGGTTTGATGTGGAACACAACATATGTGACACAAGAGTAAGTACACTTTGCCCTTGTTTGCAGACGATGAAGTGGGAGGTATGAGGTCTTAAAGGTGCAGCAGCAAAAAACAAGTTTACTAAACAGTTGTGCCACTTGATAGTTCATGGTATTTTAGGATCTTATTCACAAACGCCCGCTGGAATAGTGCTGTCCCTAGTGAAAAATAAATATACTAAAATGTATTTGAAATGCATTTACTTCACGCTAAGTATGCTACAAATACATTTACATTTTTATGTGGCTACTTAATAAAAATGCCCTGCAATTGTACTTTTGGTATACTAAACTGGAACAACTAATTTTGTACTTAATGCACTTAAATTGTGCAAAAGTGGAATTTTGATTGTGCTAAAGTGGAATTATTGCAAGTATACTTCAGGTACACTTTAAAAATCTTGCATTTAAACACTGATATTATTAAAAGATCATCAATAGTGACATTAAAACACAATTTAGGCTTAATAAAAAGGAATATGCATTTTGCACAAGCAGTACTCCAAATAAAGTTAAATTATCATTTTTATATCAGTATGTCTTGAGCAATAAGTAAATATGTCAATAGATTTGAACTATACTTGATATGAAATGCATATATTTTACTTTGTTATTTTACATAATTTTCTAGGGGTGCTTTATGCAGTAAAGCTTTTTTTCATTTTTTTAAACAAAGTATATTAAGAAATTTAAATGCAGTTTTGCATAATTACAATGCAAGACAGGAAATACAACAAAAAACCAAACTCACTTTGAAAAATATAGAAATCAGGACTACATATTTTGGAATTGAGGAGCATATGTCTTTCTATTTTTTTTAATTTTTTTTCCTTTTGAGGTATTTATTTAAAATTCAAAATTATAAAGAAATTAAGTAAAAGAAGCTTTACATTTCATCCATACAACATGTGTGAATATGATATTTACACACCAAAATCCACGTTCACAAAGGTCAGAAAATGGGATTCAGATTTAACAAAGGAAAATAAAATACATCGCTACGCAAGTAAAAACAGAATATAATCCCTTCAAACAAAGCGAGATGAAATGCTCACCACACTTTTTTTTTTCCCCCCCTCACTAACACTAGTAAAATAATGAGGACTAGAGGAGTCCTGTTAATGCCAAAAACAAAATAGTCTTCCATACAGCCAATTAAATGATTCTCTCCATCAGCTCGGCCATTTAAAAACATTGATATAGACGTACATCAAGCAGGGTTCAAAATAGACCCGGCATACAAAAACATGCGCTTTCCTTCAGGAAGAATGATCTTCTAAAGCGTGTCCTGGTGATATGCGATTGCTAATGCAGCATAATGTGCTGTAATTGATAATAAGACCCCCTTTCAACTTAAGGCAGAGCCGGGAGATAGCGCCGCACCTCATATGTCACAGTGAGTCGGCTGTCTCGCCCTTCCGCGTGGCATTTGCTACTGTGGCTGAAGGATAATTGCCGTGCACTGCTGCAGAATGAAGGTGTCCGGCCAAGGCTGGGTCTCCACAGTGATAAAGCACACAGAGATAGAGGACTGAAACCATTACACACCAGCTAAAAGACAGGGAGAAGGAGGAAAAAAGAGTTCTGCACTGCTGTGAGAGTTCTGCCAACGAGACAATATATATGATTCCTTAACATGCTGTTATTTCTGTAAAACAAATCATATGTCTAGAAAACAGGATTTTACTGCTCACACTATGGCATGCAGTTTTTGCTTTTACATAATATAAAGATACAAATCTGAGACAAATATTAGAACAAAAGTGCTAAGAAAAATAATTCCAGTAGAGCTGGAAGGAGGGGGAAGCTAAAATAAATAAATAAATAAATACATAGAACAAGAAGAATGATTGAATGATTGCCATATTCTTATATCATGATGTTTGCATGGTAACTATTCAAAAATATGGACCTTCAAGTATGTATTTATTTCTTTATTTGTTTATTTTTGTAGCAAATAAATGGTGCTATTTTAGTTTTAATTTTTTTAATTTTTTAATTTTATTTGTCATGTATCCTCAATTTCTCTTTTTATCCGGTTTCCTTTTAGTAAATCCCTTAACTAATAAAAGCCAGTTCCTTAGTGACATCATTCTCTAGGAAGTGACATCATTTTGGAGGGAAAACAACAGAACAAACAGCAGTATGTATTATGGATGTATACTGCTGTTCAAAAGTTTTTAATAAGTCTTTTCTGCTCATTAATGATACGTTTATTTGATTAAAGTATTGTCAAATATTATTGCAATTTAAAATAGTGGTTTTCTATTTTAATATACTTTAAAATACAATGTATTCCTATGATGCAAAGCTGAATTTTCATTATCATTACTCCAGTCCTCAGTGTCAAATGATCCTTCAGAAATCATTCTAATGTGCTGATTTATTATCAGTGTTGGTGCTGATTAACAGTTGTGCTGATTAATATGTGTTTTTCAGGATTCTTTGATGAATAAAACGTTAAAAAGAACAGCATTTGATCAAAATAACAAAATAAAATATTTTATAACAATATACGCTATAGCGTTCAAAGTTTAAGGTCTTTAATTTTTTTTTTTTTTCTTTGAAAGAAATTAATACTTTTGTTCAGCAATGATATGTTAAATTGATAAAATGTGATAGTAAATACTATAATTGTTAGAAAATATTTATATTTTGAATAGAAGCTGTTCTTTTTAACTTTTTATTCATCAAAGAATCATGAAAAAGCATCACAGGTTCCCCAAAAAATAATAAGCAGCACAGCTGTTTCCAACATTAATAAGTTAGTTATTAGAATGGAAGCATATTAGAATGATTTCTGAAGGGTCGTGTGACACTAAAGACTGGAGTAAAGGATGATGAATATTCAGCTTTGCATAACAGAAATAAATATATTTTTAAGTATTTTAAAGTGCAATAATATTTCACAATATTACAGTTTTTTTCTGTATTTTGAACCAAATAAACGCAGAATTAATGAGCAGAAAAGACTTATTAAAAAAAAATAAAATAAAAATCATTAAAATCTTACTGATCCCAAACTTTTGAACGGCAGTATAAATCACTAATACTTAAGTTAGTACTTGTTTTGGATCAAATACATGGCACTTTGAGCATAAGAGATTTCTTTATAACCATTAAAAATCTTATTGATCCCAAACTTTTAAACAGCAGTGTATTTGATTAATTCGATGATGTTTTTTGTTTTGTCTCAGTATTATGATGTTTGTATTCCCATCATGTTTGTTAAAATGAACAAAAACTTTATTTTAATGTCAACATTTCAGAGATGGTTAAAATAAGAAAATGATTTGTCCCTTGTAAGATGTCAGTCACAAACTTTACCACTTCATCTTCACAACTTTCATGTCGTCATTGTGTGATTTATATCAAGGCGCTAAAAAAAGTGATTGAACATATTTTTTTGAAAGTCTGCTATACCTTTTTATAGAAGTACTTTCTTAAGTTACACACATCACCGTAACGCATAACAGGAACAACAGTGCTTCTGCGAGGTGGAACATGGAGGAGAAAGACATCTGAAAAAAAGAAAAAAAACGTGATGATCCACAGAGGTAAACAATGCAGCAGGAAGATGATGCCTTGTTTTCGTCTGATGTGGAAAATCACCACGGGCTGTATTACTCACGCGTTTGACTCAGCTGTAGGAGGACTACAAGTGTGCCCCCAAAGTCCAGTGCCACCAACAGCATGGCAACCCTGGCTCCGGTTTGGCTGTCATGAGGGGGCCAGAAACAGTATAAATAGCCTTTCCGCTGAAAAGCTTGACAGGCAGTGTCAAACAGAGGCAGGAATTACTTCTCGAGTATGTGTCATATGGCACCATTGCTTCTCAAAATGGCTGACTGCAGTGTGAAACGCACATTGCCACAGCTATTACATCAGGCATCATGAAATTATCACAACTTCACCATTTAGAGATATTATTCAAACACAGAAATAGTGTGGGTTGCAGTCATCTAAAAATAATCATTTGCGTTTACACAATAGAGTATCTTAATAGAATATATTTAATTGAATTTTCTGTAGTTTTGTTAGTCACTTAAGTAATAAAGTGTTATCTTATCTTTAATGCTGTTAATATAATTTATGTTCAATATTGCAGTGGATTGCATAAGAGGAATATTTACAGTGTGAGACTTTTGTCTAAAAGCATTTAACTTTAAGTAAACAAGTCAGTTCTGTTGCAAGACTTTGTTATTATTAATATTTTTATTTTTTTTTTTTTTGGACAAAATCAATATTAAGCAATTTTTTACTTAAACCGAACCCGGCTAAAGTCGTAGGTGGCTCAGAGCCACGGGGCATTACTGTCCTTTGAGATTTCTGGGCGGAATCGAATAAATAAATCCAATGATTGAATTTGAAATTCATTTGCTTTTCAGTCCATTGAGACT
Organism: Labeo catla; assembly: GCA_012976165.1. NCBI lineage: Eukaryota > Metazoa > Chordata > Actinopteri > Cypriniformes > Cyprinidae > Labeo > Labeo catla. Next base: position 259,591 of record VONZ01000450.1, on the reverse strand, counting down.
GTCACATGAGGAAAAAGTCATTCTGAATATTAATTTGCAATAATTTTACAATACCCCTAGGTGAAGGGAATCTTTATGGTTCACAATAAAGCACATTTAAGAACTTGATTTGAATGGCGTTATAAATGCTAATTTCCAACAAGCGTTCGGATCGCTGGAAAGGCTACAGCCTCGTGCGCAAATGTTTTTTTGGGTCACCGACAGTCATTTATGGATAGGACATATCTACATAGTTGGCTTTCACATGCAATCTAGATTAGTCAGACCATCTGTTAAACATCTTTTTGGTCTATTTTAAAGAAGTTTCTTCAAGGAAGTCACATTGAACAGGAAACGAAAGTAGACTTTCCGCACTTCTTTTACATTTTAGCCCGCAGATATTCTGGTTATAAAAAGAGTACTAACCTACTTTAATAAGAAGTTTCAGTCTTCATACACGTGGCACTAACTTGAACATGATGTTGGTGTCACTGCCATTGCACACAGATTTACTTTTTCAAGCATTAAAAAGATTAAGAGCTGTGTATTACTTTTGTGTATTTTTTTTTTTTAGGTTAAATTACTTTATTTTATCCCAGTTTAAGTTTGTTTTTAATAGTGGACAAGTGAGTACAAAGGCATCTACTTTGCAGAGCAGTTGCAAACGTCATCACACAGACTGTTTTATAGTTATTATTATTCCCAATTGCAAACTTTTGAGACTTTATATCCAACAACTGCGACTTTCACCTGTATTTCTCAAAATTCTTGAAATTGCAACTTTGCATAATTGCAATTTTGCATCTCACACTCATTTTGGATCTCATTTTGTGATTTATATTTTGCAACGTGCCTTTCATGTTTGAAACTTCATTATTTCATTCTGATGGAAAAAGCATTCCATAAATATGAATGAACATGATTTTTGCCTTGTCAAACTAATTAACAAATACTTGTGAAAGTATAAGCATTGTGTTCTAGTATAAATACATCAGCCTTACAACTGATATCAAATTACCAATCTTTTGCGCTCATTTCTGTTCTTTACACAGAGCCCAGTGTAGTGTGATTTCCATAGTTTCCTAAGATGAGGCTGTGGAATGTCTTTTCACATCTTTAAGATATATAAGGTATACCCTCACTGTGCCCTAAGCATTCAACCCTGCAAAACAATTTACAAGAGCAGCCAGTGAACGTTTCAACCCCAAGTACAGTCGAGTTCTTGTACGTGGAACTGTAACGTCTTTGTTCTCAGTTTATCTCTGTTCCTAGTGTATCTATTGGCTTGTAGTTTATGAGAGAGATATGTTTGGAAGCCTGAAGTGGCAGTGGGAATGTGAGAGATGTGATTCAGATGCGCTGTGATTATTTCGCAGCGTACTCAACATAATGATGTGTTTGCATCATAACTCAGCATTCCGAGACATTTCCTCCCAGCTCACAGGACGCGTTAATTTCCTTTCTCTACGAGACCCGAAGCGCCTCAGAAACAAATAAATTGAGGTAGTTTCCGTGTATAGCCGGGTGTTTTCTGGGATAGTTTCATTTGTCTCGGTTATTACAATAAGGCAGTGGTTTTGCCTGTAATGAGTGAGAGAAGCAGATGAGAGAGTGAACGACTGGCGTGTTTTCGGATGAGGCCGCGGGTCAGTGAAGCAATCGGAGAGGGATGCTCTGTCACGCTCTACAAGTCGTACCTCTCAGGGTGAATCAGAGGGAGGTTCGGCTCCGAGCCATTTCACACCCAAAGCACACCTCTCGAAATGTGATGCAATTCTTCTTTTTCATGCACCCCGCGTGGTTCCATACGGGTGTGTTGCTATTTTAGGGCGTTCCCCTTTTGCTCCAGAGAGTGCTGCTGTCATGACGTATCCCATAAGTTTGCATCACCCTGGTTTTCTCAACAAAAACCCAACTTTGGTGTTAGGATTATTGCAGGAAAAAGCTTTGTGCCCAGCAAATGTTTATGATTCTTACACTTTTCATTCACAAATGAACAACTTTTAAGAAATATAAAGCTTAAATACAATCGGCAGAAGTAAAAAGCTAAACCTACGGTAGGCGATAAATGAACTACACAGTTGTAACAATGGAAAGAACTAAGTAAAACAAGGCAGGCAGAAGACAGTGGCTCTAAATGCAAGAGGTTTAATAAATAAAAACAGCAGAACAAGAAACCAGGAACAGGGAACTCTAATTAAAAAAAGGGGGGAATTATAAACAACAACAATCAAGGTAAATCAGAGGGAAACAAGGGCTAATGAGAAAACTAAACACCTGGGAACAGCAAAGCTGCAAGTGACTACAAAACATGGCACAGGAAACAGGAAGTACTGTACAACAACACTAGAGATGAATCATTCATTAACGATTCATTCGTTCCATCTGTCATGTGACATAAATGAAAGTCTCTGAAGCAAAGTATTTATTTACAGTATGTTTCTCAAATTATTTTTGGCAGCATTATAATGATTTTCTTAGTCAGAATTTGATCAAAAGTGTGTGTTTGAAGAATTTGGCTGTGGAAAATATAACATTTAAAGGGGTTATCGGATGCCCATTTTCCACAAGTTGATATGATTCTTTAGGGTCTGAATGAAAAGTCTCTAATATACTTTGATTAAAAATTCTCAATGGTTTTGTAAAACACTTGCCAAAATCAGCTCTGCAAAAATCATCTCATTCTAAGGGGTTGTTCCTTTAAATGCAAATGAGCTCTGCTCACCCCGCCCCTCTCTTCTCTCTGTGGAAAGACAGTCTTGTTTATATTAGCCGCGTTTAGCCGCTAAACTTGCTAACTACCACGCTATAAGGAAAGGCGATCGCAAAGATTCATTAAAAAACGCTTATACTCACTTCTGCTGTAAGTGAAGCTGGATCATGAATGATTCGTGCGAACATAGACGGATATATGTAGATCGGGAGGCGCATTCCCTTCACAAACAAACGTAATCTACTGCATCTTCAGCAGCTCAGATGTTGGGAGTAAATGACGACTCATTATTACATCTAGCAACACAACACCTCAATCGCTCAATCGGAGATATTCTTGTCTAACTTACATCCCTGCTTCGGCATCAAAACATGGAAAGTTACTGGACTGTGACAGCTGGTCTAAGGTAAGAGCTCATGTCAATCAACTATTATGGGAGCGGCCTCTCAGGCATCTGAGAACGGCTCGATTTGAAAAAGGGGATATTATTTTTAGATTAATTAAAAACCACTGCATGGATTTTTATCATTATAGGGTAGATTTGTACATACACTGCCAACACACATAAATGTTCAAACAAAATGTAAAAGTGAACTTAGCAGCTGATGACCCCTTTAACACAACTCAAATTGGCAAAATAGTTTTGTTAAAGATTAGTTCATTTGATGAACAAGATCAAGCAACAGTCATTAAAATGAACAGATTTTCCCGTCACTACACACGTAACACTTAGGTTCTATTTAGGGAATTTTTGTTTCCTGAAATTTTAAGCTAAAATAGTTTGCAAGAGTGTGATTATAAGCACAATGAGGCTGTAAAAGTGGACTGAAGAATAAAATGGTGCAGGATTTACTTTGAACCAGTTTTTCACTCAGATATGGCTAGTAAAGTTTACACATAATTACGAAGTAACTCAATTTTTGTTTTATTTACAATTTCAAAAATGCATTTTTGTTTTTCTTCATAATGACCCTTGTAAACTCTGTGGTCTCATTTAGCCACATTTTAGCAACTACCTTTTTCAAGTCATATACTGTATGATTCGTTAAATGCATCTATCACTGACAAATGTACGAAATACTCTAAATTATGTTCCTCATTAATTCTCTTTGGCTGCATTATAATGGTTTCCTTATTCTGAATATGATCGAGATTGCATAGGTGAATGTGTGCGGGAATTTGGCTAAAAATAAAAACATAATGTTGAAAATATAAAATTTAATGGCACTATAATGAATGAACTGACTTGAATAAAGATTAGCTCATTTTTATAAATGAGAGCAAATGAAAGAGTCAGTAAAATGATCTGATCTTTCTATCACTAATCACAAGGGGGTATTTCTAATGTGTTTTATGTCATATAATAAAACGTGAAAATGTCTTAAGCCTTTGTTAACCACAGACCTTGTTTAAGGCATTTAGCCAAAAACCAATTTCCAGGATTTGGCCTACCAAAACATGTCGTGCCTTCAGCACTCTATTGACGCTTCTGTACCTGATCAGAAACTAAGACGCCCGTTGAACCCTTTCCAATTCTCTTGAGATGATGTCTGACTCTCCAGTGAGGTTAGCTGACAGTCATTCTTCATTACCGGTGCTGACATCCCGGTAAAGAGCTCGATATTATCAGGGAGGCCTGTCTTACTCTGTCTGATTGTAAGCACCTAAATCATCGACGTTGGCACTTTCCAGGAAATTATTTGTTGCATCCCTCTCTGCTTGATTGAGGGGTAAACAAAGCGGCAGAGGGCTACGGCTGACGAAAAACTGCTTCCTGATACGCATTGATCTGGCACACTTCCTCTCGCAGACGTAAAGCATATTCAGCCCTGGTGTTGGAGGTTCCGATCTGGTCCAATTACATCTGCTGCCCTCCTGCTGCATCCTGTGCACTTCATATAAAGGCTAAATGGAAGCACTCGCCATCTTAGCGGAGGCCAGAATAGCAATCATTAAGTGCTCGCCGGTCCCCACCGGTCCTCTATCCCATGACTGGAGGCATGCTTATGACTGAACCATTTCTTATTAATTGCCAAATCATGAATGCCAGGTGGTCATCCACGACTAACAGAGCTCTGAGTACTCTAAAATGTGACTATCGGCGTCTCCGTTAATAACATCACTTCTTCCTGCTGCTTAATGGCTATTAGATATGCTGCTATGTGCCCAATATTGGTGCCTATCAAGCTTCTTTTTCGCAGAGGAGCGCTGTCTCTTTGCTTCCCAGCTGGATTCCTTTAACCTCGTCACTTCAAGACCTGCATGACCAGAGCGTGGGGCTTCAATCAATCCCGCCGTCCCGTTTCTATTGCAGGAACCCATTGCCATTTCTCCCCACATTGTGGCCACTTCTTTCTGCCTTGCCGCTGAGGCCTGGCTCTTACAGTCATGCACAGTGGGACGGTGAGTGGAGTTATTAAACCTCCCCCCAAGGGGAAAGGAGCACAAGAACCGCACAGTCCCTTGGAGAAATCATTAGTGGAGCGGACAGAGCCTTAAAAGCCTGCTGCTGTGAAGGAGGAGGGAAGAACCAAAACTGCTGGGCTCAGAGCCTTTGGCTCAAGTTGACCCCCACTAACGGTACTCTGGAAACAGACTCAGGTCTCTGCTCTGGGAACAGCTGGAATTAAAGAGGTCATATCATGAGGAATCACATTTTTCTTGATCGTTGGAGATTAAAGAGTTCATTGTGCTATTAGAAACATACAGTAACTATTAGAAAACTTCCTTCCCAGTGCAAAATTCTGTGATTCTGCAATCTATACATCACACAGTGACACCATACATCAAGTCAAGTCGTCACCTTCATTTATATAGTGCTTTTAAAGGAGAAGTCCACTTCCAAAACAAAGATTCACATCTAATGTACTCACCCCCTTGTCATCCAAGATGTTAATGTCTTTCTTCAGTCGTAAAGAAATTGTTTTTTGAGGAAACATTTCAGGATTTTTCTCCATATAATGGACTGATATGGTGCCCCGATTCTGAACTTCCGAAATGCAGTTTAAATGCGGGTTTAAACAGTCCCGAATGCGGTTGTAAACCAAACCCCGCTGAGGAAGAAGGGTCTTATCTAGCGAAACGATCGGTTATTTTCATTAAAATAATACAATTTAAATACTTTTTAATCTCAAACGCTTGTCTTGCCTTTCTTTCCCTGAACTCTGTGTATTCTGGCTCAAGACAGTTGTCAAAGATGATTGAGAATTAGAATACAGTTTGGAATTTTTGGTGGTGTTCTGTTCTGGGCAAAAAACTCCTTGCGCATCCATGCAGCCTAGCATGGATAAGAGCAGAGAAAGCAGCAAAAATCCCCCCCTAGAGAAACAGACAGAACCAACATAAATGTATTGCAGATACCATTAATGTTCAGTAATTGAATGTACACATTTTAGAAATTTGTCTGATTCAAAAGAAAATCAGAAGGCAAAATTCTGACTGGATGAGAGGAGGAGTTGGGGATGGAGGAGGGTCATTAGCTACTGATCAACATGAAAGCGGCTGATAATACTGAAGGACCTTGTATAGAAAGCTGAGATAGGCATCGTATTCCTATAGGAAGACGTGGATCAGCTGAGAGTCAGATGATGCAAGCTTGACTAATGTGACCTGCCGGAACTAACGCTATGCTTGATATCATGTAGGTATCTATATTGCCATTTTGCAAGTAATTAGCTTCACTTCACCCATTTATACTGTCTTTTGATGATTCTACCATCTACGCTGTAAAAAAACAAAAAAAAAAAAACAATTTGTTGAGTCGGCTTAAAATAATTTGTTACTCTGCTGCCTTAATTTTAAGTTCAGTCAACTAAAATTAGTCAACTTGAAATGTTAAGTTGTACTAAGTAACAACTTAGATATTTGTGTTTGCAAAACTTAACAGATGGGTAAGTAACCCAGCTGCCTTAAAATTTTAAGTTGATTCAACTCAAATATCTATGTTGTCATTTAGTATAATTTAACATTTCAAGTTGAATAAACTTTTTTTTGAGTTGACTGAACTTAACATTTTAAGGCAGCCAGGTTACAAATTATTTTAAGTTGACTCAACAAATTGTTTTTTTACAGTGTACAAGCTTTCTTAAAGCTGCTTATATACAGTGAAATAGTAATATTGTGAAATAGTATTGCAACATTAAAATTTAAAATGACTGTTTTCTATTCAAATATATATTATACAATTTAATTTATTCATGTGATTTCAAATCTGTATTTTCAGCATTATTGCCCTAGTCTGCAGTAGTGTCACATGATCCTTTAGAAATCTAGATTTGATGCTCAAGAAACATTTTAAATGTAACAATTTAAATATCTTTACTGTCACTTTTGATCAATTTAATGCATCCTTGCTTTAGTTTTAATTTATTTCAGGGAATTATATATGGTAATGTATTTCAGCTCAAATGTGTCTTTAAACCCTGTAATTCACAAATATGTTGTGAATAGACCTGGAATGAGTAAAAAAAAAAAAACGAAACTCTCTGGAATGATAGGATGCATTTTATAACCTTTTTGTCTTCTTTATGTCATTTTAATAAAACTTCCTTCTAGTTTTGGATATGCGTGTTCTCTTAAATTAAATATAAATTATCAATTTAAATTTAAATTATAACAGTCTTTATATTGCACCAAATATAAAATAAAATGTTACAATAAAGAGCCAAATTTTGACAAGTGCAACTTTCTTTCTTTCTTTCTTTCTTTCTTTCTTTTTAAATCATTTAAATTATAAACTTTTGATATACTTATTATTATTATTATTATTATTATTATTATTATTGTTATTATTATTATTATTACAATAAAGAGCCACATTTGGCTCTTTATTGACAGTTGCAACTTTTTCTTTTTCTTTCTTTCTTTCTTTCTTTCTTTCTTTCTTTCTTTTTAAATCATTCAAATTATATACTTTTGATATACTTATTATTATTATTATTATTAAGTATATCAAAAATATATAATTTAAATGATTTAAAGAAAGAAAGAAAGTTGCAACTGTCAAAATGTGGCTTTTTATTGAAATATTATTATTATTATTATTATTATTATTATTACAATAAAGAGCCACATTTTGACAGTTGCAACTTTCTTTTTCTTTCTTTCTTTCTTTCTTTCTTTCCTTTGTAATTATTTGAATGATATACATTTTTTAAATATTTATATTATTCCTAAAAATGTATTATTATTATTATTATTATTAACATTTTGACACTTGTAACTTTCTTTCTTATTTCTTATTTTAATTATATACTTTTGATTTAGATTTACATTATTCATGAAAAAAGTATGTATTATTATTATTATTATTATTACTATTATTATTATATGTGGTTTAATCATTATAAACTGTGATTATTAATTCTGATTAAACCAGAAAACTGCTGACCCCCCTTTAAGGTGGGGCCATGGGCAAAGCTCAGACACTCCAGCAAGGGTTTCCATAAGTGACGGAAGTAATGACCCCGATTAAAGTTGCGTTCCTCACACACAAAGTGCAGGGATCACAGGTGAGAATCTGTGGCTAGTTTAATTACTTAGCAGTCTCGTGTGAGAAGTGAGTTTACGGCGTAAGAGTGTTTTCAGGCCAGGAGATCGCTAGTTTTATATCCAATTATCTACATGTGGATCCATCTGTGGGACAAAGTGTCTTGGCGTGGGAGTACTCTTATTATTTCATTAGAGGAATCTATGTCAATATAAATGGAGCCGAGCGCAAAATTAGTGTGGAAGCCTTCGGAGAATTTGATTTGTGCAGTAATTAGAACGGATTTCATCATCTGAATACTCCTTCTCCTCTCACCTCTCCAAAGTTTTGACCTTGGACTAAAAAAAGCTTTGCATTTAAAACAGACAAGGGAGCACTCCCAAACTTCGGCAACTCGTTCCTTCTCCGTGTGCGTTACCGCAAAATTACTCTCTCCCTATTTCTGCAGCATTTCATTTAACGTGAAGAGCGCAAAAGACCTTAGTTACTGTTATTTGCCGGAATGATTAAAGGTTGGTATTCAGTGCCACGGCGTTCAGGTGACAGCTTGATTATCCCTTTTCCGGTTGCTTTTGTTGGAGTCAGGAATAAGCCCAGGGCGGGGGGTACCAGGAGGCCCCCGCCTGTCTTCATCTCCCTGCCCGTAGGAGGCCCACAGATGCCGGGGCTTCAATCCTGTCCTTGGCTGTCAGTGCGCATCGCTCCGGAGCAGCTCCCTATTGAACTGATGTGAATGTGAGTGAAAACTTCACAATGTCACTCGGGAACAGGAAACTTTGCGCTGTCAGGACTGTGTTTGTTTTGATTTACAGCATTAGTGGAGCGGGCCAAACTTGAGCAGCATTATTGCCGCTGTCTGGAGGGAAGCAAATCACCATGGTGACTATATTGCTTACAAAAAACTTGCTTCTTGGCTACCTTTACCAAACTATAAAACACTTTGTTGTTGCCCTGAATTAAAAAGGTGAAGTGTGTAATTTCTGTGCCACTAATGTCACCGAACTGTAAAAAATAATGACTGTTTTTAAGCAAGATTACTTACCCCTCTGCCATAGGTCAGGGCAAATGAATAGTACAGCCCCAAACTTGCGCTATTAGTTGAACTAATGTTGCCGTTTCTTGCATATCATGATATTTTAAAAGCACACACTGTTTTTTGTTATATTTAAAAATGTAACATAATGTTACATTACTGCACTTAAATCATCAACTTTTGGTTTTGTTACACTAACCATAGTTTATAACACTGCTATACTTTTACTATAATAAAACCGTGGTTCATTTTCTTTCTCTTTTTTTTTTTTTTTGTGGCCACTACTTTCTCAAATGATTAAACGATCCATTACGTCTTCCTCTTAATTGTTGTTTAGTGACTTATGCTGACTCTAGCTACGGCAGTTAACACTTTCTGTCCCTACTGTCTTGAATGAACGTGCACTGGGAGTCAAGCCTGTATTCCTTACTAGAAACAACAGCAATGTGACCAATGTTATATCAAAGATGGCGATGTCCATAAAACTGAAAAGTCTTTTTACTTTTTGGAAAAAAAAAAAAAAAATTATAATTTAGGCAAAATAAGAAAAATGTACAGATATCCATTCTGTTCAAAGGTTTTCACCCCCCGCTCTTAATGCATGCATGTTGTTGTTGTTGTTGCTGTTGTTGTTGTTGCTGTTGTTGTTGTTGCTGTTGTTGTTGTTGCTGTTGTTGTTGCTGTTTTGTTTTTTTTTTTCCTTCTGGAACATCAGTGAGCGTTTTAACCTTCTGGAATAGTTGCATTTGAGTCTCTCAGTTGTCCTCTGTCTGAAAAGATGGATCTCAAAATCATATAGTCATTGTTGGAAAGGGTTCAAATACACAAAAATGCTGGAAAACCAAAGAATTTGTGGGACCTGAAGAACAGCAGGCAGTTTAACTGTTGAGGGCAAACAAGGGACTTATGAACAACTATCACTAAATGGGGGAAAAAAAAAAAGCAGCTGTGGATCATTCAGGTAACAACACAGTACTAAAGAATCAATCAACTTTTGAACCAGATCATTTTTATAAATTCAGTTATTATTTTCTCTTGTGGACTATATGTAAACCTCTTTTATATGAAATATCTTCTCCAGTCCAGGTCAGTGCTAAATAAACAATAACATGCATTTTGTATGATCCCTCTTATTTTGGTCAAATAATTAACATTTTTAATGATTCTGAAAGGGGGATACAAACTTTTCAGCTCAACTGTACACGTTTATGAAATCTGGCAATATGATTTCTACATTATTGAAATAATAATAATAATAATAAAGAAACATTTTAATGACCAAAACAGGTAAAAACTAAGCTAACCAGAATCCTGAAGCGGGATCCAATCAGAAAAGTCACCGTTATCATAACAGCAGTGCTCATTGTGACACACGCCACTACTATGAACTGTCACTAGGAACCTTAACCTCGACCTAATATTCAGGTCTGTTCTCTTAAAAATATTTGGATTATCTTAAACGAACATCATCATAATGTTTTGTCTGAACTCTGAATGCTAGGCTATGGAAACTGCCATTCTCTGCTATACACAAACGCCGCCCCTGCCAGTATGAACTTTTGACTAACGCCCCCTCAAGTTGGATTTCTGACTCAGAAACTTGGAGGAACCCCAACTTTAGAATCCAATAAGGCTGCTCAGTGCATTAACCGTGAAACAGTAGTAATATATTGATTATAAGCATTTCTGTCTGTCTCTAAATCAATAAATTCAGTGGTGCGCACAGACTATCTAAACTCTATCTGTGGACATGATATTTTTGTTATCAGTGTAAAATGCCACTTTATCGTGTGTGTGTGTGTTTCTTCAGTACAGATTTGTGAACTGGAACTCAGTTAACTAGGCTGTGACATTATTGCCGGCTCAAACATCCAACTTCTGAAGTAAATGCAACACAACATAATTAAATATGCACAAATTTCCTGAACTGGATAAAGCCATTCTTGTTTCATTTTGTAGACATATTAGATTTAAATGATTTTACAGAATGGATTTTACCTTATCTCTCCATAAATCAGAAAATACTGTCAATAGCCAAAAAAAAAAATCACCTTATTTTTAAGAATAAAATCAAATGAATATTAATTAAAAATGTTTGGATGATGTTGGATGATCTGGAGTCTAAAAGAAGACATGTTATGTAAACCATAAATTCCAAAATAGTTTGCACAACAATGGTTTACCTGCTTTACTTTTAAATGTTAATAGTCTCAACCTAATTCATAGAATATTTTTATAGACCTTAAACAGGTGATAAACGCTTTGGACAATAAGATTAAAACTCACATGACCTATCTGTCCCCCGTAGCTCAGCATGATGTGACTTTGCACGCTGACAAAAGTTTAGTATTTTGTACATAAACTTTGAAAAAGGTTTATTCGGCTAAATCTGAAAATGCATTTCCCTCTTACCTCCATCCTATTACTTGTGACTGCTCAATTTGTCCGAGCCCCATCTAAACCAGTCGACATGAGCGTTGCTCCACAAGATTGGAGCAGTTTACAAGTTTTGTTGCATGTCATTGACGTTTGAATGAGAGTTTTGGCAAAGAATCAATTTCAGACTGCTTCTCCTGTGCTTTCATACCGAAAGAGGAGGAAAAGGAAACACGGCTGCGTTTTTTTTAAAGCTTCATTATTAAGGCTTGTTCACACATCAGATATTCTGCAGTGTGCTGTTAAAAATCATTCTTCACACTTTGTGGGAGGAGGTCAGAGCAAATCCACCAAAAGAAGGCAATATTTCTCCACGTTGCATCACACGTAGGCAAATAACTTTGGCATGTTCCCGATGAACATATTGATTGGTGTCAAAACAACTGAACGGGCTTCAGCTTTATGATGAAGGAAATGTAAGTGAAAGGAACAAGATCATCTGCGCTATGATTCAAAGAACTTCTGGAGTTGGCGAGCTGTGGGCGTCTGAAGTGGGAACCGTTGAAGGGTATCTGCGATGACAGAGAAAAGTAATTTTGGTTGGAGACCGAAGTGACAGGAAGGACAGCGTGACTTTGTTTCCCTTCTACACCTTTGAGACCGGTAGCGAGGTAGAGCACAAGTATTATCAAATTCCTCCTCCTCCTCCTCCTCCTCCTCTTCTTCACCAAACCCCGCATCGCAACGCCTCGCCTCCGCAGGGGGGGGCCCGTCACGTCAAGGACACGCCACGCTTGACACGGCAACAAGCAGCTAATTTATATCCTTCTCCTGGACAAACATGAACACAGCGGCAGTCATGTCACCCAGGAGTCGGTATAAATATGCAAACACCGATTCCGAGGAGCAAGGGCTCTGTCCGTTTGCCATCTTTTTTCATCTCATTTTACCTCCTCTGTGGTTTGTCCTCTGCTGACTTTCCCATTTGTTGGTGGTCATTAAAACTAGTGGGGTTGTAGGTACTGCTATATAGTGAGAAGAGTGATGCTACAAAGGCTCGGTTGATAAACAGAAATAATCACCTCTGTTATGGCTGTCATTAATATTGCAAGGGTGTTTTGCACTGTGTTTGAAGTTTGGAAAACTTCAGCAAGTCTAAATAACAAAGTAATTGTGTTTGTGAAAGCCTGTCTTTAAATCCATACAGCAATGTGACACTTTACCACAAAACCATCATATGGGTCTTTTTTTTAATTGATGTATGGTAAGGATAGGACAGTGTTTGCTGTGATACAACTATATGAAAATCTGGAATCTGAGGTTGCAAAAAAATCAAACTATTGAGAAAATTACCTTTAAAGTTGTCCAAATGAAGTTCTTAGCAATGCATATTACTAATCAAAACTTAAGTTTTGATATTTTTATGGGAAATGTATCTTCATGGTACATGATCTTTTCTTAATATCCTAATGATTTTTGATATAAAAGAAAATTGATCATTTTGACCCATACACTATATTGTTGGCGACTGCCTGTTTTACTTTTGTAGATTTTTTTTTTGGTCCAGGGTCACATATTTTGTATGACTAAAATACATGTTGCAAATAGCAAAACTCAATTGAAAAATATTGTTCAATATTGAATACAAACACAAAAAAGGCCAAAAATATATTGACAGAAAATATATTCACTACAGAGTAATTTAATAAAAAATAACAAATATGTTTAATTTATATCGTAACTTTTTTGGAATGTTGAAAATATGTTACTTTGTATATATGTTCATGTGTTACAGACAAATAAAGATGAAACGTGAATATATTTTCTTGGAAAGAAATATTTGAAGGGCGAAACATATTTATAGATTTTTTTCATAAATATCTATAGTTTTGAAAAATTGATGAAAAAAATGGTGAAGAATATATTGGAAGAAATATATCTACTTAAATATGTATTTTTTACCAAAATATTTCTTAGCCATTGTTTTGTATATTTTGAAGTGTTTTTAAAAATAGATATTTTTGCAGTATGGGTAAAGTTGGAGAGATTTTGTCTACAGCAGGTCTGTGCAAAATTCTGAGAAGAAGTGGTTTCAGGAATTCACTGAATTAGAATTTGAATAAATTCAACACAGTCAACACAATTGTGTTTTGTGAAACACACTGACCATGCAGTCATAAGGGTCTTTTTTTTTTGAATTTTGAAATAAGCTTTCCATTGATGTATGGTTTGTTAGGATAAGACAATATTTGGCCAAGATACAACTATTTTAAAAAATCTGGAATCTGGGGGTGAACAAACAAACAAACATGAATACAGAATACAGAATACAGAAACAAACAAACACATGAATACAGAATATTGTCTTTAAAGTTGTCCAGATGAAGTTCTTAGCAATGCGTATTACTAATCAAAAATTAGGTTTTGATATATTTACAGTAGGGAATTTACAAAATATCTTCATGGAACATGATCTTTACTTAATATCCTAATGATTTTTGGCATAAAAGAAAAAATGATAATTTTGACCCATACAATGCATTGTTGGCTGTAGCTACAAATATACTTGTGCTACTTCAGATTAATTTTGTGGTCCAGGGTCACATATTTTGTATGGCTAAAATACATATTGCAAACAGTGAAACTCACACACAGATCAATGGAATGTTGTTAAGTATGTTACTTTGTATGTTAAATGTTCACATGTAACAAATAAAAATGTAACGTGAATGTATTTTGTTGGATTGAAATATGTGAAGGGCAAAATATAGTTCTAAATGATTTTCACTCAAATATTTATAGTTTTGATATACATTTTCAAAAAATTATAAAAATGTATATATTTGGAATACTCGCATGGAACGTTGGAATGTTATAAATTGTTACTTTGTATGTTATATGTTCACTTTTTTTTTCTTTTTTTTTTCCCTCTGTATGAGTAAAGTTGGAGAGATTTTGTCTGAAGGTCTGTGCTAAATTCAGAAGTGAAGAAGTGGTTTCAGGAATTCACTGAATTACAATTCGAAGAAATTCAACACAGTCAGTGCATTCTAGGAAGTGTTTTTTTTTTTTGTTTTTTTGTTTGTTTTTTTCCCCACCTTGAGACTATATCGATCCAGCCAGCCAGTTAAGATTCAAGGTTTGACAGATAATTTCTATTACTACCTCCTTACATTTACTTTTGTGCTTTTGGCAGATGCTTCTATCCAAAGCATCTTACATTGAATTCAAGGTAAACATCCACTGGAATCGAACCCGCAACCTTGCCGTTTCTAATCATATTCAAATTGCAAGTTCCGATTATAGACTTCAAATCCTGTTTGCTACCTGAATTCATTTCAAGAACTGCAAAAAGGGCGCAGCCCTGGTCCACAGATATTCTGCAATGAACAAGGCACAAAAGGGTAACAACAGTGGCAACACCAAAACACACTGATTTGGATGATGCATACTGTATATAATTTACACACTGAATGAATAACGACATCAATAGTCACCACAAAAGGCCATCTACAGGCACACATGCTGGCTGACTTGAATGGTTTATCTGAGTCCCTATGGCCATTACCCAACACCGCTATCATGCTCCGCAGTGGATGCCCAGGGCCCCTTTGAAGTCAAGAGGCAAAAGTCAATTTAGCACACTGGGGGTGCTGATGAATTTGTTTGGAGCTTAATTCTAAATGGTGAGGGCCTGTGGACAATAATTCATAGTAGCAGGTAGACTCTGTGGAAAGCCAAATGCTGGATGAATTGTAATGACTGAACTCTTCTGAGAATATGTCGTTGAGAGAAGTCATGAGAATTGTAGTGGAGAAAAGTATAATTATATGGCGTAAATTAGATCGGGGAGAGGCAGAATGGACTTTTTCAATTTAAATCCCCTTGTGCTGATGAGTTTATGTATTTACAGAGGCTGTAAGAGCTTTAATGTAAGTTTTCTGTGTAAATGGTTTTCGCGGTTTGACTTGCAGCACAGATTCTTTTAGACCCAACAAGACAAGTTCATTTGTGCTGATTCCATCAACCCAATAAATTAAATCTCTGTCCCCTATCTTTCAGTCAATACTGAATGAAAACATGCTACCGAAACTTGTTTGACAATTCATCTGGATAAGATCAGGACAGTGTAAACTAGGGAAACTATACATGCCTGCCAACTCATTTTTTTTTTTTTTTTCTCCAGTTGTCAAGAGAGAAAATGTTGTCATAAATTAGTGAGGACAACACCATCCATAGCAAAAAGTTTTGAGGACAAGTTCTCGCTGTAAATGATGCATGATCAAATCTTTTGCTATGATGCTCCTTACATCCAAAAGTTTGCGTCTTAAAATAAATGTGAGAAGTGCAATTCAGCAGTTCATATCAGTGCGTCTGTCTTTCATAACGACGCCCCACCGCTCGTAAACTCAGACTTTGAGAACTCAGCGTGAGATGGGACTGTGGAGACGTGAACGTGAGGAAAAAATGAACTTGATTAAGCGAAAAGGGGGACGCATTAAGAGTGAAGAAAGCATAAGCTCTTTAACTCCTCTGCTTTGCATATAAATGAGAGATTACAGAGAGACTATATCTTATCAGCCCGTTGGAATACATATGCCTAATTACAATATATTCAGAAAAAGTATGCAAGTGTAATTTGCACAAAGAAGATTAGGTGCACAGAGAAAGGTCAGGCCACACCGGCTCGCGCTGATGTGTTTGAGCTGTGATGCTCTGGAGAAATAAGGGTCTGCAGTGAACGGGTTCTTATGCTAAAGTTATTTTTTTAAACTGAGACCAAATAATTTTGATGCTCTGTTCTGTTCCTGATGTGGACTTAACACTGTACTCTCATACAAACACGCTTGTGTTTCTGGTTCCTCTGATTCTAGTTACAGACAACAAATGAAGCACAAACACTGTTGTCTGATTCATGACCGAATGACTCATATGATCTGTTCTTTTTAATAAATCGGTCGAAATGACCTGCTAATGGTTGAATCATAGTGGACTGCACATCATTACTTGTGACAAAAAATAGGCCAGGTTTCCCATATGGAAAAAAAAAAAAAAAAAACTTCCCTGGAAACTTCACTTTAGATATACACATATACACAGTTCTGACACTCAACTTCACCTGTAAGATAACTCATTTTACCTAAATATGGACATGATGCTGTTTGATATTAGATCATAAAAATATTTAAAATTAAAAAGTTTTTACTAATCTTTGCACAGTATAACACATGGAAATATACAATATTAACCCTTCACAGAATATTTAATCATAGAATTTAAAGGTTGATTTTATTCTACATAAAATAGAAAATAGTTGCTTTTTTATTATTAGTAGTAGTATTTTATATACTTTATACTTTAATCAGTCAATTTAAATTGAATTTATAAATAAATATGCTATTTAAAAGGTCTTCATTGAGAGTTTTTTTTTTCTTTTTTTTCAAATATGTTTTAAACTTCAAACTATATTTCTATAAATATATCTTTAACCAGTACTTTTTTTTTTAAAAAATATATTTAAAAAAAATTGAAATGCATCTATTTTTTAACGCATTTAAATATATAGTGATATATTTTTTTTTAATTCACATGCCACATTAGAAGAAAACATTTATTTGTTGTTAATGTAACACATATAACATGTAGCACATTATAAATAAATAAATAAATAAGCAAAGAACATACTTCCAATGTTCAGAAAAATGCATTTAGCCTAAATGTAGGCTACTGTAAGATAATGTTTTGTTGTTGTTGTTTTTTTTTTTTTGTTTGTTTTAGTATGTTTTAGTATGTTGATATTGTATTTTTCAGAGCCTATGTCTATCCGTGTGCATTTTATGTGCAAATGCGAATGAAATTATTCTGGTTAAATACAGCCGTTCACAATGTCTGAGACTGAGAGAGAGTGCAACTGTTCAATTTTACACTTGATCTCACTGCAAAAAATCTGTTTTTTTTTTTTTTGCGTCATATGCAATACTATTAATAAACCAACATAACCTGTTCAGCGTAGCTGAGGACACACTTTTGGAAAACTAATGGAGTTTTGTTATAATAAATACATTGTAATAAAGAAATGCACTAAAATATGAGATGCTACCGAAAATAACAAAGATTTTCTTTAGTATGTTTGTTTATGTTTATACAAAATATAGCATATGGCTTATTAAAATAATTTAATTTAATAATCTAAAAAATGATATGAATTGTTACAGGAATCATAAATTCCCATCCCATACACTCCCATTTCTAGTCTGCAGTTTTGCTATGCAGGATGTGTCTTGCATTCTCTCACACACACACACACAGAGCGGTAGTTTTTAAAGGCATGGAAGGTGCTGGTGACAGTATGCTGTGGAGTGTGTCAGTCAGTGAAGAGGTCATCCTGGTTGCTGAGCTTTCAGCTTTGCTTTTATTTTGTCCTGTCTCCCATGAGGCCGAGAGCTCAAGGACAGGCCTCGGTGAGTGTATATTAGAAATGCAAACGCTACACAAACAGACATGACTGAGCCCCGGGAACTTCACTTTAGATATACACAGTTTTGACACACAACTTCACCTGTAAGATAACTCATTTTACCTAAATATAGACATGATGCTGTTTGATATTGGATCATAAAAATTTTTAAAATTAAAGGTTTTTTTTTTTTTTACTAATCTTTGCACAGTATAACACATGGAAATATAAAACATTAACCCTTCAAAGAATACTGAATCATGGAATTCAAAGGTTGATTTTATTCTATATAAAATAGCTTTTTTTTTTTTTTTTGATAGACTTTAAAATAAAATAATGGGTGAAAGTTGCTTTAGTCAGTCAATTTAAATTGAATTTTTAAATAAATTTGCTATTTAAAAGGTCTTCATTGGGAAAGTTTTTTTCTACTACTTCCTATCATTTACTTATAAATAAGATTATTTTTACAGCAGCTTTCCACACAGAGATTTCAGCAATTCCATTTCCAACAATGTCAGGGCATTCATAAAGATTTTTAAAATGCTAAAGTTGCTTACACATAAAAGGATCAGTGTTTTAGATGCTGGCAAATGTTGATATTGTATTTTTCAATATCTGTGTCTATCCGTGTGCATTTTATGTGCAAATGCGAATTAAATTATCCTGGTTAAATACAGCCGTTCACAATATCTGAGACTGAGAGAGAGATTGCAACTGTTCAATTTTACACTTGATCTCACAGCAAAAAAAATCTGTCTCTTAGAACTAGGCTGGAATGAAAATACATTAGCTCATTTTCTCATGTGCTGAGAAACATAACTGCCCATGTTACACATTTTAGAATGTACTGCAGTGAAACACTAGTTATAATAATTAATAATTCAGTTTGATTCACAACCTAATTATATTGTGAATGCATTGCTCATCACTGTTAGCTACATACACGTGATGTAAAGTGTAAGTATGTAACTAACCTATCAAGGTCTGTTTTTTTTTTTTGTTTGTTTGTTTGTTTGTTTGTTTTTTGTTGTTTAAAGATTGTTTAATATTTTCTTATTTTGAGGGCAGTCCTGTCCATCAAGGTCTCTCACTGTGGTCAGAAATTAATGGGATACATGACATGCAACAGACAAAGCAAATCTGTTCTGCAAACTATTTTGGAAATTAAAGCATGTCAATAACTTTTTCATGTTGGTAACCGTGTTTTTTAGACCATGAATTGTGGTAGACTAAGTAAGTAAACAGCAAGTAATAAAGTAGTAAGAAAGCAGGTAAATAAATTAAGGCCTTGAAAAGTCACATCACAGTTGCATCACATTTCATTTATCACATGAAGCGAGTGTGTCGAGCTGACTGACAAGAAGAGAGAGGTTAGAAAGACAAGACCATGGCGGAAGAGTTTCAAAATGAAATGCAAAAGCACCTGTTTTAAAAATATTGTGTTTTTGAAAATCTTGTTGACTTTTGCCGTTAGGTGATAGTGAAAGTTTCATGTTTATTTGGTTCCACAGTGTTTGCTAATTTTTATTTATTTAAACTGTATTTATTTTTTTAGCATGGCATGCTTCCAAGCGTTCTTATTTGTTTTGCTAATAAACGTTCTAAGTCTCTTATTTATTTGGTTACATATTGTTTACTAATTTTCAGTTTTATATACCTATTTAAACTTTGTGTAATTTATTATTTTATATTAGGCATATAACATGGTGTTTTTATTTTTGTTAGTCAAAGTTTATGTTAATGCCGCTCATTTAAGAGTGAAAGAAAAATGCGCACAACACTTTTACAAGCTACTTAAAAGTGAAGGAAAGTTTCTAGACACTGAATTGGTGCTAATTTAAAAGTGAAAGTAAAGTAAAACTCGAACTATACTTAGAAAACATATTGCTGTATTGTTTTCCATTTGATTTTTTTTTTCCTTAAATTTTCTTTAGTTGATCTTGGTCATACATACATACATACATACATACATACATACATAAATACATAAAGTAAGCAATTAAGTAAGTAGCAAGTAATGAAGTAAGTAGTAACCAAGCAAGGAGTAAAGTAACTAGTAAGAAAGTTAAGTAAATAAAGTAGCAAGTAATGAACTTGTAGTAAGAAAGTACTGTAAGTAGAAAGTAGAAACTGAGTTGTAAGTAAGCCAGCAAGCAAGTAGTGAAGTACATAGTAAGAAAGTTAAGTGGGTAAGTAAATTAAAGCAATCAAGTAGCAAGTACTTAAGCAGTAGTAAGTAGTAAGTAAGCAAGTACCTTAAGCAGCAAGGAGTAAAGTAACTAGTAAGAAAGTTAAGTAAATAAAGTAGCAAGTAATAAAGTAGTTGTAAGTACTGTAAGTAGTAAGTAGAAACTAAGTAAGCCAGCAAGCAAGAAGTAAATTACATAGAAGAAAGTTAAGTGGGTAAGTAAATGAAAGCAATAAGTAGCAAGTACTTAAGCAGTAGTACGTAGTAAGCAAGTACCTTAAAGAGCACGTAAAAAAAACTTAAGTAATTTGTACGTAAACAGGCAAGTAATAAAGTAGTAAGAAAGTAAGTACTGTAAGTAGTAAGTAGTAAAGCAAGCAAGTAGAAAGTAGAAACTAAGTAAGTTGTAAGTAAGTCAGCAAGCAAGCAGTAAAGCACATAGTAAGAAAGTTAAGTGGGTAAGTAAATTAAAGCAATTAAGTAGCAAGTACTTAAGCAATAAATAAATAATGTAGGAAGTAATAAAGTAGTAGTAAGTACTGTAAGTAGTAAGTTAGTACACTGTAAAAAATAAAAAACACAATTTGCTGAGTCGGCTTAAAATAATTTGTTACCCTGCTGCATTAAAATTTTAAGCTCAGTCCACTAAAATAAGTTTATTCAACTTGAAATGTTAAATTGTACTAAGTAACAACTTAGATATTTGTGTTTGCTAAACTTAGCAGATGGGTGAGTAACCCAGCTGCCTTAAAATTTTAAGTTGATTCAGTTCAAATATATAAGTTGTCACTTTGTATAATTTAACATTTCAAGTTGAATAAACTTTTTTTTGAGTTGACTGAACTTAAAATTTTAAGGCAGCCAGGTTACAAATTATTTTAAGTTGACTCAACAAATTGTTTTTTACAGTGTAGTAGGTAAGCAAGTAAGTAGCAAATAAGTCAGTTATACGTAAGCAAGCAGCCCAGTAGTAAAGTAAGTAAATAAATTAAAGCAGTTAAGTAAGTAGCAAGTAATTAAATATTAGTAATTAAGTAAGTAGTAAGTAAGCAGGTAAGTACCACAAGTAATAGTTAGAAAGTTAAGTAGGTAGGTAGGTAGGTAAGTAAATAAATAAAATTGAAAGTAATAAAGTATTTTAGTACTATTTTAGTATTTTTTGTTTGATTTGTTTTTTGTTTTTCTTCAAATGTATTGTGATGTTCATCTGAGTTTAACAGATTGTCAAAAAAAGATCAAATGTTGGGCAGGGCTTTTGTTGTATGCATCCACTGTTTGATTGGATTTTGAGATGTGGGTGTTGCACTCAAAAACTGAACATTTGTATAAAATTCATACCATTGAAATCAAGTGAAAACTTCCAAAAGAAATCTGAAGTGAACTTTTTTTTTTTTTTTTGCCGGCAGATACAGTACCAACAAGTTCACTTTTGTTAAAAATACCACACATTTCTTCACAGCACATTTGATGCTGTTTGCATGCTGTTTGCTTTAATGGATCACTAGACCTTCTGTCTCCCTTGATAATGAGCGACGTGAAACCCAACTGTGTCAAATGCCCGAAAAATCTGTTAAAGGAAAGGTGCCCGTGAGGTGCTTGGAGACAGAGATGTATGTGTGTGACAGTAACAGGCTTGTGGTGAGTAATGGAAGAGGAAGTAAACACAAATAAATGTATTAAACTGAGGACGAGCTTTGTCCTCTTCAGGCGCAGAGTTTCTGACTGAGAGCCGGCGTGAATGAGAGTGAATTATAGGCCATTTACCTTCGCTCGACTCCACAGAATTATTCAAATTCAGAGGGTGTTTCTGCACAAATGGCCACCTTGACTTTCAATCGCTGTTGGGCTTCACCAGGGACAGATGAGGGGTGGAATTTGTTTAAAGGACATCTCACTGCTCAAAAAATGTGTTATAGACAGTGTTATTGTGATTTTTTTTTTTTTTAATAGGATTAAATGTATTGTTTTTAATATCTGTAATATCTGTACTTTGCTTTTCAGTATAATAACTCATATAATAGCACTGATTTAGTTTTATTATGCTGAAAATGCAGCTTTGCATCACAAGAATAAATTATTTTAATAAAGTATATTAAAATAGATAAGCATTATTTTAAATTGCAATAATATGTCACAATATTACAGTTTTTCTGTATTTTGATCAAATAAGTGCTGTTTTAACCTGTTTAAGAGACTCTTTCCTCTGTTTCTCACCTCTCAACTCTTTCATCATTGGACACACAATTGACTGTTTGCTTATTTTCCTCCTCTATCTCTCTTGCTAGGTGTGAACATTCTGTGTAGAGAGCCACAGGCTGCATGAAGAAGACTGTTCACATACAGAAATGGTTTAGGGTGACCCATGACAGTCTCATAAGGGAAATATCACTGTAGCAATACTACACTAACTTGTGATATCCCGTATAAGATATCATCATGAATCTGAATTTATAATATCACATTGTTTGTACATGTATTAGATTTATATTATGTCAGTTTTACATTTTAAATAATATATTATTTAAAGGGGTCCTATATTATTCTTTTTCACTTTTTGAATATTAGTCAGTGTGTGGTGTGTATGTTTGGGCATAAAAAAGATCTACAGAGTTACAAATCTCAAAGTCCACTCTAAAGGGTTCGTTTTAAAAAAAAAATCCCTTTTTAAGAACTACAACGAACGGCTCATTTGGACTACAGCATTGTTTTCCAGGTGTTGTGATGTCACAAAGCTCATTAGAATATCATTATAATAAATCCCAGCTAAGGCAGTTCGAATGGTTGAGGGGTGGGTAGGAATGAGGTGGGGGATTAGCCTAACTTTAGACTTGCAGCATGGAGAACCACTTCTGGGACGCATCAATGAGCCATGGCGCAGCTGGTATAAACAGGCATTGACTACTAGAGTGGCCGCGATCTGCTCCTGTGGCTGCGTCAGAGCCGTAATGCACCACAGACGTGTGCAGTGTGTGGTTTAAAGAGATTTATTCATCGTATAGTCTAGATAGCTTCACTTATAACGTATAACGTTTTTAAAATACATAAACTTGCACTAGACTAGGCTAGGCTAATCAGTGATGATGTTCTTTGATAATGTTAATGCTCTTTGGTCGTTTTCTGTAGCTACTTTTTGAATAACTAAGAAAATGTAAGCATTATAATTAGTAGCTTACAATGTTTTTATTCAATTGTTGTCATGTTAAATACTAATTAAGTCATTAAAAACATAAAGCTGCTTATGCTGGAGCTGGTTTCCGGCAGTGAAACTAAGTATGTAAATAATTAAATAAGTTGGCACGATAATATAATGTATCTGCGATCTCGCAGGCTGACGATAGGACCCAACACTACTGTAACGTTAACTATAACCTTAATATATCCTCAACTATAACGCAGCAGATGGAACTTGCTGCTTTGGCAAGGGGCGTGGCGGTACTGAAACGTCATCTTAGCTGTACTGGGGCAGCTAACTAATCAAAAAATATTTTGTTTTTCGGAAGGCGGGCCTTCATCAAATCTGGAACTAATTGAGCCATTTGTGCTGTCGGGCGGTTCCTAGAACGGTTGTGTTTCCGCCTGAGCCTGGTACGGTACGGTACGGTACGGCACGGCACGGCACGATTACAAACCATTCTCGGCCCGGAATTCTCGGCACGGTTAGACAACTGTGCTGAACGGTGCTGATAGAGTGTGTGTGCTAAGCGAAAGCGTGCCATTTGATCAAACAGCCAAGTAAACAGCTACGCTGCCTTCATAGCTCATGCATTAACACTGTAAATAAACGTGGTATTTTTAGAAAGGTTTTACCTTATGTGTCCGTCTCTGTTGGCATGCATATCCCCTCAGGATTTGTTGGTAACGTGATACCTGTCGTCGCCTTCTGTTTATTTTATTTTTTTGCGCCAAAAGTTGTGTCCTTTTTTTCTGTTATTTAACTAAGTAAATATTAGATTTAAAAAAAGGAGTCCCAAAAACAGAAATATCTGATCATTGTCCATATGGCTGTTACATTACAATTGCGTTACCAAGGCAACTGACGCATTTGTATTTACATTCCAAAGAGTTCCGTTATCAGCACCACAGTGGAAAATGAAACCGTATCCATGCTGACTGGCACGGCACGGAACGGAACGGTTCGGCCCGACAGTGTAAAAGAGATTAATTGTAAATTATGTAAAAAATGATGCGTTTTTTGAACCACCAAGCATGAGAGCATGTTCTAGTACACCCCCAAAACAGAATCAAGACTTTGTAAAAGAGCATAATAGGACTCCTTTAATATGTATAGTGACTGTACCATATGATCAGACATATTCGTATGAGAACAGTTAATTATTTATCTTGTATTGTTGTAGAATTGTTTGCCCATCTCTTTAAATGTCTAAATTACAGTGGTGCAATTTGCTGCGTGTATTTTCTTCATGACTGACTTCATATTCAAATATCATGGTTCACTGCTCAAGAAAGATTTTGTGAAAGCAACTTTTTGTTTGCTGCTTGCTGGCAATTTCACTTTTAACTGGTTTGCCTTTCAAAAACTTCTGCTGATTAGATGGACTTTCATTATAGTCCACTGGAGAGTGAACATCACATACTGCTTATTGCAAATAAAAGTCTTTATAGTGCAAGCTTTGCATTTTCTAGTAAATCAGAAATATAGTTCAAATTTGCAGTATTTATAAAATGTATAATTCCAGTGTTGCAGTATTAGGAGTTAAGACTAGTTAGATCAGCCAACACTAGATCACAGTTCAGATATCTTGCCGTTAAGTCAGGTGAAGCTGCAGATAATTATGTTAAAAGATTAAAATAAAATAAAATAAAGTTCATTTTTGTCTAAGAAAAATGCAACCAAAGCATAAGTAATGACTAAAAACATGAAATAGCAAATCAACTTTGGGTGAATATTCTTGGAAAGTGAAAACTGTATAGTTTCTCAGCTAACTTTAATCATTTAAATGCATGTTTGACAATATGAGCTGAACATATTGTTTGAATGTGAGGTGTTAGATTGTTCTTGGCACCTTATTATAAAAACAACAGACAGTTATGATCAATAATTAGCAGCTTCCCAGAAATAAATCTCACATCTAAATATAAAATGTTTGATTTCACATTGGAGGCCAAAAATTGCATGTTCATGTAAATCGAGAATACTATAGCATATACTTAAAGTTTTCTTTTTTAAACACCTAACAATTCATTTTATAGCTATTAATTTTAATATTGATAGTGTGACTATATTAGCGTGTTCTATACTGAATGTAATACTTCAGCTGCTCTGTTCTCTTTTGTCTTTTTTTTTTCTCCCCCTCATCATGCTGTCTTTATCAAGAGCTGGCAATCAAACCAAGACATAAAAACCTCTTATCAAAGTGAAGCATCTTCCATTCATGTGCCATGGCAAACGGGCTGCACTTTGATTTCATTTGATATACAAATCCACCTGTGCAATTGAATTCGTTACACAGAAGACCTTGTGCATGTCCTTTATAGAAATCGGGTTTATCAGCATGATGCCATTAGTGTCTCTCCGTAATGTAAGATATTATAGGTTTCCTCTCTGATCCTCACATTAGTATGCATGTCCGGCCTCTCGTCTTTCTAACACGGCCGGCAAGACTCAGCAGAATAAATTCATCTACTAATCAAGTGCAATTCATTTGCCAAACGTCTGTTCTATATAACCACCTCAGAAGATTCTAAAGCCACGTTTTTACATTTTCGTCACCGGCCTTATAATACCCATCTTCACGCTGCCTTTAGAAAGCGAATACGTAAGTACTGAGCACACAGAAGTGTTTTTCCAGTGTCCTCAAAGGACACACAGTTTCTTCGTTCTGCTGAGTTGTGTTTGTCACCGCTGATTATGTAATTATATGCTTGAGTTTTAAAAGTGGGAAAACATTTCATGTTAAATTTATAGCTTTCCACTTTACCTCGTCATGGTAACCATCAGCCAAAACATTTTTTAAGGGATAGTTCACTCAAAAATGAAAAGTTATCATTTACTCAGTAGTTTTCCACTCTCATATGATTTTCTTTCTTTATGGAATACAAAAGAAAACAATCTGAATAATGTGTTTGTAGCGGTTTTACATGCAATGGCAGTGATTCAAGTCTGAAGCTCTCAAGTTTTGAATAGGATGCAAACCCACCCAATGAATAAATTAAATAAAAACAACATTGTTATTGTTGTTGTTATTATTATTATTATTATTATTATTATTACTAATAATAATAGTATATAAAATATACTACTACTACTACTACTACTACTAATAATAATTTAATAATAATTTATTATTATTATTATTATTATAATTATTATTATTATTATTGTTATTATTATTGTTATTAAAATAATTAAAAACAAATACAAAAAATAAAAAAGTAATAATAATTAGTAGTAGTAGTAGTAGTAGCAATAATAAAAAATAAGAACAAATTAAAAACAAATACAAAAAGTAGTAGTAATAAATAAATAAATAAATATAATTACTACTACTGCTACAACTGTTAAAAATATATTTAAATAAAATACTTTAAAATAATATATATATATATATATATATATATATATATATATATATATATATATATATATATATATATATATATATTTATTTAAATATATAGTTTTAATAGTTGTAGTAGTAGTATTACTACTCCTACTACTACTACTACTAATAATAATAACAACAAATTAAAAACAAATAAAAAGTAGTAGTAGTAATAATAATAATAATAATCATAATAATAATAATAATTATTATTATTAGTAGTAGTAGTAGTAGTAGTAGTAGTAGTAGTAGTAGTAGTATTTAAATAGTTTTAATAGTTGTAGTAGTAGTATTACTACTACTAAGTAAAAAGTAGTACTACTACGAAAAAGTAGTAGTAGTAGTAGTAGTAGTAGTAGTAATAATAATAATAATAAATAAAATAATAATAATAAAAAAAAAATAATAATAATAATAATTATTATTATTATTATTATTATTATTTTATTTATTATTATTATTATTATTATTATTATTATTATTATTATTATCATCATCATTATTATTAATAATGATACTAATAATGGTACTACTACTACTGATAACAACAACAATAATGATAATAATAATAATCATTATTATTAATAATGATACTAATAATTCTACTACTACTACTACTACTACTACTACTACTACTACTACTAATAATAATAATAATAATAATAATAATAATAATAATAATTATTATTATTATTATTATTATTATTATTATTATTATTATTATTATCATTATTATTATTGCTATTATTATTAGTAGTAGTAGTAGTAGTATCATCATTATTATTATTATTATTACTCTTACTACTACTACTACTACTACTAGCTAATTAAAAACTAATACAAAAATAAGATTGTTGTTGTTGTTGTTGTTGTTGTTGTTGTTGTTGCTATTGTTGTTGTTGTTTATTATTATTATTATTATTATTATTATTATTATTATTATTATTATTATTATTATTATTATTATTATTATTTGCAGTGTGCATGTGTTTTAAACAATATTATAAATTTAATACTTTAAATACTATTAATATATATATATATATATATATATATATATATATATATATATATATATATATATATATATATATATATATATTTTAAAACATTTTTAAGACACACATGGGCACACACAGAGCAAATGCCTTGGGCAATTATTGAAGGAGAATAATTCTGATCCACTTCATTTCTCTAAAGGCATTCAAGTCATTCTTAAACCCATCTTTAAATTATCTCAAATGAGCAGAGTTTAGTCATTTCCATTAATGTTATTAAAAGAAGCTAGTTTCATACCAAAAATAAGCCGATTCATTACAGTGACTGGAACATCATTTCAATGCTAATGATTAATATGAAGACACAGAGGGACGCTGGGTAAACAATAAGGCAGGCTGATTATGCATTGTCATCTTAGGTAGCAGCGCTGTTCGCTGTCTAGACAGTGACAGAATATGAATATAAAGACACTGGCAATTAAACACTGATGATACAGAACATCCCACTTTTAATATTGTATTTCAAAAGTTGACGTAATCTTTCTATCCCAGACAAGTATAAAAAAAAAAGTAAAATGAATCAGTTGTCCACAGCTGGATGAGAGAAGCAGCAATTTCCATCCCTTCACACAATATGATTTGTAGTTTGGAAATTAGTTGTAGGTAGATTAAAAATGTTTAAAATATATTTGTTTCATTTTATTTTCTATCTTCTATCTTATATTTATCTTCATGGTTACACCATATGCAGACATTAGTAAAAAAAAAAACATAAGTAAAGAACTATACATTTTTCAAAAACATAAAATCAACACAAATACCAAGATTACCAACCCTAACCCTTCAAACAATTATTTCTAGGTTGGAAATTAATTGGTAAATTTAATACATTTATTTATTTATTTACTTATTTATTTATTTATTACATACTATTATAATAAGCCTACTATAAATAATAGTATTTATTTGTTTGTTTTATCATTTATATATATATATATATATAAATTTTTTTTTTTATTTATTTATTTTATTTCATGGTTACACCATATACAGGCATTAAGAAAAATACTTTTTTTCAAGAACATATACAATTAACACACATACTAGGATTACATTTATAAAAGCTTAACATGTTTTAAACAAGATTTTAAATTCAGTATTTGTCATTGACTCTCGAACTTGCATATGGCCAGTGGAAGGTTTAAAACAAGCTCGTTATAAATCGTATATCATATTTCCCACTGTTTTCCCTTTCACAATATTCCTTCTACAGCACCTTTTGTTTTCATGCATGTCAGGAGTTACATTCGCTCAATTTAAACGTTTTACAGTTTGCCTGCGGTCAGCTAATTAATGACCAGTATGTGTCCTGCGGCCTTCAATGAAACTGTGCTTTAATAAATCAATCATCCGATCGATTGTTACATAGCATGAACTGTATGTCCCTGTCTAATTATTAGCATATGAAGGTGTAAAAGGCTCTTTATTTCGCGGTGCTCCTTTGGTGTCTTGTCTAGGGGGATTTTAATGGAAATCTCTTATCTCCAGAAAGTCTTTCAGGTGTTCAAAAGGCTTCCTGTTAAATAATATAATCCCTAAAGCTCCGACAATTACCACTAATTCCATTTTAATTCAGTGGAAAGGTGAAGTGACAGGGAACATTTTATAGCTTTGGAGCTGAAAATGTAATTTTGATTTCAATTACTCTTTAGAGAGTTAGGACTGAATCTCGAAAAGACAGTGAAGATACTGGGCTGGAAATAACAGCTTTGGCAACCATATTTCAACAGTTAAAAGATGCTGTAGAAATCGAAAAGCTTTGAACAATTTGAGTTGTTTTGACCCTGTGTTATTTTCTTTCTTCCATAAAACAAAAGGAAAACGTCTGACCTGTTATCCCTAGAAACAGATAATATGGAGTATTTTCTGACAAAATCTTCATTTGTGGGTGAAATATTCCTTTAAATCTTCAGTCTTCAGTTCTTAAAGCTTTCTTGGAAAGAAACTTTCTACGTCGTGTTGTTTCATTTTGAAAATGCATCAAACCTTCATTATTGATTAGATATATCTTTTGATCACTGGATTGCATGTTGTAATCTTTGAACTATCCATCAGAACCTTTTTTCCACAGGTTTTTAATCAGAGATGCAGTTTGCACAGCCTGTCCTGATGAGTGGAAGTGCATCTCACGCTGCTGATGCCAAAGCCAGAAAAACGTCTAATGGATCCAGCCATGTAAAAGTGAAATGGCATTGTAGATCCCCAACTGAGTTAAAAAAAAAAATACTGAATTAGTTCATCCAAAAATGAAAATTTACTTAGCCTCTGCCTATGCGAAATGTGGATGAGTTTGTTTGTTCATGGGAACAAATTTGGAGAAATTTAGCATTACTTACTCATAGGGATGTGACGATATCCGAGGTTTCTCGCGAGATTTCGTGACGTTATCCTCGCAAAACATTTTGCAGTGTTTACACTAGAGCTGCATGATTAATCCTTAAAATATCAAGATCTCAATTCAAACACCCACGAAATCTTATGACAACGATTTAGCTATGTCTATTAGGACTGTTTCACATCGCGAGTGTCAGTGGAGCGTGAGAAGCACGTTTTGTCGCTGCCCAGGTTAATGAATAAAGAGGGTCGGGGTAAATGTGAACGCAGAAGAGCAACACAAACAGTCTTTTCAATCACCATAATAATAATTATTTCTGTGTTACAGACATTTAAATTATAGAAGTAGTGGGATAAAAGTTTATAGTTTGGGTATAAACATTTATTGTCTACAGTAGCGATCAAAACGAAAGTATCTTAACATTGTAACGCGTATCCTCTTCCGCCAGGAGGTGGCGACAACTGCCCGTTTAAAAAAGTATGTCATTGAATCATTCATTCAGGAGATTTCAAGTCAAGCAAGTCTTAATGAAGCGAGACACTGACTCCTTCATTGATTTATATATATTGATTAATTTATACATAGCTTTTCGCTTCATAAGATGTACTGGTGAGGTGTGGATTACTTGGGAATTATTGTGATGCATTTATCAGCTGTTTGGACTCTCATACATATATATGTATTATATATGTATTATATATGTATATATATATATATATATATATATATATATATATATATAATATGTATTATATATATATATATATATATATATATATATATATGAAGAGTTCAGATGCAAAACCAGCTAAATCCATCTGACGTCTTTCTTTTAAACATGCCTTTTTATCAGGCTCAGATGTATAGGTTTCTATGTAAGTACCGGTACTTCTGATTGGCCTGAGGCTGGTATTTTAGTGAGTTTAGAAAAAAAAGTATTTGATGGACGTATAATATGTGTCGAGAACATTCACTCAGTATCATCATCTCATTTTTGACTGAGATGGCTTTTAGCTGGTTTTGCATCTGAACTCTTCATATATATATATATATATATATATATATATATGAGAGTCCAAACAGCTGATAAATGCATCACAATAATTCCCAAGTAATCCACACCTCACCAGTACATCTTATGAAGTGAAAAGCTATGTATAAATTAATCAAGACTTTAAACAGACATTTAACTCTAGGCCATCTCTTCTGGCCAAAATACAAGTTCGTAATTCATAATAACTCAGCATCCAGTGAAAGTCCATCCACTGTTGTCCTCATACATCAAAATCCACTGACATATTTGTTTTGGACTGTTGTAAACGGCTTGATCTGTTCATCGTTCCCTCCTAATTCAGACAACTTCACTGGAGAAAGCAATAATATGGACTCGACTTTTAGCCAAAGCAACAGTTTGACATTAACATAGTCTTGATGATAATTTGTTTCTTACAAACATGCAGCTTTTTCCTTCAGAAGACATTAATAAATGGACTGGAGTGGTGTGAATTACTTGTGAATTATTTTGATGTTTTTATCAGCTGTGTGGACTATCATTCTGACGGCACCCATTCACTGCAGAGGATCCACTGATGGTGATTAAGTGATGCAAAATTTCTCCAAATCTGCTCTGATAAAGAAATAAACGTATCTACCTCTTTGAATAGCCTGAGGGTAAGCACATTTTAATTTTGGGGTGGACTATTCCTTAAAAGCAAATATTTTTACTAGCATACATATCTATCTATCTATCTATCTATCTATATATATATATCTATATATCTATCTATGTATCTATCTATCTTGAGCAAGGGACCAATCCCCCAACTGCTCCCCGGGCGCCGCAGCGATAGCGATATGGCTGCCCACTGCTCCGGGTGTGTGTTCACGGTGTGTGTGCGCGTGTTTGATCACTTCTCACTACTGTGTGTGTGCACTTGGATGAAAGCCAAAATATTAAATGTCATTGAATATTTACTGAGTAATCCACTATTTTGTAGAGGGAGGTCAAAATGGCAGTTTTCACCTGAGATTCAGGGTCACGATACAGGGATACAGAAAGATGACAGCATCATAATGTGGGTTTTACACAGCCATTGGTAGTTCTATTAGCAAAATCTGCTGACTTTAGCAATCTTTGTTGCATTATGTGCCAATTTTGACCATTCAAAAATGGGGCAACAGTACTTTTTCTCTTAAGTTTGCATGCCTGTAACTTAAGAAGTTTTAAAAGATATCCTAATGCACTTTTAGATACTGTGTCTTAACAAAATTTCCTTTTGGCATCTTTATTTTTAATGGCATTTTCTATGAGATTCGGTTCCAGAGATATTGAAATTTCAGTATGGCTCCAGGAGTAAATCGTTAAAAATTAGTTTGTCAAGAAAACTGTATTAAAAAATACCTGTCTGAGTGCCATAAATATTATTTTTCCAAAGTTTGTGGGACTATAACTCAAGAAGTATTAAAGATTTCACAATATGATTTTAGATTCTACTTCTACATAATTTTTTCTTTTGGAATCTTCATTTTCAAGGCCTTGTATCATTCAGTCCCAGAGATATGGGGATCTCGATGAGGCTCCATGTCCAGATTGTTGAATATTAACCATTTCCAGTGGTCGAAACCAAATGTTGGTCACTTTGCGTACAGCTGATACTTATTTTATTTAAAGAACAATGTTTGAAGAAGACATAATGTTGAAATTAGAATTGTATCTTGTTTATCTCTATCAAATGTTTTCGAAATTTGGTTGATGTGACACGAAATGACCCTATAATATGATGATATATATTGATTTGCACTGCATTTGGTGGTCTCTTACAGTTGTTTTTTGCACTTCAGAGGCAGCATTATTATTATAAAGTATCATCAACAGTACTGAGTGATCTGATAGTGAGCAAAACTGCAATAAGACTCATATGAGTCCTGGAGGACTGTTTTTTTTTAAACTTAATAACAGCCATGTTTGATTGCTTTAATTATGCGTTTACTTGACTTCATTAATTTGACCTGTGCCGTACATGCTATTAACAATTAGTCAAACCAAACAGGCAGAAACTCTTGCTAATTTTACATGCAAAGAGGTTAGTCATTCATAACTGATCGTTTACATATTGAAATCTTGATAAATCAACACAGTTAAATAAACACTGGTTTAAAGCTTCTTTTTATTATTATTTTAATAGGCCTATACTGAAAAAAATAGGTTTTGTGGTTCGGTCTCATTTGCCTTCTTGATCTAAAGTAATTGGTATAATGATGACAGATTTTCCCAGCAACATGACATTTAAGTTTAGCCAATAAATTTGCTTAACATAATTATTATTAAAAAAAAAAAAAAAAAACAAATCATGCAAACAGTTAGCTTTATTTATTTATTTATTTATTTATTTATTTAGTTCTATAAACATATTTTTAAACTGTATTACTGATGCCTTACATTGAATATTCATCATATTAACACAACCTTCAATGACTCGTTTTTTTGAGTAATGTGTAGATGCTTTGTGACATCTGAAAATGAAAGATAGACCTCCATTCTGCTGTGGGGTTGATTTGCTCTTTATGTGTTACTTTTCCATCTGTGAAATAAGACAGAAATAAGAAAAAGAACAAGCTAACAGAAAGAGAAAGGCCAAATGTCTGGTGGCAATTTGAAGATGTTTCAGGCCGTTATTGACCCCGTTGATCAGTTGACCTCCACAGATCAGATGGGTTAACCTGTCCCAGCTGCCTCTATCTGCCTGATAATGGGAAGTCTCTGCGTCCTAAAACAAGTTTCTTCCTTCTAACTTCCTCCCATAAACGCCTTCAAGTGTTTGAATGCAATGAAATGTATCTGTGATTGTTTGAGTGGCGTCTGCGTCTATACAGTGTCCTGAATGCACCCAAGAATGCTGTTTTTAGCTCGGCAGCTCGCTAGCTTTCCAGACACAGCGAAAGAAAGTTTGTGTCTTTTGGAGGCACAATTATGCTCAAAATCTAATTCAACCTGAAAATGGAGCTGACACTTTGCACTAAGATTTTGGTTGTAGCACATTTGGATTACAGCTCGCTGTGGACCTTCAGAGATGGTGTGAAAAAGAGAAGAAGTGAAAAAGAACTAATGAGAGCAGCCATTTTAGCGCGAGAGTCACTTTAGCGTGTATTTGCGCGCAGCTCAGAGGCTTTGCAGGATGAACTGCAGCTGCTCGACAAAATCAAACACGCTCCCCTGTGGAAACAGAAAGAGTAATGCTTTACTTCATGCTCAGATCCCTCCTTTTTCACAAATTGGTGTTATATTAATGTTTTGAGTGTGTATTTGAGCGTGAAAGAAAAAGAGAGAGAGAGATGGAAACAGGTGAAAGCAGTACGGCCTTGTACTACACTGTAATGCTCAAAAGAGCAACAGGGATTAAAGGACTCGTTTTGTGAGGAATCAAATTTCCCTTGATCTTTTGAGATAAAACAGTTTGCCGTACTATGAAAACATACTGTAACTTTCAAAACTTCCTCGTCAGTACCAAAAGAGCGTTTACTGAAAGAAAAAAAAAAAAAAAAAAAAATATTAATAATAATAATAATAATATTTGTAATGAAAAATAATTGCAAGAATGAGAGAGTGTGTGGAAAACAGTTATGAATACATAAACATCAGTAAGTTTTAACTGTAAGAAGCTAACATTTTTATTTTTTTTCACAAGGATGCATTAAATTGATTAAAAGTGACAGTGAAGATATTTATGTTAAAGATTGCAATTAAATGCTATGCTTTTTTAACTTCCTATTTGTATCAAATAATTCTGGAAAACTGTATCATGGTCTCCACAAAAATATTTAAGCGGCACACCTGTTTTCAACATTGATGATAATGTTTCCTCAGCAGCAAATCAGCATATTAGAGTGATTTCTGAAGGATCATGTGACACTGAAGACATATATATGTATGTGTGTATGTATGTATGTATGTGTATATATATATATATATATATATATATATATATATATATATATATATATATATATATATATATATATATATATATATATATATATATATATATATATATATATATATGTATATGTATATGTGTGTGTGTGTGTGTGTGTGTGTATATACATATATATGTATATGTATATATATATAGTATCGGTACTTACATAGAAACCTATACATCTATCTATCTATCTATAGATATATAGATAGATGGATAGATATTCCCCTTTACTTTTTTGATAATAATAATAATAATAATAATAATAATAATAATAATAATGTAAAATAATATGTATGCCTTGTTATGCTGTGGGGATTTTCAGTTGAGTTTTTCAGGTTTTTTTCAGGGTCATGGTGCTGAAGCTTTCTGAATGTTAATAAACCGATTTTGTTTTTGTTTTTTTTTTTTTCTCTCACACAAACTTATTTTCTCTGCCTTTGTCAAACACACACACACTCCAAACAACCCAACGTGATGCAAAAGTTCTTGCTAATGATGGTTCCTCTCAGCTCAGGTTGTACATGTTGCCTGATGGACTCGGTGTGTCCTAAAAAGCAGGAAACACTGCAGGTGATTTTACCCGGCACTGTTAATTACCTCCCTTGACAAGCTCGGCGTGTAGCCGCTGTTTAGCCTTTGTCTTCTCACACACTCATGCATAAAACACTAAACAAGAGACTATTCAGCTCAGACAGAATAAAGAACATGATTTGACATCTCTTCTGAGAATGACCTGAAATATCCTCACCACGCAATATCATACAGTGATCCATGGATGTTATTTAAAACTTTTCTGGAAAATCTTGTCTGAAACTGAAGGATTTGTGTATAGCAAGGGGTTCCTAGTTCATTTTATTGAGCCTAAATGAGTCACGTTCTAACTTCTATTTATTTATTTATTCATTCATTCATTTACATAACATGTTCATAAATAAATAAACAAATAAATATAGACTGAGTGCAATGAAATAAAACAAAGCAGGATCTTTCAACTATTTTTAACTTAAAACAACGCAAAAATGCAACACTGCTGGATAAACAAACATATTATATTTAAGTATATGTAAGTATTTAACATCAATAGGTTGGCCGATATTGCCCAAACAAACAAATAAATAAATAAATACATGCATACATAAATAAATAAAAGATTAAGATGATAAAAGATTGCAACTAATGTCTAATTGCATCATGTCTACCTGTTGCTCACTGTAAAATGGTTTGCTAAAAGCTAAAAGTGTGATGTGTATTTAATTTTCTATACATTTAACATGGTATTTGTTTGCTGTTTTGCTTTATTAAAGATGAGTCAATATGCTGTTGCTTTAGCGTTTTGATAACTGTTGATAGACTGTCTGATAGCATATCTCAGCAACAAATTTAATATCTATCTCCAGATTAATTATTAAACATATTTTCTTGCTGGGGGTCTAGTGGTCCTATGAACATGTCTTTTTTTTCATCCTAGTTTGAATCTGGTTATCAGATCTGTAAACATACACATCCCAGAAGGCCGTTTGAGCAGAAATCCTCCGTTCAGGCTACGCTACATACTGTGTTAATTAGTCCCATTAGTTACACTCAGATTTGAATTGGTGCACTGGTGTAGATTACATATTAAGGTTAAGGATTTTATTTATGCCTACCATAAGGCTGGATAATCATTTCATTAAACTCGTAAAGGAATAAGTGGCCTTAAGTGGGAAACAGGTAAATAGGCAATTAAGAATGTGTGAATGAGAGTAAATACATCTATGCCCTTGTACACAAACAACACAAAAGCCCCTGGAAAGCATGAATAAAGATCACAGACGAGGAAGGTGAACTTATACTGTAAATCACTGCATTGACTCTTTTAGAGTAGAAACATCTGTGAGCTCAGTGCAACCCCTGCTTAATGCTTCATTTATCAGTGCATATATTTGTTGCATGTTACCTAATGCCAGTGTCTGAAAGAACGGCTGGTTTAAACACACACAGATTGAACAGCTCATTACTAAGCGCTGTTAATCGGGTCTATCAAAAGCCTCAAGGGTCTTTGAGAGAATTTGATTCAAACAGTAGATGTAGAATCCATGGCATCCAGATCACATCACATATTTCTCACAGTCTTTACTCTCTCGACATGTTGCCGTTTACACTGTCAGAACTAAAGATCTACGAAATGATACTAAGGCCAGACGCAAGTATGCAGGTGCTAGAGCTTGGTCTGCCATTATGAGATGCTATAAACATATTTTCTTTCTTGCTATTTTCTTCAAAACTATTTAACCTGAAAGAGAAGATGCATCACCACAGGTTTGACATCAATTACAATTGCATTGAACCGTGAAAACAAATATCTATGGAAGTGTGTTTCTGCCACTGAATAAAAATTACAAATTAAATAACAATAATAATAATAATAATTTACCTCACAATTCTGACTTTTTTTTTCTCTCAGTTGCAACTTTACATCTTGCAGTTCTGATCTTTCTTTTTTTCAGAATTGTGTTACATAAACTTCCCATTCTGATTTTCTTAGAATTGTTTAAAGGTTACAAAGTCAGATTTGAATGATTTTTTGCAGTTTGCATGTTACAAAGGCAGAATTTAATTTTTCCTCAGAAAACTGGACTTTACAACTTGCAATATTGTGTTTATATCTCACAATACTGAGAAAAGAAGTCAGAATTGCGAGTTCTCGGAATTCCGACTTTATTTCTTTCAGTCATGAGTTTGTATCCTGCAATTCTGACTTTATAACTTACAATTATATATCACACAATTCTGAGACAAAAAAAAAGTCACATTTGCAAGATATAAACTCACAATTGCGAGAAAAAAGTCAGAATTCCAAATTCTCGGAATTTCAACTTTATTTCTTGCAATTGCGAGTTTATATCCTGTAGGGGTGTGACGAGACACTTATCCCACGAGACGAGACGAGACATGAGACTGGGTTCACGAGAACGAGACAAGACAAGATTTTTAAACTTTTCTTAAGAAATCCTCAATGATAAAATATATATGGAAAATAGTCTTAGTTTTATATGAATAGTTTTAATATATAGTGTTATATATATGTGTATATATATATATATATATATATATATATATATATTAGTTTTAATGAATTATATGCAGTCACATTTAAACAAGCTTCACAATTCTGGATACACTGAGAATCCCAGTTATTTTTAATAAATTGGAGACAATGATTCTCTCATGATTCTGAAGAAAAAAGATTGGAAAACTAAACAAATTAACGTAATTTACTAGTTGTTCTGACAAACTGTTAATTGCTTAAGTCTTTTAAAAACATATATTCAGGAAAAAAAAAAAAAAAAAATTAAATGAAGGAGTAAGTGTCTCGCTTCATTAAGACTCTCCTGAATGAATGATTCAGTGACATACTTTTTTAAAACTGGCAGTTTTCACCACCTCCTGGCGGAAGAGGATAAGCGTTACAATACATACAAGTGTTAAGATACTTTCGTTTTGATACTACTACGCTACTGAAGACCGTAATTGTACCCAAACTATAAACTTTTATCCCTGTACTTCTATTATTTAAATGTCAGAAATAATGATTATAATGTGGTTGAAAAGACTGTTTGTGTTGCTCTTTCTGCGTTCACATTTACCCCGACCCTCTTTATTCATTAACATGGGCAGCGACAAAATGTGCTTCACACGCTTCACTGACACTCGCAATGTTAAACAGTCTTAATAGACATAGCTACATCATTGTTATTCAGGAATAAGATTGCGTGGGTGTTTGAATCGAGATCTCGATATTTGAAGGATTAATTGTGCAGCTCTAGGTCAGAATTGCTAGATATAAACTCACAATTGTGAGAAAAAAAGTCAGAATTGCATGTTCTCAGAATGCAAGTTTAAATCCCTCAATTCTGACTTTTTTATAACTGGAAATTGTACGTTCATATCACGTAATTCTGAGACAAAAAAAAAAGGTCAGAATTGCAAGATATAAACTCACAATTGTGAGACAAAACTCAGAATTCTCGGAATTTCAACTTTATTTCTTGCAATTGCCATTTTATTTCCCCAATTCTTTCTTTATGACTCACAAATAAATAAATTGAAATAAAAGTCAGAATTGCAAGATATAAATGTACAATTGCAAGAAAAAAGTCAGAATTGTGAATTCTCTAAATTCTGACTTTTTGCAAGCGCAAGTTTATATCCTGCAATTCTGACTTTATAACTGGCAATTGTGAGTTTATATCACACAATTCTGAGACAAAAGAAAGTCAGAATTGCAAGTTCTCAGAATTCCAACTTTAATTCT
Organism: Labeo catla; assembly: GCA_012976165.1. Classification (NCBI taxonomy): domain Eukaryota; kingdom Metazoa; phylum Chordata; class Actinopteri; order Cypriniformes; family Cyprinidae; genus Labeo; species Labeo catla. The sequence continues at coordinate 220,128 of VONZ01000450.1, read as the reverse complement.
TGCAATCACGAGTTTATTTCCTGCAATTCTGACTTTATAACTTGCAATTGTGAGTTTATATCACACAATTCTGAAAAAAAAAAAAGTCAGAATTGCAAGATATAAACTCACAATTGTGAGAAAAAGTCAGAATTACAAATTCTTGGAATTCCAACTTTATTTCTTGCAATCATGAGTTTATATCCTGCATTTCTGATTTTATAGCTGGCAATTGTGAGTTTATATCACATAATTCTGAGGAAATAAAAGAGTCAGAATTGCGAGATATAAACTTACAATTTGCGAGAAAAAAGTCAGAATTGCAATTTCTCTGAATTCCACCTTTATTTCTTGCAACGAGTTTATATCTCAAAATTCTGATTTTACAGTTCGCAACTGTGAATTTGTATCACACCATTCTGAGATAAAAGAAAGTCATAATCACAAGTTCTCAGAATTTCAACTTTATTTCTTGCACTTGTGAGTATATATCCCACAATTCTGATTTTATAACTGGCAATTGTTTATATCACGCATTTCTGAGACAAAAAGTCAGAATTGCGAGGTCAGACTATATAAAGCAATTTGCTCTCAAAGCACCTTTCACTTTGTGAATTTACTTGTCTTTGTTTTGTCTTCTTAAATGCTTAGATTAATCTCCACTATGTTTATTCAGAAAGGCAGCTTACATTTGCCGGAATAAAATTAACTTTGAAAGAAAAATGTCTGTCAGTGTCTTTATTATCTCTTCTTTCTCTAGTAAAATGATCAGGTATGTCTATCACAAACCTAGTTTGCCTGATGCAGCTGAACTTTCAGGATTTCGTTATTGCACCGTTGCATCACCCACTGCTTTCTGCTGCACATTGTTTGACTCAAAATGCAAGAAATCCATATAGTCGCTCTGCTCCGCTGTCCTCTCATTAAATACTCTGTCTGCCCGTGTCATTGCGGGTGCCGAGGGAGAAAAGGGACTGGGGCTACAGCCCTGAAAGCACACAGCTATCAAATCCCTGTTTAAATTTCCCCAGAATTTCTACAGCCAAATACACAGAACAGTACACACACACAGTAAGGTATAGTTCACCAAAAATGAAAAATCATGAGTTTGCCTGCCCATTCAGTCCTGATGGGCAATGGTAAACAAACTTGGCTTGCTGTCTTTAATGGAGGCTCGAACCCTGAGGCTCGGCTTGAGCCATTGCGATATTACCTAGAGGGAGAAAAACAGAAATATAGGAGGAGAAGGGGAGGTGGAGGGATGCCGGAAGAGCTGACGCTGGGACGGTGCAATGAGAGCTGCTTATATAGGCTCGTAATGATGATCGACAGGACTGAATGATTAGGCTCCTCCCGAACCTACGCTTGGAACTTCATTTCTGTCATTATTTACTCCCTCTCATGTCGTTCCAATTCTGCATGCCTTATTTTCTTCTAAAGAATATCTTGGAAACTTTTCAGATTAATTAAAGTAAATAAGGACTATGGCTGTGAAACTTAAAAAAGATAACAAAGCACAATGCAAGTATTATAAAAGTAGTAATTACTTTTTATTATATTCCAAGAAGCCATGTGATAGCTTTGTGTGATTAATAAATCTGAGTTGTATGGGCAGCTTAATGATACTTTCAAATGTAATTTAGGAGGTTGAAAGTTTCAGTCTCAATCCATTATAAGTGTATGGAAAAGAGCAACTAGCACATTTTTTATAATTTCTACTTTTGTGGTCTTTGAATACAGAAAAGTTATAAGGATATGAAATTACCCTAAATGTTTAACAGGATTGTTTGACCCTAAAACATGCTTCATGTGTGATTATAAAAATAAACTTCATTAATATAATTTTGTGACTGAATATCAACATAAAATTACATAACTTTATTTGATTAAAAAAAAAAAAAATCCGGCAAAAACAGTAATTTTGTGAAAAATGATTACCATTTAAAATGTGTTTTCTATTTTAATATGCAATTTTAAAATGCAATTTATTCCTTTCTTTAATGAATATTTAAAACAACAGAACGTAATGTTTTTGTTGTCACTTTTGATTAATTTAATGCTTTCTCACTAAGTATTAATTTCTAAAAAGGAATGAATGAATGACTGTATACTTCTGAAGGGTGGTGTAGTGTATATGTCAGACAGGAAGAAATACTTTGGTTTGTTTCTGACACAAAGCTATTGTATGGCTTTACAGTGCTATTTGTCTATTTAGGAGCTTGAAACCTTCCAATCCTTCCAATCTATGGAAAAGAGCAGCATGAACATTTTGTGTAAATCCAGTGGAAGAAAGAAAGTCTTGTGAGGTTTGTAACCGCACGAGGGATTTCAAAACGACAGATTTTTCATTTTCCGCTGAACTACTCCCTGGTATCGCATCTTTGGCCACAGTGTGAATCCACACAAACCAAGGATCACATCTCTCGTTCCTGTTCCACACAAAGACCTGTACCTGCTCATTATTTTCTGCCCTATTGATATTACACCCGATTTCAAGACAGCTTTGTTCCATTCCTCTGCCTCGTCCAATGAGCACGCGGGAAAATTCATCAACTTTCAGACTTTCTTCGACCAAATCTCAGTTGGGCCGCTCGTCTGCCGCTCACCGGCCCAGCAGAGGCCTGGTGCGCATCGGAAATTGTTCTCACAAAGCCATGTGAATAGGAAATGGGAACGTTTCTTTCACTTCTTGTGGTGTGACACTAATTTGCTTCCCCTTGCACTTCCAAGGCAATTAGCTTTGAAGCTTTTCAGAAGCTATTCTAGCCCAAGTCGATAGCTAGCGTGGAGAATAAGAATTTAAGCAGGTCCACTGGGGGAGGCTAGATAAACATATCAACAGAAGGAGGAGAAACCAGAGAGAGAGAGAAAAAAAAGTGGAGGGGGGAGAGCAAAAGAAATATAATTACTCCAACTGCTCGCCTGTATGCTTGGCCTTCATTACCGGGCATCAGTTTCATGCTAAATTCACTTCCTAGCAATTTGCCTCGGAGCCAAAGCACAAGCACCAGACAGTGTAAACAAAAACTCTATTGACGGCTTGGGCAAAACGCCACCGCCGAAAACATGGTGAACGAGTGAACGAGGAGAGAAAGCTAAACGAAAGCTCCACAATGTGCTCGGCCCACACCAACTTGTGATCTGTCTTCTGAATAATAGTCACTGGAAACCAAGGTCACAAAGTGCTGACAGTATTTTGTTTGTAATGACCAGAACCACATGGAATCTGTGTATACGAAAAAACATCCGCATCTCATATCCCATATTTCATATCCTTTGCACGGGTAGTTCCTTTAAAAACTGGTAGTTCATTAAGAACTGGTCAGTTCATTAGCATTAGATGAACTAACAATAAAGAATATGTCTATAAATGTTAATGTTAATTTCAATTTTAACATTTTAATTACCAATTATCAATATTAACGTGTATGTGTATTACTATACTGGCTGTTTATTAGTACGTATAATGCACATATTATTGTCTTATATTGCATGACCATATTTTGTGTGTATATATATATATATATATATATATATCTGACACCTAATGCATCCACTAATGTTAACAAACTGAAACTCATTGTAAAGTGTAGACAAAAATATTGTCTAAATTGATTCAGCCTATATCTGCCAGTAAGAGTGTGGTGCTATCAGCACATTTTACCATATTTTAATGCATTTCCACAGAAGTTTCTTCAGCTCTGTGGTGACTGTGGTTTGTGCTTCTACAGTATTTGTGAGATTGTTAAGATGAGGAGTAGTGATGCAGAGTACAAAGACACATAAAGATATAATTCAGCAATATTTGTTATGAATGACCATTTGTACTAAATATAAGTACTTCTTAAAGGGCACCTGTTATGCCTTTTTACAAGATGTTTAAGTCTCAGGTGTCCCCAGAATTTGTTTGTGAAGTTACTGACCTGAATAAGATATTTCACATAAAAGATGTTTACATATAGTCCAAAAGAGAAAGTAATAGCTGAACTGTGTTGTTACTTAAATGATCCAGGTGATACTTTAATTGGTCAGATAGCTTCAGGTCCCACAATTTTTAATTTTTTTTTTTTGTCCTGCCCTTCAGAAGCTACAGGTGATACTTACATGTTTGACATGAAGACAAAATAAGTTAAATTCACCCTGATCTTCAAATTAAAAAAGTTTTCACCCCCTGGCTCTTAATGTTTTGTGTTTCCTTCTGGAGTGTTTGAACCTTCTGTAATAGTTGCATATGAGTCCCTCAGTTGTTCTTAGTGTCAAAAGATGGATCTCAAAATCATACAGTCATTGTTGGAAAGGGTTCAAATACACAAAATGCTGAAAAACCAAAGAATTTGTGGGACCTGAAGGATTTTTCTGAAGAACAGCAGGCAGTTTAACTGTTCAGGACAAACAAGGAACTCTATAACAATGAACAACCATAACACACAGGATCATCCAGGTAACACAGTATCAAGAATCAAGCGTATGTAAACTTTGGAACGGGGTTATACATTCAACTAATATTTTCTCTTATAGACTATAAGTAAACATCTTTTATGTGAAATATCTTATTCAGGTCAGTACTAAATAAAAAACATGCATTTTGTATGACCCCTCTTATTTTGGTTAAATAATTATTTTTTTTCAGATTCTACAAGGTGTATGTTAACTTTTGACCTCAACTGGATATCATTTTGAAAATGCCTACTTTGAGTGGAAGCAGAAACACTTTTCATGCGTGTCTCTTTAAATGCAAATGAGCTGCTGCTCCCCGCCCCCTTTTCCACAATAGGGTTGGCCTTTACAGATACTCTCCCAAAAAACATCTGTTTGGTTTTGATTATCATGTATATCACACTGAAATCATGCGTTTTAAACCATATTAGTTTAAACTTCTGATAGAGGGTTGTCTGAGCTCACACATCCGAAGCACATGCACAGGAAGTGGCTGTCACACAGCATGTGAATACTAAACTAAGACTTCGCATATTTATATTAGATGTGTGTATTAAGTGACAGCAGCAAAATACAGTACATGTACTGCTGTCTACGCTGTTAATATGATCCAAACCATAAAATACAGTAAAAGCAGAAAATCACTCACTGCTTTGGACTGAATAAGGTTTTTAACTTTAATAAGACGACATTTCTTACTTGAATGCTACTTTTAAATGCTTTAGCATGATGATAAACATGGTGGATTGTGTGTGGCTCACTCAGGGCGGAGTCTCTGCTGATACGGCAATGTCCGTCAACAGTCGTGGGCGGGGCTTGTAAAATGTGATGTCACATTTTACGGATTCTGTGATCGGCTTGCTCTGAGACACTGCTTATGATTTATGGGGATTAAAAAAAGGAGCGGGTGGATTCTTGTCATTATAGTGTGGTTGTGTACACAACACTGCCAACACACATTTATGTTCAAACAACATGTAAAAGTGAATTTGCATAATAGGTGCCCTTTAATATGTCAGTGGGCATTAGGTATTACAATCACCTGTAGAGTTAATGTGACTGAAGGAAGAAAAAAGAAAACAGAGAGAGTGAAAAATGACATCGAAGGTAGGAAAAATCAACGGGTCTTATCTTGTTTTCCTCAGAGAAAAATTAGACTAAATGAAGACTTGCTTATGTTTCTTTTTTTTCAGATGTCTCACATGGGAGAGAGAGAGAAGAAAAAAAAAAAAACTTTCTAAAGAATATACTCAAAAGTTCGAGAATTTAATATAAACACAAACATTTAAATCGCATCAAAGCTTTATAGGTCAACATTTTTTTTTTCTGTCCATCTTTGTTTTTCCTTCAGAAGCATCTGAGACAGATAATGAGACCTCTGTTAAATCTCCTGAGCTCTGAAAGATCAACCACTGAGCATTGAAACTGTGATGACCATAAAAACATGGTAGACGAAGCTATTGTGAAATATTCCCATGAAGTAAATAAAGACGTGGCAGTCTGTTGAGGAACAAAACAAGCACAAACATGCACGAATTTAAAACATTTATTGCAGTAGCGGTATACCTGTAGAGCAGTAACAAGGAGTAACTGTTTAAATATCTATGATGGCAAACGTCCCCACAACCAACAAACATACTGCTGAAAGCAACTCACACCACTCTTGTCTCTTTTCATATAGTTTTTTATACCCTTTTTTGTACTTTAAATATTGTGATCCAACATAAAGGTGCTATACAAAATGAATGACCTCACTGCGTTACAAATCAATAATCATCAACCCAATGAAAAGAAGGTGAAACTAAGTCATTTTAAAGCTAGTTTGTCTTGTTAAGCATGCGGTTTCATCGTCTGAACTGGCTGCCATGCCATGTGACAAGAAAGGGAAAAAGAACGGCCCGAACATTGAAAGGAAAAACATAAATCGAACCAAAATCTCAGTCCTTGAATTATGCACATGCTCTTGTTTTGATCGCATTCTGTTCTTTGTTTTCCGTCTTTTAATATCCTCCCACGGTTTGGACAGTGTATTTTTTTTATTTATTTATTTCTCTTTTTTTCTCTGTAATGACTGAGTATATTGGCGCCTGACAAACATTTACCGTGTTTGGCATTCAGAGACGAGGGGCTGCTGCGATTGTTCTCGTGAAACCTGTACGATATGTAGCATATGTCATGAATTCACAGACGTGAAAACTACACTCACTTCTCTTGCATGTCAAAAAATCGTGGACATACACGATATACTATGAAAGAAAAAGGACTTAGTTCTCAAAGTTTGCAAATACTACTCTCAATTAAAGCACGAGTTCAATTAAACGTACAAGAATGACATTTGAAATTAGATGTCGAGAATTTACAAATATATTGCTGTTGAATTGTAACATCGTTCTTCTTTTTTTGAGGAAAAGACATCAAGCTTTCCGTTTCAGTAAGTAGAAATTGAGCATTTACATCAATAATACAAAATAGCTTTGAAAAAATAAGTTTGCCAGGTTCATCGACTCAATGCAAAAAACGGGGCAATTGTGCAACGCCATGACCGACTGACATTATCATCCGGGATTCGTTCGTTAACTCTCCGCCAGAGGGTGTGTGGGTGCATATTTATGTGTGTGTGTGTGTGTGTAACTGTGTAAGTGTGTGTATCTTTGCTTTACAGATCCAGACTGTGGTCCTCTGTTCCAGAAGACAATGACGCTAATGACAAAAGGCCGATTAAAAACAACGCGTCCTGTACGATGAATGATAAAAGACAGCTGTCATGTTCACTGATCTATTCCATGTGATTATTACAAGTACATAAAATCGGTTAGTATTAAGTCCTATTTACAAACACTTCAACGATGACAGACTAAACGATTTCCACTAACAGTGTTATTAGCACAATGCTTTCTCGATTTGTAAATTCCATTTTCTCAGATGGTGTAGATTAATATAGTCCCAAAACAGCTCAAAAACAACCACGTCACAATATTTGTATATATTGGTCAGCCGTTACATTGTTTTTTTTTTGTTTTTGTTTTCTTTTTTTAATAATCATGATACATAGAGCACAGCCCTGTTTTGTTCATCTTGAACGTTTGTTTTGCAGTCTCTGCTCAAGACGAAGTATACGATGATTCCTTTTAATGTGAATTTGCAGCAAACCATGGGAGTTTAAGGGCAGCTATGGATTCGCACGAGAAGATCTCTGCAGACGGGCCGCCGGCGAGTCGGATTCGCATAGTATACTGTCCTGCATAAGCGATAAAGTCTAAGGTCTACTCCATACACGTAACTATCACACCGCATTAGCATCGATCTAAGAAAAGAAGGGGAAAAAGAGGAATGGACTAAAGCTCTCAAAAGTCGCTGGGATGATCCAAGAGAGAAGACGGACACAAACGAACCCAAAAAAACACTCTTTTAAAGCTGCTGTTCTTTAGGACTGTCGGGACCGGAGACGGGCTGGTAAGATTTCAGGCTGGCCAATGGGATGTCGGCCATGTGACCGCCGCCGCCGCTGCCAAAATGTCCCTCCGAGCTCCCGAAGGTCTTCCTGTCCCCAAACTGCTCCTGGCTTCCGCGCTCACCTTTCCAGCTGCGGGTCAGGGTGTGGCCGTTCAGCAGTCTCTCTTTAGCCCACTCCTTTTGGTTGTTGAAAGAGGATACGGGGGACTTCGGCGAAGGGTACGAGCTCAGGCTCGGCGGCATCCAACAGTTGTCGGAGTGGCCCAACACCAAACACTCTTGGGTGCACATCTCTGTGGCCTCCACTAAGCCTCTCGGTCCTAAAGGTCCATCTGTGGACACAAAGAGAACAGAATTGTTTATTAGACCTGTGACACAGACTGAACAAAAATATGTTAAAAAAAATCCACAAAATATAGTTAAGTCTTGCATTAACTTTTTTTACATTTTATTTATTTATTTATTTATTTATTTATGACAAGAGTGAATGCATAATAAAATAAAATAAAATAAAATAAAAATAGTAAAAAGAACAGTTTGCAGTAAGAAAAAGCATGTGACTTGAGATCATGGAGCTTGCAGTGTATAAGATCCTGAATAAAGATAACTATTCTACTATACTTTGTGCTAAAATGTCTTTGAACTCACTGATTTTCAATGGTTTTTTTTGTTTTTGTTTTTGTTTTTTCTGGCAAGAGTGAATGCAAGTTGTACAAAAACAACACTTATTTACATTGTACATTTTCAATCTATTACCTACCACCCCAGAACAGATTGCATTAGAGGAAATTAGTTGTGTATAATCATTAAAATAAAATAAAATAAAATAAAATGGTCAAAAGAACACTTTGCAGTAAGAAAAAGCATGTGACTTGAGTTCTCCCGTGGAGCTTGCAGTTGTATAAGACCCTGAACAAAGATAACTATTCATATTTTTGACTTTGAGTACAGTGGAAAACAACACTGACATTCCACCCACATCAGAACACAAAGTGCACTGTGGGAATCGATGTGGTATCATCCTCTCAACTGCATTGTCAAATATGATCAAGAAGATAATGAAGATCATCCTCAAGGAGTCATTTAGTATTTACAACAGCCAGTCTGTGAATATATTTAATCCTGCTCGGACAAAACAAAGATAAAATATGTAAATAACAACTATCATAGTCCCCAAAATGTTATATTAATATGCAGTAACAAGTAAAGCTTCATTAAAGTTTAACGCAACACTGCATTATATTTACAGCAAGTCCTTGCAAACAAATGCTCATGCTGAGAGACAACAACAACAAATCAATTAATAAATCATATGTACAGTTAAAGCATCAGCAGTTACAGTATATGTATTGTATATGAATGTAGATTTGAATATGGACATAAGTAGTAGTGTGCCAAAAGTGTAAAGTTATCCTACACTGATAAACTACTTGTATCATTATGAAAGATGAGAAAATCATCAAAATGTGTTATAAAGTCAAAATACAGTTTGTTTTATTTCCACATGACTGGCCATAAGCCAGTCCCTGCCTTTTCAAGTGGAACAGACGATTTCACTGTGTTGCTGGGCAAAACATCTGGACACGTTGAACGGTTTTAAAACGTCCCTATCGGTGTTAAAGCAACGTATGCTCTTGGTTTTTATAGCATTTGACTAGACTGTGTCTTGCGCTGTTATCACAGACCACTGGCTGCACTGTTCTCAGTCCAGCTTAAGAGCTGCGCTCTCCCCACCAGCTGCTGAGTGATAAAAATTGGGCCTAAAGTTGATTTGAAAGCAGCTTGAATTGCTAAATATAAAGTGGTGTGAGATTAACTCGAGCACCTCATCTCTACACAGAAGAGCTCCGGTTCAGCAATACACTGAATATCCCTTCATTTCCTTATGTCACTCACATCTGTCCCACAAACAATCAAACAAAAAGCTTTCTGAATACAAACCAACATTAAACACGTTGTAACAACCTGCATTCAGGCAAAACGCTTTCATAATGCTGTAATATAATACGGTTCTGTTGAAAACACACTTTCATTTTAACACCACTCTGTGAATCCTGGACACAAGGCATCTATTATTCATACACTCTGTGTAATACAATACTGTTTGGAGCGCTAGGGTTTCAATTCTGCCTCTAATTTTCACCGTAACAACTAACATTTCTAACATTTCCTACAATGAACAAAGGCCTTTGAAAAATGCGTCGTAGAGGGAGATCAGAGATCGATGATTTGCGTTTGCGAGAAACGTATGAACCGTATATGAAAGACAGCCACATGCCGTAGCCGGACGGAGCCGATGAATGAATAACGGGGGAACGATGAGCGTCTGATTAGGAAAGAAAAAAAAAAAGCCAAAGCGCCATGTCTCTACATAATTGGTGTGATAAGGCATAAGCGACTGGCAGAGTTACCGCAGGAAATGGAAGAATCGCTGAAGCAAGAGATATTTATGGCATCACTTTAAAATACACTGAGACAAAGGACAGATGACTAATAGCATGATCAACATAATCAGAACACTACGAGATTCAACACAAAACAGTGTGTTTTCTTCTCGGTTCGTTCTTTTCTTCTAATCTAAGAAGACATGCCAGCATTTTCAATGGTTGTCACTGTTGTGATTTCATTTAAGTATCAATCATAGTTGGATTCTAATGAGCGGGGATGGGAAGCAAAAGAAACTGAGCTGAACTGTGAGTCGTTCAGTGTTTGACTCTATTATTGGTGGACAGTAATATTTATTTATAAAAAATAAAGAGTAATATTGCACTTTTTACTCCACACTTCTTACAGACATGTTGTTCCTCATTATTTTGAACTGGAGAAATCGTGGTGTCTGATTTGCAAACGAGCTGATTCTTTTCAATGAACCTGTTAAGTTGGTTCACAAATCACACTGAATGATTCATTCTTGAACTGGACTGATTACAGATGTTCTTGATTCAGTGACTCACTGATTCAAATGATTCGGTCGGGGCAAGTCTCCATTTAACAATTCAGTGAATTCACAAGTCTGATTCAAAATGAGCCGAGAGTGGGAGATCCTCAGAGCTTGAGCACAACTGATGAAGCGAAAAGTAAATTACTAATAACGAATTTTAGGATTTATGATTGTACATGAAAATCATATTTAGTTCACGGCTGTCAGTTGTTTGTGATTGTAATATTTTGTAAAAGGCCAGGCTATTTAAAGCCACTGTATGCAATTGTTAAATACTATGTTATATATAGTTTGTTTGTTTATTTGTTTGTTTATTTATTTATTTCTGTATTTATTTATTGTGTATGACAAGCCCCCCTCCCCCAGGTATTTTGAGCAGTAGGATTATATAAAACATATAAACAAAATGATTAAATGATAAAATAATATAAATAAATAATAATAATAATAACAATAATATGTAGTATTTTTTACTTTTAATATTTAGGTGCATTAAAAATCAAATGCTTATGTAGATTTTAGTGGGGTTTTTTATTTTATTTTTTATTTTAGTCTTAGTCTTAGTCTTTTAAATTAGTCTTAGTCCTGTGTGAAATGTACATTTTAGCTATTATCATATTTACTCAACCTTGTCCTGTTTTTGTTTAGTCAGGTTTTAGCCTTTAGTAGACTGGGGCCTGGTTTCAGCGCTAAGATTAAGCCAAGATTAGGCCATAGATTAATTAGGACATTGAAGTAATTTTTATGAACTTGCATTAGAAAAAACATAACTGGTGTACATCTTGAGGCAAAACAAAGGCACTGATACAGTTTAAGATCAGTTAGTTTCTTTCATTTAAAACATCACAGACTTACATTTAAGTCTGGGACTCAGCTTAAGCATTGTCTGCGAAACCAGGGGTAAATGTCTGAGCATTTTAGTTTAGTTTTAGTCAGTGAAATGCTGATGCTGTATAATGGTTAAACTGATAAAAATTACTATTGCTCAAAATTACAATCGTAATGATTGATGCCATTTCAAAAAATGTATTTTTGCTTTTTAGGTATTGCACTTTCACCAATAAGCACAAATCAGTAGAATGTGGACTCATACACATGGTTTGTTTTACCTCATCTAGTGTACTGATTTATTATAGGCTGTTCATTATATAAATTATTATATATTTCTTTCTGTCTGCATTATGAAAACTGGTATAAAATACTGGTATAAAATATTATATATATACATTTTTTTTTTCATCATCATCGCGCTTTCACAATGAGCAAGTGTGTGCACATGGTTGCCAGATTGCAAAAAATTAAGCTCTGATTTGAATATCTGGCAACCGCACTCAAGCAAGCTCATGTGGTTACGGTGTGTACAGCAGTCTTCAATAATATTTTGTCCCCCTAGTCACAGTTATTGTTTTTTTTTTTGACCTTATTTTTGTCTCATCATGGTCTCATTTTAGTCATGGGGAAAAAAAGCTAGTCAATGAACATTTTGTGTCATAGTTTTCATTAACGAAATGAACACTAATTCTTTTACTGGAATAATCAATACTTTTACTGGAGTAGCCTAATATTTTAGTGGGGTATCTGTACTTTTGCTGAAGTGTTTGATTTGTGTACTTTGTTCATCGATACACCAGTAGGCGGCAACAAGTGAGCATCTTTTGTCTTATTCATGAGTCTTTGAAGCATTAAATTATTCACAAATAAAACACCACTAGTCAGAATGGTTTTGTGAAGTGCTAACTGAAAATATCTGAATGATTTGCTCTTGAACTTCTAAGATGAACTCGTATAAACACACCAAGGAGAGCCAGAGCAAATGTCAATACTTGCGGTGAAATTTTATTACGGTTTGGCCTGTACCTCACAATAATCATATTGAAATATCTATGAATATACTGTAGCGCAGTAGTTACTTGGTCGATTTTCATTTTTGGGTGAACCATTCCTTTTACAATAGTGGTTCCTTTTGAAAATATTGATCCATCCACATCTGCAGAAAAATACAGACATTTATGAACAGATCCAAACATCATGAAAACTATTTTTTTTTAGTGGAAATGGTTTAAAGAAGCAATTCTCCATGACCAACCCTCCTCTGGAGTTAATCTATTTCTAACGTGGCAGCTCCATTCCTCTCGTCATCAGACTAATAACATGGGCCATTTGGTGCTTCAGTGTCCCATAAACCAGCGCTAGATTCGGCCCTCATCGCTCATCAGGACTAAGGCTCCATACCTGCTCCCGAACGAGAGGCCAGAATCGATATTTCCATCACTCTGACATGTTTGTGTGAGTGCACGCAATGCAAATAATGGCACAAAGTCTGATTTACATCCATAATGTGTGATAAAAATGTGGAATAATGCAGCAACGATCACATCAGCAACAAATAATAATGAATCTACTATGCGCGCTGACGTTCCGAGATTTTTGTCACTTTTTTTCCACAAGGCGCACTGTATGCTCGTGCCATTTATAGAAGCCAGCCCTATTTCCACGTGAATTTAAATATTTATCCCTGGAGGGAGACCTGTCACTCCGTCTGTTATCAAGGGAAAATAAACTAACTGAAGAAAAGAACAGCCTCCTTGCATTCAGACATATGTGTTTATTACAATATGATGGTGATGTTGAAAGAGTTTGTTATTTTTTGGGCTGACACTCTGTAATTTTCAGGCTCCTGTAGGCATTCAGCATTTCTAATCTTCCAGATGGAGTCAAAATGGTTTAATTACTACTGCTACCTCCTCTGAATGGATTGAGGAAACAGTATTATGTCCTGGTAGTGATTCTAGTATCAAATCTCGGTTGTATTATTACAGTGCCACCAAAGCTGTCTGACCATATAGAGAGAATGTGGCCATATTCTAGTCTTCTGAAATACAATAGTTGTATAAAAGTATAAATACAGTATAAAAATACAGTGAAAAACATAATTTTGTGATTTAAAATAAATGTTTTCTATATTGATATATTTAAAAATGTAATTTATTCCTGTGATGCAAATCTGGATTTTCAGCATCATTACTCCAGTCTTTAGTGTTACATGATCCTTTAGAAATCATTATTTGCTGATTTGCTGCTCAAGAAATTTTATTACTATCAATGTTGAAAACAGTTTACCTAATTATTTTATTTTATTTTATTTTATTTGTGGAAACCACCACACATTTTGTTCAAAACACTTTAATAAGTTGTAAAAAAAAACAAACAAACAAACAAAAAAAAAATTTTCAATCAGATTTATATCAGAAAAATCTGACAAAAATCTGATTTATATTATGAATGCATTTAAAGATGTCAAAATTCTTTCTGATGACACTACAAAATGTGTGGTGGTTTCCATAAAATAAGATAAAATTAATTAAAATAATAAAAAGTCTATTTTTTATAGAACAGTGTACATGTTTTAACAACTGATTTTTTTTTTTTTTTTTAGAAAATTGTGTATTGTGTCCATTGTGTGGTGATTTGTGTTATTTATTTATTTATTTATTATTTTGTAAGAATTGTCCTTTGCTGCCTATCTTGACCAGGACTCCCTGGTAGAAGAGATATTGTATCTCAACGGGCCCTTCCTGGTTAAATAAGTAAATAAATAAATAAATAAATAAATAAATAAATAAATAAATAAAACAAATACATACAAGAAGAGTACAGTACAATACAGTTCCAATGCCATGAAACAAACCCAGCAAATCTTTGTTTATTTTAACTGCCTAGGAACATATAAACATGACTTTGTTTCTTGGCAGAAAAACTTCTGCACCCTGACTCGCGGTAATTGCGTCGAGCCAGCCAATCAGATTGGAGCTTACCAATTTGGAAAAGGCAATTTTGTGTACAATATGCATTAGACAGTACACTGATGATCTGTGAGTCCTTGCTTTCCCCTTCCCCACAAACCGCCTGCACGTCGCTGAGCTAGACACAGTCCATCCCTATCACTCCTCTAATGGTCTCTGAGGAGGCATAGGAGCATGGCATTATGGGACTGACATGAGGAATCATGAGGGATGAATTAGAGACTGAGTCACGGTGACAGGAAAATGAATTTCACAAATGAGATTGGAAAGAGAGAGGGCGCTGAGAACGAGAGCAGAGAGAGAGAGAGAGAGAGAGAGAGAGTCTCTGTTTGAACTTGCCCCACATTTCCCCCTCTAACAGTGTATTATGTGTGTGAGAGCTTTCAAACCACAGTAACTTTATGGTGAATTTGAGAGGATTTTCTGATTTTTGACAGACAACCCTTGTGCACCACAGGAAATGGAGAAAGATAGAGAAAGGGAGGAAACACACTTCACAGAAGAAAACAATTTCACCCTCAAACTACACAGATGAAATGCATTTCCTTTATTTAAAATCACTCCTCTTTTGAATGATTTTCCCATTCAAAAGGCTGTACGTCAAACACCTGAGGTTACTCAACTGGTCTGCACATAAAGTGCTGTGCTCAGTGACCATAATTATACAAAAAATTGAGAAACGATTTTTACATTTGCTGAAGGAAATGTGAGTGATGCTTGCTGGGTTGCTAGGTTGTTCTGAGTGCTTATATCCACTTTATTTTACAACACGGAAGTAAGCCATTTTCTGTGAATGTGCAAGACTTCCAGTTCATTAGCCGTGGTAGTGAAATAACGAGAAGGATATCAAACTGCAGTAAACGGTAAAACTGTTTGCTCTACAAACCAGTGTGTTCATAATTAAGATAATACGTTAAAATAACATGGTAAGACACACCAGTTTGCAATATCAAGCAGCAAAATGAGCTGTTTTGTACAGCTGAAAATTGCAGGGAGCAAATGACACAGGAAGCCAGACACATTAAATTAATAAATGGCCATGTCCGCTCTTACAGGAAAAATAAGCTGGGTATTTTGTTGTGGGTGGTTGCTAAGCTGCAGATAGTTAGTTGCTAGGTCATTCTGTGTGAATATCTGATATTCATGTTGAGAAGTGGCTAGAACATATGTGACCCTGGACCACAAAACCAGTCATAAGGGTCAGTTTTTAGAAAATGAGATTGCTGAATAAGCTGAAATAAGCTGAATAATTAAGCTTTCCATTAATGTATGATTATGTTAGGATAGGACAATATTTGGCTGAGATACAACTATTTAAAAATCTGGAATCTGATGATGCAAAAAAATCTAAATATTGAGTAAATTGCCTTTTAAGTTGTCAAAACGAAGTTCTTAGCAATGCATATTACTAATAAAAAAAGTACGTTTTGATGTATTTACGGTAGGAAACTTACAAAATATCTTCATGGAACATGATCTTTACTTAATATCCTAATGATTTTTGGCATGCAAAAAAAAGATAATTTTGACCCATACAAGGTATTTTTGGCTATTGCTACAAATATACGTGTGCTACTTATGTCTGGTTTTGTGGTCCAGGGTCACATACTGCTAAGTGGCGGAGCTTGATTGATTACTTGCAAACTGTGGTCCGTTACGGATTCCAAATTGCATGACAAAAACTGTAGTTAGTAACGTAATCCATTCCATTACATATTTTAGATAATAATAGGATAAACTTAATACAAAAATACAAAGAGAAAGACAATATATTCCTTTTGTCGTTTTTAACAACACAAAGTGCATTACTTCAAGTTTTCCCAAGCTGGGGTTCGTAAAGGAACTGCTTGGGGTACAAACGGAGTTTAATGAAAAGCTAATAATTAATTCAAAACAACAATCAAAATAAAACACTTGCTAAAAAAGATGAAATATGAAATGCATGTCATGTGACCTTTGGCTTCCCTTGAAACTCACCATCTTGTTTTTGAAAAAGAATTAGGGAGAATTTTTGAAATTATGAATAATTCGTTGTTATTGTGATTAATCATGTAATCAATAAAAAGTAACTGTAATCTCTTAACACTATTACTCACAGTATTCGACTTGAATATGTTTTTGGTGTAACAGAGACTGCATTGGACTTATTTCGGATCTTATTTATCTGATCACAGTCATTTTGTTTTTACAGATTGGTCCATTTAGTACTGGTGTCCCCCAGGGCTCAATTTTTGGTCCTTTGCTTTTTAGCATTTATATTTTTTCCACTCAGTCAGCTATTAAAATATCTTGACCTTAACTACCATTTTTTATGCTGATGACACCCAGATTTATATCGCTTTAAAACCAGATCAAGATGTTTATCTATCCCATTTTTTTTTTCCAGATTGTTTTTCCGAGATTAAGACATGGATGTCTAACGATTTTCTAAGCTTGAATAGTTCTAAAAGTCATGCTTCTCAGCTCTCCACATCAAATGCGCAATGCTGTTTCTTTAGCTCTGTCTGTTAATAGTGTTGGGGTGGAGCTAAAAAGTAAATTAAAAAAATCTTGGAGGTTTTTTTGATGCCAGCCTGTCGTTTGAGCCTTTGGCGCAGAACGCTATTAAGACCTTGTTCTTACATCTCAGAAACATTGCACATCTGTGACCTGTGCTGTCTTTTTCCGTTGCTGAAAGGTTGATTAACTCTTTTGTTTTCTCAACTTTATACTACTGTACTGTCCTTCTCATTGGAGTATCTAAGTCCTGTTTAAAATTTTATTAGGAGGTACGGTTGTGATTTAGAATTCTGTGGTGGTTGTAGCTAGTTGCTAGGGGTCTTCTGTGCGAATATTTATGTCAAGATATGGATTGTACATATTGCACTATGGTTGCTAGGACATATGCTAAAGTGTTGCTAGGTGGTGTACTGGTTCCGCTTGTTTTATTATCCAAATTTCATAAATACTTGTGATCCAGATTAGTTTAAATGCTAAAAAGAAGCAGTAAGAGTAACAGAATAATGGAAGTACAAAAACGACCTTTACCAGGCAGCGTGTCACATATTCAGTTCAACCTGGGAAATGTTAGGTCACCACGGTGATATAAATTCTCCCCCAGCGTCTTCGATCAATGCATTTCAAACCTATTTCCTAGCTTCCTTCGTCTTAATGATATCATTTCAATCGCAGAGTGAGATTGATCATGTCGAATGACCCTCTGCTCCAGCCATGTTAACTAAATTACTCTTGCTCTGTTCTCTTCTCATTTTGTCCCTTCATTTGTGATTTCCATTCCGCTGACAGGGTTGCATCTTCCATTAACATGCAAATTGGTGCTCCACGAGACCTGTCTCAAACAGACGTCCTATATCCAACACGCATTGACCTGCCATGAGGACCTGCTGTATTGGGCTGGACGAAACAAATCCGAGATGGTCCAAATCCAAGACAGTGTATATATTGAGAATAACTGGCAATTTTGTCTGATTATCGATTTAAAGTCAACATGAAATCAGAAACTGACCTCATGTACTTGTGTCACCTATACTTGTGTGGAAAAGAAAATGCAGTTTTTCATCAAAACAATCCTTTTTCTAACATTACAAAGAGCAAATGAGCTGGGACAACATATTAATCAATATCAATGCCTAATTTTCACAATACAGTCAAATCTTATTGATGAATGTCCTGTTTTAGCTTATTTTCAGTGTTCACTTCTACTGCTGTAAATTCAATGCATGTTTTGTCATCCACGGTTGTATGGTTCTTGATCAACCAGTGACCTAAATGACACATTATTTACTACTGTAATGTGAGGATAGAAATAATTTTGCATTTTTAAAGCTTTTTGTAAAGGCACCTTCATCAGTAATCACATTAGGGACGTTTCACCATTTCATGTCAAAAAAATAAAAAAAACAAAACAACTCTCAACTGAATCTATTTTAAAGAAAACACCAACAGCTCTCATGCTCATGTGCCATGCTGTTTTCTCCATGAATCTGAAAATAATTATGCACTTTAGCTGATTTACCACCTGATTTGTGATCTGACCTGTAGCTTTAACTCTATTTGAGAAGAAGCAAATGTGAAAAGTCTTTTATTCACTGCCCCATGGACATGGATTAAAAATGCTCACAATCAAAGGATCCTGGTGTAATACTTTTTCTGCAGTGTTATTATGTTGACGTCAAGGTTATGGCATCCAAGGTGAATACAATCAGAAGCCAGAGGAAGCAACGCTCCAGCTACACTTTGATTAAAAAGGAAACATGGAAGTGGAGCTGTGTCATTAGGAAGCGTATTCTTTCCTTTGTTCTGGCCGTCCTTTCTTTTCCCCCTCCAAAATATCATGTTTACAAATAAGTGGCATGACTGATGCGTTCTTTCATGAATAACGATCACTCTCAGATGCAGCGACTTCTCTATTGCCCTTGTATAAAACTAGAGGTATAAAAAACCTTGAAATGCTTTGCTGTTGTTCAGTAACTCAGCTTGGGTCATTCTTCCAATTATGTGACTTCTCCTAGAAAATTAGCTGGGCTACATAGTCTTTTTCATCAAGCGTGGCAGGCAACTGGGACTGCGATACAATAGCACACACAGGAAGCTTAGGGAATATCATGCCACCTGGTTTTTATTGCGTTTGACATCTCCCTATTCATAAAGATGTGTACGTTCACTCGCATGTCTCTTGTAATGAAAAGAGAAACTATAACAGCAGTTAACAATATAGTCTCTTCTTGTCAAGAAGTTATTGTTGGTAAATTTGAAATCAGTTAACGGTTAATTAGATGATTCTCTAACAGAATTATCATATGACTTTAGAGATGGTAAAACATTAAAATACATCTGTGATAACATTGTATTTAGCCTTTAAAGGAATAGTTCTTCCAAAAGTGAAATTATCATAATTTACTCCATGTAATGTTGTTCCAAACCTTTATGAACTTCTTTGTTCTGTTAAACACAAAAAAAGGTATTTTAAAGAATGTTGGTAACAAAATGTTGGTAATTCCATTGTATTTTTGTTCCATGGAAGTCCATGGCTGCCATCAATTGTTTTAGTTTACTTGCTCTCTTTAAATTACGAATGTTGGTTATTACACAGTTGCTGGTAACCACTGACTTTCATAGTCTTTTTGCTCCATACCATAGATGTCAATGGCTGCCGTCAACTGTTTGGTTACAAACATTCTTCAACTTAAGAATGATGGTAACCAAACAGTTGTTGGTAGCTATTGACTTTCATAGTATTTTTGTTCCATACCATTAAAGTTAATGGCTGCTGTCAACTGTTTTGGTCAATTTTCTTTTTTTTTTTTTTATTACGAATGTTGGTTATCAAACAGTTGACGGTAGCCATTGACTTTCATAGTCTTTTTACTCCATACCTTAGAAGTCAATGGCTGCCATCAACTGTTTTGGCTACCAACTTTCTTCGAATTCTGAATGTTGGTAACCAAACAGTTGACAGTAGCCATTGACTTTCATAGTATTTTTTGCTCCACACCATAGAAGTCAATGGCTGCCATTAGCTGTTTAGTTACCAACTTTCTTCAAATTCTGAATGTTGGTAACCAAACAGTTGAAGGTAGCCATTGACTTTCATAGTATTTTTGCTCCACACCATAGAAGTCAATGGCTGCTGTCAACTGTTTGGTCACCAACATTCTTCAAACTAAAGTGATGGTAACCAAACAAACATTAACTGGTAGCCATTGACTTTTCACTCTATACCTTAGAAGTCAATGGCTGTCGTCAACTGTTTTGGCTACCAACTTTTTCCAAATTCTGAATGTTGGTAACCAAACAGTTGATGGCAGCCATGAACTTTCATAGTATTTTTGCTCCACACCATAGAAGTCAATGGGTGCCATCAGCTGTTTGGTTACCAACATTCTTCAAACTAAGAATGATGGTAACCAAACAAACAGTTGCTGATAACCACTGACTTCCATAGTATTTTTGTTCCATACCATAGAAGTCAATGGCTGCTGTCAGCTGTTTTGGTTACCAACTTTCTTCAAATTACAAACGTTGGTTACCAAACAGTATCTGGTAGCCACTGTTTTCCAAAGTACTTCTGTTCCATACCATGGAAGTCAATAGCTGCCGTTAACAGTTTGGTTACCAATACTCTTCAAACTAAAAATGTTGGTAACCAGACAAACAACTGCTGGTAGCCGTTGACTTTCATAGTATTCTTGCTCCATAACATAGAAGTTAGTGGCTACCGTCAACTTTTTGGTTGTCAACATTCTTCAAAGTATCTTCTTTTGTGTTCAACAGAAGAACTCATACAGGTTTGGAACAAACACAGCCACAGATTATCATTGAGACTTTTGTGGTGTTTCTGGGCTTTGGCTAGTAAGCAACTATCTAGCAACCACCCAGACCACCCAAGCAGCGTCACAGAAAACTTAGAATCTAAAAACCACAAAAACATCATGGCCTAATGGTTAGAGTCGTATTTGTAACACTAAGGTTGCAGGTTTGAGTTGCAGGCTGTCTCCACCCTCAATACCACGATGAGATGAGACCCTTGAGCAAGGCACCAAACCCTCAACTTCTCCCCGGGTGGTGCAGCATTGGCTGCCCACTGCTCCAGGTGTGTGTTTGTTCACTAATCACTGCTGTGTGTGTGCACTTGGATGGGTTAAATGCATAGCACAAATTCCAAGTATGGGACACCATACTTGGCCACTTGTCACGTCGTTTCCTTTTTCTTTCAAAACACCCAAAAATCAGGTTCCATTGTTTACTGTGTTATTTGTTGAAACTGCTCTCGTTCTCTTATCCTTGACGGGCTCCGTCACATTCTCCGGCCTCCATCGCCATGACACCCTGTCGTCTAGGCGCTTGGTTGCCGTGACGCCCTGCCCTAGTTTGGGTTGCTTTGGCTTGCTGTTTGGCCTCTCTGTTTGACCTCCAGTCAGTCTGATGACTGCACCTGTCACACCAGCATCAGCATGGCACCCCTCAACCGGCACATGTCACCTTGTGCGATAATCAAAGGCTGGACTGCAGGATGCTGGACAGAAATCAAAGCGTGTTGGTGTGTGTACGGCCATCTTTGTAACGAGAGGGAGGGAATGTTGTTCTCTTCTAGAAACACAACATCTTTTTTATAAGAACACAGGCACATGGATCAATGGCGTGACAGCATTTTTTTAAAAATACAATAAAATGCATTAAAATGTAATTCAACAAATCTTTTAAAGGGTTAGTTCACCCAAAAATCTAATTCTGTCATTAATTACTCACCCTCATGTTGTTTCAAACACGTAAAACCTTTGTTCACCTTCAGAATACAAATTAAGATATTTTTGATGAAATCCGAAGCCTTCTGACCCTGCAACTGAAACGTTTCCAAGTCCAGAAAGGTAAGGATATCGATAAAATAGTCCATGTGACATCAGTGCTTCAACCTTAATGTTATGAAGCTATGAGAATGCAAATGCAAAGAAAACAAAAATAACGACTTTATTCAACAATTTCTTGTCTTCCGTATCAGTCTTCGACGTGTTCATAAGAGTACCACAACGTTGCACAAAAAAAGTATTCTCGTAGCTTCATAAAATTACGGTTGAACCACTGATGTCACATGGACTATTTTAATGATGTCCTTACTACCTTTCTGGGCTTTAAACATTGTAGTAGCGTTGCTGTCTATTAGGGTTGGGTTTTGAAAACCGGTTCCATTTTAGAACCGGTTCCAAATTTCCAAGTACCAGGTATTCAATAATGCACATGCATTTCGGTTCCACTTAACGATTCCTGCGTTCACATTTTAATGTGATTTTAAAGTTTAAAAAATGTAACTATTTAAGCGCAGGAAGGGAAAAAAGTTGTGCACACATCTGAAGCGCAAGTACAGCGAACAGCGGTCCCGGTTCGGATTCCCAGCCTGTGTCTGTTCTCAAACCGTTCTGTGCATTTCCACTGCAGAAAAGGCCGGATCTGACTTCTCTTTGACATTTATCACCCAATATGCACAAAAGTACTTCAGTACATCATCATAAACACTGCCGTTTTTTGTTGAAAGTGAAAGTAAACAGATGAGAAAGAAAATGTATATAAAATAGTATTTTTAGATCTGCGTGCCTTTGGTGTTATGAGACAGCAGCCTAATAAACGTGCTGCTTGTCATTAATATTAATCCAGGAACAAAAAATCATCCCCCGATGTTGACTGAATATCTTTTGTAACTTTAATGAGGATTATTCTAGATTTTATTTATGAAAAGAAAACTATGCAGTGTTTTTTAACTTTTGATTTAAACTTCTGTACCTGCAGTTTGTTCATTTGTAGTTATTTATGCTATTGCTAATTTATTTGCTTGTTCCTATTTTACTACTGACTGTTTACTTGTCTTTAAAAATTTAATGTTTGAAATTTATATTAGCCTAGGTTTTTTTCGCTGTGGTATTTTGTGTTAAAATCATAGGAAAAAGTTCCACCTAGGCCTAAGTGTGCTGTAAGCCACTGATTTTTGCTCATGCTATTCAGCTGAAACAGAAAGCTTTATAAAAATACAGAATAAAAATGTTTGACAATTTTTTATTGACTTTTTAATGTTACTGAAATCAAAACTAGGAATCAAACAATACCCAACCCTACTGTCTATGCAGCATCAGAAAGCTCTCAGATTTAATGAAAAATATCTGAATTTCTGTTCCAAATTCTTTGGTCTTATGGGTTTGGAACGGCACGAAGGTGAGTAATTAATGACAGAATTTTCATTTTTGGGTTTAACCCTAAAACCCTTTGAGATGACCATGTCTCAATTTCTGAATTAAATTAAATGTAGTTTTTTTTTTTTTTTAAAAAGTCAAAAATTACAAGGTGGAGCAACATAGAAATTGTAAGTAATTAAACAATAAAGACTGAAATCAAAATGGTGAATTATTTTAAAATATAACTTTATGAAGTTATTCGACACATTAAATTAATACTTTTTCATTAATGCTTTTAAAAAGAAAATTTCAAAGCAGCTTTAATGATTAAATATTACTGATATTTGGAAAACTTTTGTCTGTCATTCACAGCTTAGGGATAGCTCACCAAAAAATGAAAATTCTGTCATCATTTATTCACTCTCAAGTTGTTCCAAACCTGTATGATTTTTTTTTTCTTCTTCCTGATGAACACATAAGATGATATTTTGAAAAATGTAACCAAACAGTTGCCGATAGCCATTTACTTGCATGGTATTGTTTTACTAAACTAAGTCAATAACCCCTTTAAGTTTTTAATGTTAAATTACTGTTAAGAGATCATGTGTGAACAGGACCTTTTCAAAAAATACTGGTAAATTCATTCTGGCAATTTACCGTATGCTGTAAGTTGTAACATTACCAATAATATGTGCTCTTATCAATTTGTGGACAAAATTCTGCAAACTTCACCACTGTCAGGAGCTGTGTGTAGGATATGTGCGCTCAGCTGTTTTCAGTGCAGTTAACCTTGCATCACATCATGTCATCTACCCACTTATCCACTTTAAACAATGACAGGTGAATTACTGCAAAAAAAGAGAGTCAACACTGCAACACTGTAAAGTGATGAAGCTATGGCACAATGCTTTTTAAAACCAGTTTCATAGGTTTAACATTATATTATCAGCTTAGAAAATATATTAATTTGACTAGAAACACCAGAGACCAGAAATGTAAAGCGTTGTTCTAGTTAGGTGAGACTTCCACGTTCAGGAAAAAGGTGGGTAGTTCAATAGTTCGGTTTGAAGTTGTCAATGGCTCTGGGCCAAAATCAGCTGCATAAATGTGAACGTTTGACACAAAAATGAAAACAAAAACACTGAACACGTTCACCCCTTCATGTTTACGAACACAACACCGGAAGGCGCAGTCATTTAAAGGTAATTTCTGGTTAATGATGTCACAGAATTTACTGGTATTTTGAAAGTGATGTGTGAATGGCACTTTACCGGTAAAAAGATGGAACGTTGTTGCCTGTGTGAACGGTGCATTGTGCATTTACCGGTAAAGCTGTTCTGGTAATTTTACAGTAATTAACTGGTATTACTGCGTGAAAGGGGCTAATGACTACCATCAACTGTTTGGTTACCAACAATCTTAGAAAAATTATCTCTTTTGTGTTCAACAGATGAAAGAAATTCATACAGGTTTGAAATGACATGAGGGTGAGTAAATGATTATTCAATTTTGGGTGAATGATCACTGCAGGAAGCTGTTTTGTTGTCACATGAAAATAAAATCATACAACTAATCTAAGATTAGCTTAGGTTGTTAAATGGCATATAGTATGAGCACTCAAAATTTACTACACAGAATAAAAAAATAGATAAATATATAAATAAGAGCCTCCTTTCCATTATTCCAGACATCCTTATTTGTAACATATCCATTAATAATGTCTGCACTGAGAAAGCACAGAATTAATGAAACCTCTGTCCATAAGTCTACATGCATGGACTCTGACTTCATCCAACACCTGAGTGTCTCATTGTCTCTTATGATAATTATAGAGATGTCGCTGACATTGTTGCAGTAATTGCTCGTGTGTGAACTGATTATTGCTTTGGTAAATGAATGGTTAGATGGATCATTTCAGCTGATGATTCCAGATGGATTATTGCATGAATAACTCACTAACAAAAGAATTTCACAAGGCTACGAAAATATTAATGTGGGAGCTCATGCTGATAGGACCTTGTCCTATTTTTACTGTGTGAAAAGGGAAAATAGGACCAATAAAAATAGATAGAATACAGCTTTACCAGCTTTAAGGGTTGTTGAAGAATGTTTAACCCTCTTTTAAACACATGTTGGAGTTGTTTGGCTTTGGATCACAATTAAAAGCTACACTGTTTAAGGACAAAAGCTATTTAATTTAGTTACCACCAACAAGGTCAATAATAGAGAAAGCTATCTGTTTGCCTTCTATTCAACTCAGTTGCACTTGCTCATCCAGGCTAACTAGCCAAGTCTTGAACTTGGATTTCATAAAATGAAGCAGGTCTATTTTTTATGTTAATAAAATTTAAATGCATTCCTATGCATTCAGTTCCATGCGCCAATTTATGATTTTATTACTGATTTACACTGAATTTCCTTCTGCTTGTTGTATAAGTAGAGCGCAAACTATAATACCATCTGAAATGCATATCCACACACTCTCACATACGGCAACAGATGCACACTTCACAGTTGACAGAAGGTGTTGGAGTGCTGTACAGACGGTGTAGTGATCAGATGGTCCCTCGCTCCAGTACAACAACAATAGAACAGTCAAGCCAAGGGCAAGGTTCATTAAGTTTACTCAGATAAACAGCTAATAAAGAACATGCAGCAACACAGCCTTCAGTCTGGAGAAACAAACTGACACACACACGTGCACAAGCATTGCACTGGTGGTGACATGCTGATCTCAGTTCATTGACTCCCATCGTAATGTAGTGAATAATGAGTCATTCTGCACTGCTCATTTACAGCACACATTCCCAAACTGATGGGCACACTAACATTGCTACAGAAAGCACTAATGAAGAATCAACTTGCTTTTTTGTGGTTTGGATGGAAAGGTACTGGGGAAGACAACTGAGACTGTAGTTTGCCAAACCACAAGCAACACACTATTTAAAACAACTACAGTCAAGCTGTCCATTTTAAATGTGACCTTGGACCACAAATCCACTTATAAGGGTCAATTTTTCAAAACTGATATTTATACATCATCTGAATTCTTAATAATAAGCTTTCCATTGGTGTATGGTTTGTTAGATATTTGCCTGAGATACAACTATTTGAAAATCTGGAATCTGAGGGTGCAAAAAAATCTAAATACTGAGAAAAACGCCTTTAAAGTTGTCCAAATAAAGCTCTTAGCAATGCATATTACTAATCAAATATTAAGTAATGATATATTTACGGTAGAAAATGTACAAAACATCATCATGGAACATGATCTTTACTTAATATCCTAATGATTTTTGGCATAAAAGAAAAATCGATCATTTTGACCCATACAATGTATTGTTGGCTAATGTTACAAATATACCAGTGCTACTTATGACTGGTTTTGTGGTCCAGGGTCACAAATATATTACAATAGTTCAAATATAAATGTAATAATGTATTTACACATATATTTTAAATTATATATTATCTTATATATTATCATAAATAAATACATACATGCATACATAAATAAAATTCCATATATTTACTATACATAATGATGTTGATATCATATTTATTTACTAAATCCGTTATTATGATTTAATAATAAAAAAAAAAAAATAGTGGCATAAAAACTAACTACTGTATTCAAGATTTTTTATCAAGTAATATGGAATGATATTTTAACCAAGTTATTATCAAAACATTAGTTACTAAATTACCCTAAACTAGACTAAAATTAGCCTAAATCCTAAGTTATAGTCATAAACAGCAATATTTAACAAAATTTGGTAAATACATCACTACCATTGAATGAATGAATGAATAATTTAATGATCAATATTTCAACAGTCCTTTAACAATTTAAAAACTGCTTTACAAAGTCCTTGTTTAAAGCAAAACGGATAATTGTTAATTTAATGTCAAACTACTTTTTTTTTTTTTAATTAATCATTTCTACTCCACCTTGACATTTATTAAAAATTAATTATTTAATTCAAAAATTAAAAACAGCCATCAATGCTTATTTGTCAGGGTCCTAATCACCCTATTTTACTGAAAATATAATTTTGTTAGCACAGCTGCTAACTTCTGTGTTCAAGATTATTTATTATACCAAAGGATAGTTTAATAAAACATTTTAAAAAGATTGGTGCCATCAAAACCTTAATGTACACTAAATTAAATTGAATTAAATTACCCGACATCCTAATTTATAGTCATAAACAGCTGTATTTAACACAATTTTGCAAACATTTCACTACAATCAATCAATCAGGAAACACTCTGGAGTGACTCCTCAAGTGAATCGTTTAACTGAAATGAGCAGGCCGAATTAACCTTTTCACAAAAATGATACTTGAGCAAGAAAACCCATTCTAGTGTGATTATTGCCTCAGTTCACTTTAACGCAAAACACTGACACAAACAGCAAAGTAATGCTTTGTCATGCAACACCTTGTTACTGGAGACGCCATACTATTTTAAAAACCGCTGAGCTAATGTCACTCTACTGAAAAATGTAAACTTAGCAGTATAGGTTAGTTACAGCCAGTCATTCCTCAACATCAGGATACACACAAGGGTAAACCAGTGTCATACTGATACAGAAATCACGTCATCGTCGTAAATGGACTGAAATGCATTCTGTGAAAGGGGATCTTTATGGCAGCACTGCCGGTCCACCTCAGCTTTTGTTCGGAGACACAATCATTGCTTTAGTCCGAATGGAAAAATACTCAAGTGCTCATGCACCCAGCGTCTCCGTCTGCCACCCAGCCCATTACCAGAGCTCCGGCTGGCACACGCCCATCCACAGAGAACAAATGGTCCCAATGCTCGTGCCAACATTACGTCAGGCTCTATAAATGTGATGCTCAGGGTGACCCCGCGAGGACTCGGTATCTCAAGGCCACTGGCATCGGCAACGGAGAGCCGTTCGATACAAATGTCTTTGATGAAAACACCGGTAACAGGCAAAAACGCTTACAGACAACAAGAAATAAATCAACAAAGCAACATTTCGACTTCGACTTCTGCTGTGGCGGTTTACAATCTTCCCTGCATTTTGGCAGTGAACATTACAAATGTCACATTATAACATATAATGTGCAGTCAGCCACCCTAAAGGGCTTTATTTGGAGATAACAACTGGCTGAATGTACATTATACTGGTTATTATGCAGCTACTTACCAAATAAATAAATAAACGGACATGAAATATTGACTTAAGCTGCAATTACGCTACTGTATGAGAAAAAAGAAACCACAGAGTGACATGAGACAAATATATACAGTATACGCAAATATACCTGCAGGATTCTGGCTTGTGAGATCTTCATGGTGAATGGCTATTACAAATAATAACAATAATAACTTTTATTTATTTATTTATTGACTTGTAGTATGCTTACAGAAGCATAATCTCAGAGCCCATGGTAGATCTGTCATCAAAGTTAAATGTTATTGTTAAAAACACATTTTTCTTTGGAGAAAGTAAATCGGATTTTTACTTCCAGAGTAAAGACAGACAGAAAAAAGAGACTTATGTCTTGGCCACAAGAAGTTGTGGTAGTTTGATGTGTCTGGGGAGTGTTTCGGGTGATGACGTGATCTAAAGGTCCAGCCAGAGCTCCTGTTATTACTGAGAACAGGGCCTCTGAATCTTCCTTCTGTTTGACGGGTCTGTCCTGGGTGTCCGGGTCTAGCTGGTGGTGCATGGCTAGCATAGTAATACAGGGCTGTGTTTGTTACTATTGTGGTGGCAACAAGAGAGAAACACTGGCCTACAGAGAGTGATTACTGATGAGAAGCATGAAAAATACCCTAACCCTGATATTAAAGTGATGTGAGTGGTTGCCAGGCGTTGCGTTTTTTGCATGCTATGTAGTTGGTATTACTGGTTCAAAGTGAAAAGATCCCCTCAATGACTTTTTTCAGCCGCTATTTTTATCTGGGAGTCTGAATTGCTTGGAAGATAACAGCACAGCTCTCCTCAACAAGCCTTACAATTTGAGGCATCGTTTGCGGCATAAATATGACATTTTTGTTAAGCTATTTGGTTCTTCTACCATTAATATTCTGAATGTTCACTTAGGATGGCTAAATGCTCTTTCTGCTTGTTTTGTCATATTGCAGCTAAAAACTGCAGTCGCAACATTTATCATTTGTCACAATATGATTTTTGTTTTTACCAAATTGTGCAGCCCCAGTGAAATTAATGCTTACGACAATTACAGCACACTCTGTCACTGGGGCAATACCCTTTCATAACGTACTAATACATACAGTTAGGTATTGATATCCACCTTTTTCTTTAACGCAGAAGTAAGCCTATGGGTGAGACTTCCTGTT
Source organism: Labeo catla (assembly GCA_012976165.1). Lineage (NCBI taxonomy): Eukaryota > Metazoa > Chordata > Actinopteri > Cypriniformes > Cyprinidae > Labeo > Labeo catla. The sequence continues at coordinate 190,516 of VONZ01000450.1, read as the reverse complement.
CATTAGGGAAATAACGAGAAGAATAACAACGTGCAGTAAACAGTAAAACTGTTTGCTCTACAAACCAGTGTGCTCATATTATATATATACACGGTCAGAAAAAAAATGTACTTTAAAAGTACATATTTTTACTTTTGTACCTTAGGGTACCGCCCCAGTGACAGAACTGTACCTTTTTTTCTGAGATATATTAATTTTAGAGCTATTAGTTCCTAAAGTAAAGTTTAGAAAACATTCTTACAATTTATTGGACATAATATTTGACATACATTCTCATATGCATTCCCGTAGCTTTGTAAAGTTAAGGTTGAACCACTGATGACAGATGAACTACTTTAACAATGTCCTAACTACCATTGCTGTCTATGTAGGGTCAGAAAGCTACCGAATTTCATCAAAAATATCTTAATTTGTGTTCTGAAGATGAACAAAGGTCTTACGGGTTTGGAATGACATGAGGGTGAGTAAATAATGAACTTTTGGTAATACTTTACAATAAGGTGTCATTTGGTAACATTAGTTATTGTATTAACTAACATGAACAACAATGGACACATTATTATAATACATTAATTATACTATTTATAAATCTTTGTTAATGTTAGCTAACAAAAATACAGTTATTCATTGTTTGTTGGTGTTAGTTCACAGTTAGGGTTGGGTGTCGTTTGGGGTTTTTTCGATACCGGTGCCAAATCGATACTTTTAAAACGATACTGGTGCCAAAACGGTGCCTGAACCGATACTTTTAAAAAAGCCACAAAGTGGTGGATGACACAAGAATATATTTTTATTGGACAAAAAAGTTCTTTAAATTGAACAATGTATTAAAAGTAAAAAAAAAAAAGTAGTACTATACATTATTAAGTCAATGCAAAACGCAACAACAATAAAACCTAAGCCACCTAACCCAACTACAATAATTTAACAGCTTAAAATTTCAGCAATTCTTTTGCAGAAATATGACTATATGTGATGAGATCTGGGAAAACCCGTCGGATGTCGCGGTGGGACGTTTTCAGGAAATTCGTTTTTCATTAAATTATTATTCTATAACATCTTGTCTATCATCTCTGAAAATATCTCTTCGAAATTCACTTGTTTAGTGCAGAAAAATAGACATTTATTGCAGCAAGCAGAAATGACTGTCTTTCTCCTATGTTAAGAACGCGCTGCGGAGGTGCTTTCCCTTAACACCACAAAAACAGTTAACCTATCAAAATAAACCACGTAACATATTTAGTAAAGGCGTATCAGTTCACATTCTCCACCAGTCCTGTGTAAAGTACGGCAAGCAAAGTTATTTATTTATTTATGTATTTATTTATTTATTTATTTTAATATCGTGAGATGGCGGAGCACAACAACGCCGTCTAAAGTACTGCAGCTGCTCACTTAACCGATCTTACTCGTCTCAGTCTGCTCAGTTTTGGTGATGTCAGTGCCCTAAATGATGTTACGGGCTATTTCACATCCAGAGATGAAGGATCGGATGATGAAGTTACTAAAGAGGAGTCGTCCGATGACAGTCTGTTTTATGCACAGTGCGCGAACAGTTGCGCTGCGCTCGCTTTTACTACAAGGTAGGCTGCATTATTTACTAAACATAAAATGGGTGATCAACGGAAAACAAACGTTAGTCTGTTTGTCTAATGATGCAGTAGCGCTCCTAACTTGACAGACAGCTCTCGTTAAACCCGTAAAGTGAAAGTGAAAGCCGTCTCACTTTAAAGCCGTTTTTCTCAAAATCCCATTCCTGAAAATCATCGCTATCAGCCAACCTAAGATAGCCATAACGTAGGTTATGTAAAAAATAAAAGTTTTGGAAAGGGGCCTGAACTCAGCTTTCATATGGTGTCAAAACCTAAAAAAGGTAAAATTTCACCATGTGTTGGGTTTTCCTAGATCGCATCACATATTTGCCGTCTCTGGCAAAATACGACACCTCTCCAGCTTATGTCTGCAAACTGTCAAACACGGTGCATCCCTCTGCTTTCAAGTTTATTCCACATACCATCAAATGTTTCATTAGATTTGACGCATTTTCCCCTTCACACGCAACTGCTGTAAAACATTTGCTGCACGTCGCAGTATAATTTCTCGTGAAATATAGCCACACTTTAGAATGTTTAGTTTTTGGCATTTTAAGTTAGACGCGTTTAATGTAGCTAGCTAAGCTAACGGCAAACCACCTGCTGCAGTCAGAGGAAGTGTAAAGATAGTTGCAGCATTCACGCGCTTCTCGGATGGTCTCATTTCCAGGCGATTTGTGCTTTTAATTCGAAATGTGAAAATGGATAGTAACTACAAAGATGTCTTGGATTTCTATCATCAAAGCTTTCCGACGTTCACGTGAGTTTTCTCATTCAGTAAATACATTTTCTGATCATTCTGACACCCCATGAATGCAGTATTTAAATTTAACTAGCGATCATGCATGTTGATGAATCAATGCTTCTACATCCGTGTCATAGCACCAGAAGACAAATATTTCAATCGACAGTTCAGGCATCGAAATGAGGCACCGAAATTCACGTTCTGATTCGGTCCGGTACATACCGGTCATACGGCACCGGGTTTCGGTACCCAACCCTATTCACAGTGCATTAACTAATGTTAACAAACACAACTTGTGATTTTAATAATGCATTAGTAAATGCTTAAATTAACAGTAACTAAGACATGTTAACTAATGTAGTTAACTGATGTTAACTAATGAACCTTATTGTAAAGTGTTACCAAATTTTCATTTTTGGGTAAACTATCTCTTAAAGGTTATAATCAAAACAAGAAAACTGTTAATTTTAACATTCTTAGAATATTAAAAACATACCATTATCCAAATAACATTATAGTTTGGGTGAAAAAGTTAGTAGAACACTGTAAGAAATATATAACCTTTAACTAACATTATAATCATGACCAAAAAAAACGTGTACATTTCAGCATTTTAGAGGCACTTCAAAACAGTGTTCCCCATGTTTTTATAATCTAAACGTGTTACCTTGAAAGGGAGCACTGGGAAAGACGTGCCAGTTTTGATGCAACATTTACATACTAAGCTCTACCCCAGTGTTTATTGCTGGTAGTTTTCATTGAAATTAGCTTATGACATAATGAAAATGTAATAACTCTGACTGCTCCACAGCTCATGTGGCCTTGTAGGAGAGAAAAGCATCCAGTTCCAAAGTTTAAAATCACAGTAAATGAAAGAGGACAAATGAAGACATGGATGGAAGAATGGAGGGACACATTAATGAAACTTAGTCTTAACTTGCTAGTTTGCTAATTCACACCTGTGTACACTTAAAGTAAAGGATATTAGTGATGAACGCTAACTACAGCCAAGCCAAAACAAAGTGAAATGAGGATGAAACTGTACATAGTACTTTACTCCCAGACACAGAGAAATAAAAAGAGAACAACTTCAAAATGCTCAAGCGCAGGCGATCATTTCAAATGCATTAGTCCCTCCACCTCTTCAGATTCACCATGCAGCTTACAAGGAATATTTCCCAGTAAATTAAATCAAATCACCGTGGGGGTTCATTGCGTTTTCTCTCTCTCTTTTCTAAATCAAAGACAAGTAAAGTGCTATGAAGTCGATGCTGAAATTCAAATGGAAGGCTGAAACTTGTTAGCAGGATCGCTTTGCAATCGGCGAAGGTAATTATCCATCTGGCCGAGTGGTTTTCTCAAGTCCGAAAAGCGAGAAATTCTGCTTGATGCGACTAAAAAGCTTGCATTTCATTTAGATGGAGATTTTCACAGACTTCTAATGTGCAAAGATTCATTTATGCTATTTATACTAGTATTCATCTAAAATGCAAAACGAAACCAGATGAGATTGACATGACAGGGTGATATCACGTCCCTGTGAAATCAATTAAACCTACAGAACAGAGGGCCAGGGCTGAAACTATTCCTCACATGTTCATAAACCGTTTGGATGCTTGTCACCTGCAATAAATCTGGCATTTTTGCACTCATAAAATATTGCCGATGCTGTTCGCACACTCATGTTTCGGGGTCGTGAGGGTGAAAGTTTGACCGTACGCCGTTTCAGAGAGCTCCGATCATCAATTTCTAAAAGCCCAAACAAAGCGGGGAAGTCACGGCAAGTTAAATGAGCGAACGGTCGTACAAATGCACCTGATAAAACAGGCTCTCTCATAAAGCTGCAGGTATTGATATTTCCATAAGTAGACTGTAAACCCCGCCGCCATTAAAAGTGATTAAGCAAGGCTTTCTCGGGCCATGGAGGCGCAGCACTCCCAAGACACAGATGAAAGAAAGCCACAGTAAAACGGCTTTTATGTCAAGCAATAGAGGTCTGGAGAAAGCCTGCATTTCCCCTGTATGTGACCATTAGTCAAAAGTGAGAATATTACCCATAGTACATTTCAACAAGAAATGCCTCCTGCTCTGTCCCTCTCCGCCTCACCTATTTTGGAGCCTGACACTCCATCTCTCAGAGTAACACCTGCCGGCTCTTTCTTGTTATCAGTAGCAAATCATCATTCCCCTTACGGCAAATATATAAAAGGTAGGGGATCTTCAGATGTGAGAGTCCAAAACACGCTGTTTCCAGTTGCAACCAAGCATCATAGCCGAAGCCCCGAGAGAAGTTATTTTCCCCCAGTAATATTCTCAATTTTGGGACTTAAAGGTCTGTCTGAAGAATAGAATAGAATAGGGCCACTCTAAGGGCTAGGAAGCTTGGCAATCGGAATTATGCTGTAATGGTCATTTTGGTATAAAATGAACATGGTCCGTCTCTCTTTCTCTCAATTTTTGTTTTTTTTTTTTTTGTGCAAGCAAGATGTGCACGAAGTGAGAATTATTATTGTTGCGATCCATTCTCCTCAAAATGTCCAGATTTCCTGTTTTCTACCTGGAGAAGTGCAACCGAATGCAGTAGTTAGTGATAAACAATCACTTTAAAGTAAATAAAATGCATGAATGAAACAAATTTCCTACACTACATGAAAATAAACCTGTTTATCAAACATTTGCAGAGATAGTGGTGTAAAACACTGATAATAAAGCTGTAAAATAATAATAATAATAATTATTATTATTATTATTATTATTATTATTAAATTTATTATTATTATTATTATTATTATTTATAAGAGAATTTGAATTTGTGTTTTACTTCGTCTTTTGAAGCATACAAAAAAAAACTAAAAACATTTTTAAAAACAATAAGTGTATAACAAGGAATCTTTGCAATTAATCTTTAAAATAAAAAAAAAAAAAATAATAAAATAAAATAAAAAACACCAACCAAACCGTTTAGCGCTGCATTTGTCACCTGTACTAGAATTCACCACCAGTGTTAGAGAAAGTTAAGTTTACAAATAGTTCAAATAGTTCATTACAATATTGTGTTAAAAAAAAGCATTACTGTAAAAAGTTTTCACCAGTTTCAACTTAAAAACTTAAGTTCAGCAGCTGCTTAAATTAACTACAAGTCATTTCAACTCACTACAATAAACTGAGTTAAAATGACTTGTACTTTTAAGTTGATTTTACTTAAAATTTTAAGGCAGCTGCTGAACTTGTTTTTAAGTTGAAACTGATGAAAACATTTTACAGTGAAGTTACTTTTTATGGAAAGTAATGCATTACGTTTCACTCAACACGGCAGAGGTGCCAGTGAATAAATAGGAAAAAGTAACTTGCAATACTTATTTGAAAAAGTAACTCAAATATTTTATTGTAAATTTGAAAGTAATGTGTTGTTTTACTAGTTACTTAAAAAAGTAATCTAATTACATACTAATTATATAAATTGCATACCCCCAACACTGGTCACCATCATTAACTATACACAAAATACATGCATAAAACTAAAATGCGTAATCAGCATTTACAGCTACAATTTAAATATGAATCTAAAATCAACAAAACTCATAATCTAGGGGTTTAAAGTAAATTTAGGCTTTTTTTGTGACATCTCATTCTGACAGGAGAATGCTTTCTTAGACACTGAAATTATATCCTCACATTTTTCAGCTCATCCACTTATATTCCCGTACCTGCTTATTTCACCAGGACAATCGATTAGAATCACCCTCGTCAGTCGCCGCCTATATAAATGCAATTAGGCTTCTTAGATCACTAATGCTGTAATTACGCAAATGGATTATGCAAACAAGCTAGATTCCTGGTATTATACGGATATCATTCACACAGAGCTCCGCGTGACAAATGACGAGCTCACGCCAAGTGAATATTTTCCATCAGAATACCACATACAAAAAATAGATGAAAATCTAAAAAGCCACCATGTTCTTCAGTGACTCATTGCAGCACCAATGCACGAATGTCTTAGTCATCAGTATAATAAAAGTGTACACTTTCACACATTTACATGCATATTTTATGATGCACTGAAGTCTTGGAGCGTCTGAATGCAGGTGGTTGCAGGACAGTGTCGTCTGTCTAACACACAGGCTGGGATCATCTGCTCATTTTCAAGAATAAACTAATTCCAGCCTTCTCTCTTTCCTCATGTGTAATCTGTGCTCCTGGCTGGGGAACGGACTACATTACCCTGCATACAGCTGCGTCTCTCGCTGCTGACACACATATTGATGAACTGAGCGGCGGGCCAACACCTGATGCTGTATGCAGATGCATCATTTCATAAAACAACTTCACCTCCTGCCTTTTATGAATGAGCCAATTATGCTGTACATCTGCGTGAGCAATAATCTATAATTTACAAATATATTTTTTAAAGTGGGTTTTCCCAAATGGGATTTAACGAACCCTTAGGAATTTTTGAGGAAACTAGAGGAAATCTGCAGAGATTTTGGTAGAAATGTCAATGCTGAATGCAATAAATATAAAAATGTAAAAGGCTAATTAAATATAATAACTCAAATATTTCACAAGTGCACATTCAAAAATTAATTAAATTATAAAAGGTTAAAATTACTTTAAATTAGGGCTGGGCAATATGGGCAAAACAATTATCACAATCGTTTTTTTCACATCAGTAGATATCGATAATCGATAATAAAGTCATATGTTTGCTCCAAAGTGAAAGTTGTAGAAACCAGACGATTCATTTTCCTTAACAAAATAAATATCTAAATAGAAAAATTAATTTCTGCATGTTCTAATGAGTTATATTGTTTCAAATCAAGAAACAGGTTTTGGTTGTCTGATATTGATACTGATAATAATATTATTGTCTCTTAGAAATGCACATTTGATAGTAGCTTGAGGATGCAGAGGTAATTTTTTGTTAATTATCAATCAGTAACATCTGTAAAAAAAAAAAATTAAGCATTGGTCTCCCATAGTAGCAAGCATACATTTTAAATCATGATAAACACAGTTAAAACCACACATAATGGTACCTTAATGCCATGGTAAAAATATAACTACATGGTTTCATAGGTAGCCTATTTGTATGAAAAATGGTAGTCTAAAAACATTCGGTTTAAATGCACACATGCTATAGCTTAATCACAAATGCATACATACTATAATTATATACCATTACTCCTATAATACAATTCAATGTGAATATCCCACATTGCTGCCACAATACCATGGTGCAGTGAGTGCTACTACAGTAAATCCATGGTTAATGATGGTGATGTGTAGACTGAAAAGCCTTCTGACTGTCTCGTTGCACACAGCTTTAAATTAGTTTGAATCGCAGAGTCATTTGTGTTCATCGCTGAATTCAAGTGTTTCACACTGGATCTCACAGCGCTGTTTAGGGTTTGCATGATGGAGCCGTTCACATATTGCGTCTTTTGTGTGCTCAAGTTTGTTATTTCAAATGTAGGCGCGCTGCAGCTGCGCTCATAACGGAAGCGACGCGGTCGGTTTTTCCAGGCGCGTCCACATCGAGATAATAAATGCATCTTCTCTAGTGAACTCGCACAGCGCGGCAGTCTGAACTTTGGTCCGAGCTGATTAACGGTCCATAATACAAAATGAGTCGTGCAGTTTCGTTCGGCTTTTGGCACATAAAAAAACTATCAAACATTTATCGAACTCTTCATATCGTTTTATCGAGGAAAATTATATTGCGATAATTATCGTTATTGAATTATCGCTCAGCCCTACTTTAAATGTAATTTAGATTATAGTGGTTTAGCTGACAAAAAAAAAAAAAAAAAAACTTGAATATGAAAGAAAAAATAAATAAAACTATTTTTCTAGCTCGTTTTGAAATTACTTGATCATTTATGGAAACTAAGCTGCAAACTGGGTCACTGTTATGACGTCAAATCTACCACAAGACACATGCTTCTGACAACATACAGTATAAAACGTTTTATGTAGCCAATAGTTGGCATGCATCCGAAAATGCATGATATTGGATGAGCAACTTACTTTGCAACTGTTAAATATGTATGTTCTAGTATGCATGTACAATAAGACCTGTACTGTACATTTCTGATATCCCACAATCCTGTTTCTGTGGTTTGGTGTGGGTGGAGAGAATAATAAGTATGGTTTGATGGAGTACTTCAATTCTTAAATATTTGCTAGGTCATCTGCAAAACTCACTTGTTTGTGTTCTAGATCTTTAAATTGGATGCTGCCTGTTAAGTCACTGAGTCTATCAGGGTTTCAGATGCATCAAACCATAGCATCTGGCAACAGGATTGTAAGTGGACTTTACAATAAAATAGCATGCGATAAAAATGTAGATTAAGGCCCCTTTAAGTGATTCATAAAGTCCATCGGTGATCGCGTGTAATTCGAGAGAGCTGTACTGCCAGAACAACTGTGCATCAGGCAGAATAGCGGGAGGCTGTGAAAGAGAAGACTGCCTGTCCTCCTTTTGTCATTTAATTAGGCTGATTTCAGCTCAGCTGACTGGGGGGCATGGATTCACTTCAAACATATGCACACATCCAAACAAATGCACGCGAAGCCACTCGAACTTGCACAGACGCGCTGTTTAAAAACATTTCGGCTGGTTCACGTGCATATTCGCCCATAAGACATGAGACTAACTAAAATGACTGAAGGACTGGCGTTATGAGGGAATGGAGAGTGTACGCATCTGTGATGGAGATCGAGAGAGAGAGAGCTAAGAGAGGAAAGAAAATGTTCCAGCCACATCATTCCCAATTTTAAGGCCCCTTAGCAGCCCTCTGGCTGCTGTCAGACACCTCTAGGGAACAGGCAAATGTGCACACGTAAATGTGTGTGTGTGTGTGTCGCTGTGTGCGGGAGAAGAAGATTCACACCAGCTCTAGATGTAGAATGAGCAGAAGCTCTACTTAAGCTGGATGATTGTGTGTGCGGTAAAGGCGAGTGAGTGTAACCAGATTTACTGATATACTTAGACTTGCAGTTCATTCTGGACAAGATGTCAGACTGGCTAACATATAAAGATCAATTTATTTTCATTTTACGTGACATTTAAGGTTGGTTTTATCTGAAATGGTTACTATAGTACGGGAACGGGAAATTTAGTATAGTAAATGAGACAATCATTCAATAGAAAACTACAAAAAAGCGTAGCTTTAGAAAGAGATCTTTTAATTCAATGTAGAATTTATTACACATACATTTTTAAGGCTACAATGTGGCCAAAACATTTCGTCAATGTGCATTTTAAGGTAGTCTGTATTCACACTGACTGTTCATTAGTGGCATGAATGAACTTTACTAGGACTGTCACGATTCTTTGATTCAATTTGAGTACTTGATTTGCCCATGTTGAGTAACTGGTAAAATACCGGACGTGCACATTTCATGGATGAAAATTCTTGAAATGCATTATTAGACCATTTTCCATGCATGATATATTAAAATCATTTAAAAATCACAATAAAGGTTAATGCTATTGTGAATTCACAAATGCTATGATTCAAATAAATATATGCTATGCTGGTTTAATATGTGCACTTTAATTATTTACATGCATGTAGGTTACGTGCCTCTAAGAGCGGCTCCGTTCACAGTAAATGCTGCTCCACACAAACAGTTATCATTTACATGCGTGGACCATCTAAAACTCCATCTCTGCACATTGCTGTGACTCTGAGTTGCTTATCTGGGAATGCAATTTGCGCCACTTCATCAGATTTGTAAGGTAAATCATTTATAAACCTAAGCAAACACAGTGAGAATGCATCAATCTCTTTTAAAACATGCTAAAAGTTAATCCCGATTTCAAAATAATAGCTCAAATATTCTAGAAATTACAGTGGTTGTGGCATTTATGTCATAAATAAATGGCCAAATATTAAATATTAAGTGAATATTTTAATTAAATGTTGTTTAGTCAATAATAAACAAGGATTAGATTGTGCAGTAATGTGCAAAAACAATTGTCAGGCCTTTGGTGCCCTCTGCAGTCATTTGTTATCATGTATAATGTGCATTAGCTATCAGGGTTGCCAAGTCCATGGTTTTACCATGGAATTGGGCTACTTTTACACACTTGCCGCCGGCTGTTTTTTAGTCTGCGGGTTAAGGCAATCTCTCATCCTCCCCCACACCCCCGGAACGCTATTTTGACGGAAAGAAAAATCGCCTGTTAGCTATATTGTTTAAAATGCATTATAGCCTGGTTTCACAGACAGGGCTAAGCCAGGATTAGACAGTTCAATTAGGAGATTTAAGTAAGTTTTATGAATGTTTTATGAAAGTTTTATGAAAAAAAAAAAAACATTGCTGGTGTGCATCTTGAGACAAAACAAAGGCACTGATATATTTTAGGATCAGTCAGTGCAAGTTTCTTTCAGTTAAAACAGCTCAGATTTACATTTTAGTCTGGCACTAGGCTTAAGCCTTGCCTGTGAAACCAGGGGTAAGTTTTTTAACAGTTTGTTAAAACCATATGATTAGTTGTTTTAGATATTTTATTTGAACTAATTATTATTACCTCATTGATATTATATGTGTATTTTAAGTTATATTAAAGGCTATTGTTTGCTTAGGTCTATTTTAATCACCACATAAATAAATAAATATCCGATCACTCGATTAATCGACATATTACTAAAATAATCGCTAGTGACAACCCTAGAACTTAGACTATAATTAGAAATGCATAAATAATATTGAGAGATTAAATGGCCATTAATGGATTTTGAAATATGAAATTAATATTATTATTTAATTCAATGATTGGATCATTCAGTCATTGATTCAACTGATTTGTTCAGACGGCTGGTTCATTCAGAAACGACGCAAGTGAATGTCTATGAATGGGTCACTGAATCATTGGATTCACTCAGTAACGAAACATCACTGTGTTGCTCAGAAAGGCATGGAGGTTCTGTTGTAGTTTTGTTTGGAACTACTCTCATTGGTAATATGGATCAAAAACAGAGAATACTGTGTCAATGTAACAATATTAACTGCTGTATGAAAGGAACATCACATTCACAGTCATCATGAAGATATATTCGGGATATGCATTCAAAAGTAATGAATACATTTTAATTAAAAAAAAAATAAATAAATAAATAAAGCAAAAAAAATCAGATATAAAAACAAATGTACTATTTTCTAATAGCTAGTTTTCCTGCTACTTAGTGGCCTCAAACAAAACACTGAATATCCTTTAGAGATTTGGTGCAACTAACCTTGCAAACTTCAGTCCAGTGTCCAGTTGTTCCTCAAAAGCAACCATCAATCGTTATCTTACAAGCATGACTTGGTTGCACTTGAGATCAGGAAATTGCACCAAATCCAGTATCATCAGATTGAAACTGGCAGTTATCTGCTATTGCTTTCTAGCTGTGTGTATAATATGGATCAGCCAGTCAGGGAACACACTGTAGGCGGTTTGCGGCACAGAGTGTAAAGGTGACGAATCGATACAAGGAGTTCAAGAGGGTAAAACTAAAGCAATCAGTACTGACCTTGTTCATTCAAAGCATTTCTATAATATTTAATTGAATTACTCACAGAAGATATTTTATACATATACACCACCAATCAAAAGACTTTTTCTTTTTGAAAGGAATGAATAATGCAAGGACTTTTAATGCAAGGACACATTAAACTGATTAAAAGTGACAGTAAACACATTTATGTGTTACTAAATATTTCCATTTTAAATAAATGTTCTTTTGAACTTCCTATTCATCAAAGAAATGTATGAGAAAATATTAGCAGCACAATTCTTCTTAACACTGCATCAAATCCACATATTAAGAACTTTCTGAAAGATCATGTGACACTGAAGACTGGGGTAACAATGCTGAAAAATCAAATTACATTTGAAAATATATTAATGTAGAAAATTTCTCAAAATAGTAATACTAAGTCATATTAGCTATATTACTATTGTATTATTAATTAAATAAATGCAACTTTAATAAGCATAAGAGATTTGTACCCAAAATATCAGGGTCATCGGGTTAACTGATTTTCTAATACTGTACACACAAGCACAGATAGTATAGTTAGTCACTAGTTGTGATACAGTGAACAAAAGCAGATTAGTATAAAGGCCATTTTCTCCTGCTCATCATTTACACTTAACACTATAGCCTGAGAATGCTTTAAAATGGGAAAACCGTCTCTTTAACCAGTGTCCATTTGCGTTAGCCGACAGTTTACATTTCAGAGAATGAGATAGTGAGAAAAGAGGCTGAGAGGAACAGATCTTTTTTCCCCTGTGTTGATCATTAGCTGCCGCCTGGAGAAATTTGGTAATAAAACCCTATCTGGTTATTTCTGCAGCATAATTACCATGAGCTCTCCATCTCCCCATACACTCCATAATGATTGTAATTTCAGCTTGCAGTGTACCTGCACACAGTACATCATTTAATCCACATTACCTGAGGGAAGCAATATTTAACCATCTTTAATAACCACTATAAAGGATATAGCAGAGATGATACTTGACTTCAATCTACTGATTGCAGTAACAAGACAGAACCGAGAGTTTGAGAAGAGAAGTCTGACTTCAAACATAATAGTTACGACTACAAATAAAGGGATATTTCACCCAAATAATGAAAAAGATCATGCTCATGCAATCCAAATGGTAAAAACAGTAGCCAAACTTCAAAAAAGGAGCAGAAAAATATCATGAAAACATGATGTATGACTCATGCACTATATCTGGAGATCTTGGAAATTACACAATAGCACATCTATGATTCGTTTACAGTGTTTATTTTTGAAGCTTGACAGCTGTGGTCAATATGAACTTTCGTTCTGTGGATGATCTTTTTGCGTTTCACTGGAAAAAAATAACAACACGGGTGAGGAGTTAACAAATTTTACTTCTGGATGAACTACCCTTTCACATTTACATCTGCTAATTAGCACTGTCGACTTTTTTTTTTTAATGTGACAGACTGTGGGAATGGATATGTATGTTGTTAATGTAAATATATCTGTTAAATTTATATGTCACAGAATTCACACTCACATAAGCAAATTGGATCCATTAGATGCTATGCAGGTCTATATTAACTTGCAATCTACACTTTTTGCATGCCCTGAAAGGTCACTATGTCTGTTGTTTTACCCAAAGATATTTCCTGGCTGACTTCAACAGTTCTCTGTCCTTTTGCACAGCAAGAGAGAATTCCAGGCTGACTGCATTTCTCCGATATAAAAAAAGAATTTACCTTAATTAGCATCACTATTTATGCCAAGTAAAGACTGAGTTAAGGCCCATTCACACCAAAAACTATAGCTACAAAGATAACACTTTATTTTAAGGACCAATTCTCACTAACTAGGTGCTTATTAGCATGCAAACAACTAGCATATTGGCCGTTTATTAGCTATTATTATTGATTCTGTTAGTTTTCTTCTCATTATTTTTCATCCTCCTTCTTCTTCTTCCACTCTGGGAGTCTACGGCAGCCCATAGAACTGCTTGCTGGAAAGTTATGAAATTTGCCATACAGTATTCATCATAGCAAATTTGGAGTCTCCATCTCAAACTTTCTAGCGCCACCTACAGGCCAAATTTGTACTCATATATATGCTAATAACTTTTGAACTGCAAGGTCTAGAAACAGACTTATTGTATGCTCTGATTCCTTGCCAAAGTCAATTGCAGGACAAAACTAAAAATTGTACAGTTCCAGAATTTTCGCAATATTTGAATTTTGCGAAAAATCGACTTTTTCGAACTTTTTTGATATACCAAACCACTTTCATAAAGCATGTTTGACGAAATTTGCGTAAGATTGTACATGAGGATTTATCTTTGCAACACTTTTTCATACCAAGCATGAGCTTAGGGTGCTTGAGTAATGTCAGCCACCTACTGGACAAAAGATATACAAAAAATTGTGTTCATTATTCATTATATTTTTGTTCATAATTTCTGAACAGTTTGACCAAAAACATAAGACTGGTCTCATTAGATTTGGAATGGTATACCGAATTGAACAATACCTAATTTTTCTATATCAGCCTTTTTGAGTTTTTGTCATGAATCCTGACCACTAGAGGTCGCGTTGCCATCGTACTGACTCTCACAATACACAGACTGTTGTTCTACACCCTGGACTACTTTTCCTATGCTCCACTTCAACCATTACGCACACAGCTGCAGCCAATCACACACAGTATAAATACAAGGTCACAGCTATCATTAAGCACCGAGTATTGTCTTGCGTTTATCATTGTCCTAGTGATAGCAACTTTACGGAGCCACTTCCAAGTTTCCTGAGTCTAGTTAAGTCTTGTTTTCTAGTCTAGTCATCCGTGTCTTGATCCTAGCCAGGTTATCTCATCTTGTCTGTTTTCTGCCTGCCCTGGATTTATCGATGTCATGGATTTAACCCTTTGTCCTGCCGTTTTGGACTCTGTTCGACCCTCGTTTGAACTATTGACTGTTTGTTTGGATTACCCGTTTGCCTCACCCCCTGGTTTATGTTCGCAGCCTGTCCCTGGATTACTCGTGTCTTGCCTGTACTGTATCTGTTTGCCGGTGTTCAACCCATGCCTGTGTTTTGAACACGTCTTTGTTCAATAAAAGCTTGCATATGGATCCGCCCCCTTCACGTCTTGTTCGCTCCGTAACAGTTTTGTACAAGCAGCAACCTTCCAGTCTCTCTTGAAACCAACATGGAAGTGACTTAAACTGCAATTCATCTGGTGGCCACTAAAGACTGGCTCCAAAAAAGAGTCAATCCAATAGACACCCCATGTTAAAATGTCCAATTTACAGCAGAAAAAAAAAAAATGTTTACAGCTTGGTACAAATTGGTTTTGGTCTATATAGATCATTTTTCCCTTCATGATATTTTTTTATAAGTCATCCGTTTAAACTGTATTACGCCTTAAAGTTCTACCTTAAAGCCTTAAAGTGTTCTCACTTGAGTGACAGGTGGATTGCCCAAACTGTCACCACTGTCGAGTTAGGTGGGCGTGGTTTCAGCAAATCAACTCCTCCCCATGTCCCGCCTCTTTGCCCATTTTCGATTATCCGGGAGTAGCAGGATAGGAACTTTAGTCTGCAGGAAGGTAATAATTAAAGACTCATCATTTTACCTCTGTTGTGCTTAGCCCCTTTAATTGCTGCTTGCAGCTATATTTAGTGCTTATAATATTTATAAAGCACATATTATTCTGCATGACCATATTTTAGATATCTTAATCCATATTTCACATTAACAACTACCTTACTAACTAATAAAAAAAAAACGCAAATTAGGAGTTTACTGAGGTCATAGTAATTAGTTAATATTGAGAATTGGTTCTTAAAATAAATTGTGACTGACAACTCCAGTGATAGCTAAATTAGTGCCCACGTGTATCACTCATCAGCTGAAAAAAAAGAAGGTTCTGAAAGTGATTCTAATGATATTGTTCCTGTGTCGTTATTATTAGAATTAGAATGTTCATTATAACTTCATAGTTATCATCATCTATGTAGTTATCCTTGGTGTGAATATGAGCTTTGCTCAAGTCATGTGATTTCAAATCTGTCTCCAAAAAGTGCATGCATACTTTTTATTGTAGCAAATTATCATGACAAATGTATTCACACCCAAATTGCAATCTCACACTCATTTTGGACGAAATGTTGCCTTGTGTTGACTTTCATGCATAGCCTGAGAAAACAAGATGTAGTTTAGGATATGGATGAAACAAGACATAGGATGTGCCAAAATGGATGGAAGCCCTACTTCAAATCCACCACTATTCATGTCAGAATTTTGATTATGATAACACTCGTGACAACATACAACAGCTGATAGCATTACGTTGCTTTTAGCTGTTTAATAAAAGACCTCCAAAAAATCCTTTCCTCTAAACGTCTTTGAAGCAGAAAAGCCTCATTTTGTAGATTTATACAGAAAGCATTTTGTTCCGTTCAAGGACAAAATAACAATGCATGATTCTTTTTCATTGCAGACACTCTGAAGCAGAAAACTGCTGTTTGTATGAAACATTGCTCTCCATCTCCAGGCAATAGACGGCATGAATTTATGCATCGAAACCCAAAATTATGCACCAGTATGGTAATATCTCAGACCTTTCATTTGAGTAAAAACTAGACTTATTCATGTACTAAGATTATACAGGAGGGTGTGTTTGACTGTCTTTTGTTTTTACTATTTGTTTGTTTTTCTTTTAACCATCATGTTCAATTGACTTTATTTATGTAAACTCTTTTCCTTTTTATCAAAATAAAGATTTATGTGAGACTTACTCCCAAACAGAAGCATAATCAGAGTATTGGATAATTTATATATTTAGTATATCTAATATAAAACTGGACTGGACCACAAAACCAGTCTTATGTTGCACAGGTATATTTGTAGCAATATAGCCAAAAATACATTGGATGGGTCAAATTTATCAATTTTTTCTTTTATGCCAAAAATCATTAGGCAATTAAGTAATAAGTAAAGATCATGTTCCATGAAGATATTTTGTAAATTTCCTACCATAAATATATCAAAACTTATTTTTTGATTAGTAATATGCATTAGTAAGAACTTCATTTGGACAACTTTAAAGGTGATTTTCTCAATATTTAGATTTTTTTGCACCTGCAGATTCCAGATTTTCCAATAGTTTTATTTCGGCCAAATATTGTCCTATCCTAAAAAAACATACATCAATGAAAAGCTTATTTATTCAGCTTTCAGATGATGTATAAATCTCAATTTCGATAAATTTACACTTATGACTGGTTTTGTGGTCCAGGGTTACATTTGAGCTATTAAAAGGGGCTTGTTTTCTCTCTAAACCCTAAAGGAACATGAGGGTTAAATCTTGTCTCTTGCATTAAAATAAAAAAAGGGAAACAAACATGCAAGGAAAAAAAAAAAATGCAAGGAACACTGTGCTCCTGACAACATCCCTCTCTGCGAATGCTGGACATGTCATCATGCTTTAAAGAGAACAAAAGATCCCTGCATAGTCATCATCAGTGTCATGTTCTTTGCCACAGAGCTGCCAGCTTGTTAGGCAGACCAATGTGTCTCAACTTAGAGGGCAGTCAAGCGTTAAATTGTCTGTGATGGATCGAGTTGATGATCTGTCTGCCTCCCAACCAAATTTTGCAATGATGTGGCATGAAGGGTCTCCACACTACATCTAAAATACTCACAGCTTAATACAGTTCAGCGTGTCAAGGCAATAAGAAATCATAACTGACCATATTTACCTTCCAAATACAACTTGCCACTGTTATTGTGAGTGATGTGAGTGGGAAATTAATCATAATCTTTCAAGCAATTACAAGACTTTACTTTCTGACTGATGTCTATAGGAAAAACGAGTTGCAAACACTTTCACGATGGCTCTAAATATCTGAACGTGTAAAACAGACCTCAGAGGGTCTTTAAAATGGCTTTAATAACTGTTGTGATCTTTTTTTTTTATTGTCATTTAACCGTTTTATCTTCTAATCTTGGTATGATAACTTCTCTCAGTCGCAAATAACCCTGCCCTCATTTGGACGCGATGAAATTACACGTTAAGAGCTAATGCGTTGTTGTGAAGAAAGCATAATCAATCTTTTCCAGCGGCTAGTCTTCCTCAAAATGAGATGAACAGAAGAAGGAGGGGTGCAAATGTGAGTATTCCTTAATCTCGGGCTGATAAGAGCTTATGAGATGACCTCACAGCTATGATTTATAGATTATCAGGAACTGCAATTACTGCAGGAGCCCGGCTTTAAAATTTCCAACCCAGGGAATTAACGCCGGTCTAATACGTAGGCGAGATGGCAAGGACAGAAAAGACTGTGCGAAATGTGGTACAGCTCATAGATTCAAGAAACTTTTTTATGAAACTTTGCAATTGTTATGCAGAAAGTAGTCTCAACCTCAGACGTCCCGCCCACGGTCCGTTCACGAACCGTCATGCGCATGAAAATGCCAAGAGTTTTCTGAAAATCACAAGCTCTAATCTGATTGGGTGGTTTTAGTCAATTTCAAGAGTTATGCGTACAGTTTATCAACCTGCATGATAAACAAAGCTCTTGCTTTTTCTTACAAGCTGCTGCTACAACAACAACAGATTTGTCTTTTGATGTGTTTAAATAGCTTGTAAATCTCTTATTTTGCTATATTAACATGAAATTTTTGATTTAATCTTTTCGTGAGATTTTCTTCTTTCAATTAGCACAGGTTTTGTGTTTCTTTTTGGAGCTAGATAATCATAGGCCTCAATGATTTGAGCTTATGCACCTCAGTTTTTGAGTGAAAAAAAAAGTTTAATCAAGTGTGTTCACCTACAAGAAAGAAAGAAAAAAGAAAGAAAGAAAGCTTAGGTGAATAAGTTGAGGTCAATGATACGATTTGTCAGTCCAAATAAAGAAATATGTGACCTGGACCACAAAACCAGTCATAAGGGTCAATTTTTTGAAACTGAGATTCATACACCTGAAAGATGAATAAATAAGCTTGCCACTGATGTATGGTTTGTTAGGATAGGACAATATTTGGCCGAGATACAACTATTTGAAAATCTGGCAATGCATATTACTAATCAAAAATTAAGTTTTGATATATTTACGGCAGGAAATTTACAAAATATCTTCATGGAACACGATCTTTACTTAATATGATTTGTGTCATAAAAGAAAAATCGACAATTTTGACCCATACAATGTATTGTATATGTTGTGTATTGTTGCTACAAATACACACATGCTACTTAAGACTGGTTTTGTGATCCAGGGTCACATATAACCTGTCCTAATTTAAAGAAAACAAAATATTTGATTCAATAATGAATAATCGTATAGCATAACTACAGATTTATAAAAAAAATAAAAAAATAATATATATAAAAAAAAAAAATTGTTGGTTGGTCAGTTTTGAATGGGAGCGCCAAGTGTAACATGACAATAAAAAAAAAAAATTAAATTAAATTAAATTAAATTAATAAAATAAAAAAAATAATAATAAAATAAAAAAGTCAGTTTTAGTCCAAAGTGACAACATTAACACACACTGTTGAGAAAAAGAAAATCCTTTCTGGGGCAAAATGACAAGAACACATTACAAAACTGTGTCCGGTTTCATTAAATACTTTTTTTTTTCTTCTTCTTCACTTACATAACACACTATAATTTGAATCTGAAAAATCTGACTTATTACCCCTTGGTAACTGCTAGTTGGTCAAACTAGCTCTTAAACACAAAGGCTAGTAGTTTATGCAACTGGCCCCTGACTTTACCAAAAAAAGTTTAG
Organism: Labeo catla; assembly: GCA_012976165.1. Lineage (NCBI taxonomy): Eukaryota > Metazoa > Chordata > Actinopteri > Cypriniformes > Cyprinidae > Labeo > Labeo catla. The sequence goes on along the minus strand of VONZ01000450.1, from coordinate 170,879 downwards.
GTCAAACGAGGTAAAACCTTGAACCTGCTTATGCGATCCCACGTCCGCCTGATTGGGAATCACAGCCCTAAAGTGTCTTAAACCTGATGAAAGCTGATGGAATTACCTGTGTTAAAGGCTTCTTCTCTGGCCATGCAGACTAGATATGTAATCTGCACTAAAATCCAGGCAATCGTATTACGAGCTAAACCCCATTATTCTAGTCCCACAGCTCTAATCTATCGCACGCTGACACACCTGACACAGAACGAGTGTGCGCGCGAGAGAGAGAAAAGAGCGAAGGAATATTGGATTGCTGTTGTTTTGCTCTGAGCACTGTTATGATTAAATATTATAAGGCTGAGTTTGTCTTTGCGGCGCATGGCAGCCGTGTCTCTGACAGCCAGGAGTGGAGACGCGGCTCACGTTCTCCACCGTACGCGCATTTCGGCATCTGCTTGATTCGCGCGACAACACTCGCTCGCCGCTCGGATCCCTTAATTGCGAATTTCTCTCAAACTAATGTTGTTTGAAACTTCAAGCAGGTACCTGACAAATCAGGCATGATTGGAAATGCTGTTATGATGTGGAAAACAGGGGCGTTCTGTTCGAGGAGGCCAGGGAGCCAGTGGCTCCTCAAAAAAAAATTGATGAAAAAATAATTGGCAGTGCAGAAATAAAATGATACAAAATATGAGCTCAAACAGTGGATAAAAGACTTTATTAATAAACCAAATATTAATTTATATTTCTAGAATATTTAAATGTAAAGAATATATATATAGATATTTAAAGAATCCTTAAAATAAATAAATAAATAAAGTATCACAGCTTCCTCAAACATACTTAGCAGCATAATTTTTTAAATATTTAAATTAAATAAAAAAATGTTTCTTAAGCAGCAAATCAGCATATTAAAATGATTTCTGAAGGATCATGTGACACTAAAGACTGGAGTAATGATGCTGAAAATTTAGCTTTGCGTCACAGGAATAAATTACATTTAAAAACACATTCAAATAGGAAACAGCTCTTTAATAATATTTCACAATTTTACTGTTTTTAATATATATATGATCAAATAAGTGCTGCCTTGGTGAGATTTAAAACATTCAAAAAAATAAATAATTTGACAGAACACAATTATTTTGAACAGCTGACAACAGAAATGTGTTTTAGAACCAGATGGTGTAGTTACAACATCTAATGTACCAGCAGGGGTTAACGAGGCCATGCTAACCAGCCAAACTTGTTTCCTAGCCCTGGTTTAATTCCTTTGTGTTTTCTTAATTAGCTCAAGCTGTCATGATAACACTCTTCTAGACTTGGGATGTCAGAGATACGGCCCTTGGAGGAGTCCAATCCAGCCCGCGGTATGATCTGAGGTACAAATTAAAACTAAAATATGCTACAAAATTTCTTATAACAGTGTGTTGAAAATGTTTTATTTTTAGCACCACACAAAAACCTCTGCTCTAATCTTAAAGTGGTACTACCTTACTTTTAATTATGTGTGTTTTTTTGCGCTTGGCATATCTGTGAAATCACGCTCTTTAGCTAAAATTGGATCTGTGGTCCCAGTGCAAACCCACTTTGAAGTTTGTGCAAACCACTTCAGTCACTAACAAAATGTTATACGCACAGGTACAAGAGAAATAACATTATAAAAGTCAATTTCATTACTCTTTTCAAGTCTCCACTGAGTGATTATTAGATGATATACATTACTACTGATTCAGTGCAGTTAGAGTCATAAAAAGCAGGTCTGTAATTAAACTTGCAGAGCAGCTTTTTAGGTCGAACTTTGTGTTAATATTCAACTTAGATGATTTATTAAAGCTAAAGTCATCCAGCCAAGAGCAGTGAGTGGTTTTCTTTGAAGAACGTTATTCTTTGATTAATAGTTCCTAATTAGCAATTTCATTAGTATCTAAAAGCCTCAGGTAAATTAAATCAGTAAATTCTATATGTTCTGTACTGTATCACCCAGTATTGGATATTAAAGTAGCATGATGTTGAATCTGGAGTTTAAAAGTTCTAGTAGTGGAGCAAATTTCACTCATAAAGGGAATTCCAGGTATTAAGCGTTGTATTGCTTAAAATAACTTACATGTTGTGTCTTACTAAAATATGTAGTAGATAACCCATTAAATATTTACGGTTATTTATTTTTTAAAAATCCGCATTTTATACATTTTGGACTATTGGTTGGGTGCACCATTATTTGACGTGAAATATGCTACTGGGCTACCTGTTGCTATTTCTACCACAACACAACTCGTTATACACAATTTGGATAATAAAATACTGAATGATGACCCCAGCTACTGAAAGAGCTCACAGGTGGTGATGGATAAAAGCGTAGACTTAAATCAAATGCCATAACTTCCATTTAAATGCCCCTGGATATCGAGTGAAATCCACGCTGAGAAACTCAGCATGTTTACATCCTGCCAGGATGGCATCTAGCGTTTCTTGTCTCTGCCGTTTGTAACTCTTTCAGTAGCTGAGGTCTATAAAAGCAAAGGCATCAGAGCTGAAGAACAAAGATGCGGGTGTTTAGGAAGTTTTATTCGTCCACAGGCATCTTCCCATTCTTTTCTCCTCTTCTTATTGCTAGGAAAGCAGTGAAGACTTAAAGGAGAAGACCACTTCCAAAACAAAGATTTACAATTAATTTACTCACCCCCTTGTCATCCTAGATGTTCATGTCTTTCTTTCTTTAGTCGTAAAGAAATTATATTTTTGAGGAAAACATTTCAGCATTTTTCTCCATATAATGGACTGATATGGTTCCCAGATTTTGAACTTCCAAAATGCAGTTTAAATGCAGCTTCAAACAATCCCAAATGTGGTTGTAAATGATCCCAGAGGAAGAATGGTCTTATGTAGCGAAACGATTGGTATTTTCATTTAAAATTAAATACTTTTTAATCTCAAACGCTCATCTTGCCTTTCTCTCCATGAAAATGTGTATTCTGACTCAAGACAGTTACGGTATGTCGAAAAACTCGTATTTTCTCCCTGAACTTCAAAAATCATTTCAAAATCATCCATCACTGCAGAAGTACCGACCCAGTCTTTGCAAAGTGAACATGCAAAGAAGATTAAACACCCTCAACCAAAAAAGGTAAAACAGCTATATAAGACGATTTTGAAGTTGAGGAGGAACATGAGATGGGAATATCCTAACTGTTATCAGCCGGAAAAAAAAACAATTCAGGCAGAGTGAGACAAGACAAGCGTTTGACATTAAAAAGTATATAAATTGTATTATTTTTATGAAAATAACCGATTGTTTCGCTAGGTAAGACCCTTCTTCCTCGGTTGGGATCGTTTACAACTGCATTTGGGATGGTTTGAAGCCGCATTTAAACTGCATTTTCGAAGTTCAAAATCGGGGCACCATATCAGTCCATTATATGGAGAAAAATCCTGAAATATTTCCCTCAAAAAACATTTTTTATGGCTGAAAAAAGAAAGACATGAACATCTTGGATATCAAGGGGTTAGTACACTATCTGTCAATTTTTGTTCTGGAAGTGGACTTCTCCTTCAAGCCTTGCAAGTCTTAATACACGAGATTCCCTTTAAAAATGAAGATTCTTTATTGACATCTATGGTTTCATGAAGAACCTTTAACATCCACAGAATTCCAGAAAAAGTTCTTTGGTTTTTTTTTTTTTCTCGACCCTATACTCTTAAAAATAAAAGTTCCAAAAGGGTGTTTTCAAACCAATGGCATAGAACAGCCATTCTAGGTTCTAGGGCTGCCCGCGATTTTTCTGGTCGATTAGTAGTCGCATGTTTATTAATAAACCATATAAATCATTATAATGAGCCTGTAATTGCATACATAGCCTATAAGCACTCAAGCGCAGGCAAAAAAAGTGCACCGGCAGATATAATAATTAGGAATGTGTCAGGGAAAAACAGCAAGGAGACTGCATTAAGGTTTAATAATTTATTGATAAACTAGTGCTTTCTATGTTTTCGGCTTGTTTTCGACAACACTGACTCGTCATCTCTGCAGCAGTGGATGCACTTGTATGCATGTTTCATACAGATTACATAATCTGAGAATATTTATTTTCTATTTGAATTGGTTCATTCAAAAGTAGACATTTTACTCTCTATAGATATATTTTTCATGTGTGTAAAGCAAGTATGCACAGAGTTTCGAAGTTTCACACTCACCAAGACCGAAACGGCAAAAGCGCATCCTGTTTGCTTTAATTATTTTACAAAAACACAACGTTTCGTTGTTATTTCGAGTGCACACAAATAAACGTAGAGTCTTTACAGATTTAATTAGATGTATTACGTTTATCTGTATTACCAAAAATGATGGAGTATTTTAAGAGCAAGTGACCACACCGGCGCCTCCATCTGTCATGCAGTGAGCGTGCTACTATTCAGTTTCCACATTCCACACAGACTTCAACAGCGCACATTTTTCTATAATAACATTAGATTGAGCAGCCATGTAAAATTGCTACTACATACATCTTAAGATGAAAAGTCAAATTTGAGGTCGATGAATGATAGGTTAGTGTTCGGATGTCCTGCTCGATATTCTGTATTACCACATAGACCAGCCGTTAACCATCTGTCCGTCACCATCTGTCACATGTTTTTCTGCGACTAAACGACTAATAAAGTTTTGGTTGACCAAGCCTCTTCTTATCGACTAACAGTTAGTCAACTATTAGGGGGCAGCCCTACTAGGTTCCTTTCATTAAAAAGAATCACTAAATGTGAAGTATATTTTAAGCCTTTTTCTACTATGAAAAACCAAGGAAAGTTTTCATGGATGATAAAGATTCTTCATGAAACTACTGCTGCTAATAAAGAACCTTTATTTTTAAGTCTGTATGACAAAAAATGGATTCTAAGATTCTTAAATAAATACTTTATTGGTCTTGATTATTCCATGGAGAATTTTTAACATTCTCCGAAAGGGTTCTTTAGATTATTAAAAATTCTTCACACTAAGAAAACTTGGTCTTTTCAAAACGGTTCACTGAAAGGTTCCTTGGGGAACCAAAACTGGCTGTTCTAAAAATCCCTTTGGAACCTTTGGAAACATTTTCAAGAGTGTAAGGTGACATTTTGTCCAATCCGACCCTGGACCTCAAACGAGTTTGACACTAATCTAGTCTGAACTGTAATCATTCTGGTTTATTTGTGAAAGCCGGTAGAAAGTGTGACCCAAAGCTACACTGCGCTATTAGTGCCCGGTTACAGTAGGTCACTGGAATATTCACATCAGCATCACGCATGCTTTTCGTTTCCTACAATGAATGCACACAGAGGGCTAAAGGTCCTTCCAGGAACAGGGTGTCGAATTTTCAGTCGATGGCTGTGCAGTGTAAAAGCTCGTCCTGGTCTATACAGGTTCTTGTCAAATGCCCACCTCTGCGTGAACATCCACACATCCGCAGCGCCGCGGTCTATTTTGGTGTCAGTGCAGCGCTCAGGATGTGCCGGAGAGAAGAAAACACGCTGCAGCGAGTTGAATTGCATGAACAGCTCTTTGCAATCGTCCTCCGTCTCTCCCCTCGATAATCCCTGTCAGCGCCATGTGGAACGTGCAAACAACCTGCTATCCTCTATCGCAGCAAGCCCAGAGCAAAGAGAGAAGTCTGCTTCCATCATTGTCACACTTTGTCAAACCGTTTCCCAACACGGCATTCTTCTGCCCTCCTTCCATTTCTCTCTTTGTGGAAAATTATACATCATGTCAGCGTGGCTCGATACATCCACAATTAGTCTGAGTGAACTCACAGTTGTCATGTTCCTGTCATAAGTTGGAGATGGCACTGGTTTAGCGAGACCCTGTGCGATTAGAGATCAGGGATTAGTGCAAACAAGAACTTACAGTGTTGATCATTAATTCAGAAGCTCTGAATTTAACGTTACAATGTCAGGACTCGTTATCACTGCTGAGGTGTTGGGACTATTCAGCAGCTGCTGCAGAAAACCACCCTCAAGTTTACCAGGCTGGTTTCCACTAGTCAGTCTGGACTAGCTGAACTGTGATACTGTACTGAATTAGATATTCCAGCTGCAATGTAGTAATCCAGGAATGTATTGCATATAGTATTCAAAATTAGCATATTGCATTGTATACTAGTCAAAAGTTTGGACACAATTGAATTTGTTTCCTTCGGTCTTAAAAATCCTTTTGATGTAGAAAACTATGCTTAAAATAACACATATGTAGCCTAAATATTAATGTCTTTAATGCACTGAAACCCTATTGTATTTGTTAGAATGGTCACGGATCAGTGATCTCCACGGAAAACTGTGCAGACCAAACCGTAAGTCGTAGACACTTGAAACTTGGAGGGATGGTAGTACTCTCACCGCCTACAATGCAACCAGGGCTCGCCCCAATTGGCCTGACGGGGGCGCTACAGTGAACAAAAGTACAAAATCACTCATAACTCCTAAAGATTCAGGCTCAAATGTCTTATGTCGTTGCAATCCTTGGTTCATGGCAGACAAAACGGACACCCTTCAGGTATTTCACATTTTTTTAAAAACCTAACTTTGCAAACTAATTCTAGGATTTTCGAACAGTCAGAACCAAACCAGTGCAGACAGATTCTCTAGTGAGTGAATATTAATAATTATCAAAAAAAAGTGTCGTCTCCCCATCGCAAAGGGATGCCAAAACGTTCAAAAGGGGCAGGGCCACTTTTAGTAAAATGCCTATAACTCCTGAATGGAATGAGATATCTTCGCCACATTTAGAACATTTATGAAAGAGCTCAATTTGAGGTCACAGGAAAAAAAAGTCACAGAGCTTGGCCACTTGGTGGCACTATTAGAGAAAAAAAATGGCTATAACTGCGCAACCATTTGTTCTTTCAACATTAAAATTTGTGGGCACAGTCTTGGTCTGAAGTGTCTACAAGGACATTTGCATATCTCAAAAAACGTGGCCACCATTGGCCGACAAATTTTGAGCACCTGTTAGACAAGGTTAACGGAGGCCGATTGGAACTAAACTCAGTGGGCCTGTTCGAATCACGCCCCCAAAAGCCTGAGAGAAATTTGAAAGAACTCGGCCACTGGAGGGGCAATATCACATTTTTCAAGGGCATAAACAATTGCACATCTCATGATTTTTCACACATATGAGTGATATTTGTATCATAAGATAGAACTCCTCATTCCAGACAACTTTGCCTCTAGGACCAATGCTTTCATTCCAATTGTTTGTTAAATAATTGAGAAGATGTCAAAAACTTCTTCTGAAAACTAGTCCTAGGTTTTTTGCTCAATCTGGAAAAAAGCACTGCAGTACAATTCTCTGGACTCTCTAGGTCAGTCATTATCAAAAAAATGTGAAAAAGGGGCCTGTCCAAATTTATCCAAAATCCGATATAGCCTGAAGGAAAACTAAAAACTTCACGAAACCTGGTGAGCACATGAGACAGGTGATTCTAAACAAGTATGCAAAGTTTTAAGGAGATCAGACCACAGATGATGCTACAACAAGGACTTAAAAACACTCTATTTCTATGGTAAATGACCTTGGCTTGCAGAAAATGTTCATACGTTCACACATACACTAGATGTTCCCATCGTACGATCGATCTCCTGATTCTGAACAACTTTGCCTCTAGGACCACTGCTGTCAATCAAATTGTTCTTTAAATGTTTGACACTATTTTAAAAACCTACTGTTGCGAACTACTCCTGCGTTTTACACACAAAAACAAAACAAAACAAAAAAACACTGCAGTACAATTCTCTGGACTCTCTAGGTCAATAATTATCAAAAACTGGTGAACTTTCCCCTTTGGATAGCTATAACGGTGTCATTTAGAAAATGGGCATGGACAAACATACACCATACACACTGAAAGAAAACTCAAAACTTCACAAAACTGAATGAGCATATGTGGCACATGATTCTAAACAAGCATGCAAACTTTTATGGAGATCAGACCACAGCTGGCGCTATAACAGTCCTAACCGTTAAAAAATGTTTTTAATTAATTAAAAAAAAAAAAAAACAATGCATAAACCAGCTTGGCCAGCATGATAATGGTCCCAGGTGGTCATTTCCAATGTGTCCCTCTCCTATCTTTCAATAAAACAAAAGTGGCAAAGAGTGCAAAAAATCAAAAGCTAACATTCCCTAATCTCAGTACTTACCAACAGATGTCTGAAAAAGTAAGATAGCTTTTGATAAGCTTTTGATAGTCTTATCGCAGATGGACGGGGAGCCGATTCAGGGGCGCTGACACACACATACACACATCAAATACTTACAACAGGTCATCTTATTTGTTGGACTCCTACTTTTGCTTTGGGGTTTGGGGCTTTACCCTGTACTTTCAGCTGTGTCTACATAAAAGAGCACTTCAGGTACGGCTTGTCTCCTCAAAGAAAAGCTCTCGACGGCATACAAAATTGACCAAGGCTGCTAGCAGCAGCTCAGGGACTGCTAATAAGCACCAAAATGCTCACGGGGCATTTGCTCGTTCTTTCTTCAAAATGATATCAGCAAAAACACAAAAACAAAAAGCGCTCGAGTAAGTAGATAAACAACCAATCAACAGCAGTGAGCCTGGCCTGATTTCCCCCTGCATTATTTCTTAATCAATGTCAATCCACAGGAAAATCAAGGAGAATAAACCCAAAGCCACAGAACAAACCTTTGATTTGCTCTCGTTAACCTTCAGATGAATGTAAAGGCAAGGTGCGTTAGCCACCAATTTTATTTCGGTCATGTAAAACATCCAAGTGAAACATATTCAAAGAGACAAAAATAGAGTGGATTATTGTATCCTATGAGAATGACCTGGATTGTAAAAAGTGCATTTTTCCCTAAAAGGGATTCATGACATCCTCTGAAAAGGAAAGTCACAATTTACATTTTGATGAAAGATTACAAAGGCTTCTTCACAATACAACAGGAACATGTATTGAGTAAATAGGGTGTTTTGTTTTCACTTTAATGGATCCTCATCTACTTTCATGGAGGTGCTTCAAAATAAGCGTCTGCTTTCATTACTGATCGTTCGTGACGTTAATGTCCTAAACATTTGCTCCTTTCAGCAAAGGTGCCCATTACCTAAAGCCACCGTTTCAAATCACATGTGAGAGGACGTTTACATCTAAGTGTGATGCCAAACTCTAATAGCGTATCCTCACTTACACCAGCAGGGCTATCGCTGTACACATTTGGCCATTCTCATTCATCCAGCTGATCAACACTGACAGCAAACAGCAGTCTGTATCTCTGAAATGTGTGAAGCTCCAAGTCCTGGCAGGCTTTCATGGACATCAGTCCTGCTTAATATTTTACAGCAAACAAAAAGCGATGTAACAACACAGTCCGTTCCACACTTCCAGTTTGACTGGATCATGAACAGACATTGCACATACCTGGTGCATCTTGACCCGTTACTAGAAAAGAGATAAGCTCTGGCGAAATGGGTCTTAAAGGAACAGTTCACCCAAAAATGAAAATTACCCCATGATTTACTCACCCTCAAGCTATTCTAGGTGTATATGACTTTCTTCTTTCAGATGAATACAATCGGAGTTATCTTACAAAATGTCCTGGCTCTTCCAAGGTTTATAATGGCAGTAAATGGGTGTTGAAATTTTGAAGACCAATAAAGTGCATCCATCCATCATAAAAGTACTCCGCATGGCTCCAGGGGGTTAATAAAGGCCATCTGAAGTGAATCGATGCAGTTGTGTAAAAAAATAGAAAGAAAAATATCCATATTTAAAACTTTAGAAACCATAATCTCTATCTTATACTAACTGTTGTACATGTGTTCATAAGACAGTGGCGTAACAGCGGATGATGTGGAACGCAGACATCGTGTAAGCTCTGGTGAAAATATGCTAGCCTCACATGAGCCAAGTTTTGTTTACAGCAAAGGAAAAGCAGCATCCTTTTGGCTTATAGCAAAATCCTCTCACAGTTTTCTTTACAATCCTTGTTTTGTACTTCTAATTCAAGACCAGTGTTTTGTTTTGCTCTCTCCTCTGTGTTTCCATGTTCGTCACTTACGCATTTGTCACCACGTTTACCTACATCCTAAGTCATCCATTCTCTAGTGACCACAAGGACAACAGTTAGTGGAAGCTAGAGAGTACGGTTTATAAAGTTTTAAATATGGATGTTTTTCTTACACAAATTCATTGATTTGCTTCAGAAGGCCTTTATTAACTCCCGAAGCCATGTGGAGTACTTTTTATGATGAATGGATGTACTTTATTGGACTTCAAAATCTCAACACCCATTCACTGCCATTATAAAGTTCAGAAGAGCCAGGACATTTTTTTATATAACTCCAATTGCATTGTGATAAAAAGAAGAAAGATGAAAGTCAGATAGACCTACGATGGCTTGAGGGAGAGTAAATTATGGGATAATATTTACTTTTGGAAAAACATGAGAGTGAGTAAATGATGACAGAGTTTTCCTTTTTGGGTGAACTGTCCCTTTAAGAGGCGAACATGAATTAAGGGAATAATGACCAAAAGGGTAGTTCACCCAGAAATGAAAACTCTGTCATCATTTAATCACTCTCATGTTTTTCCAAAATTGTATGACCTCCTCCTGAGGAATACAAAAACAAATATTTTATACAGCTTTGTAACACTGTCAAAAAAGATGCAAAAACATACTTTCAGGGGTACAAACATTTATTATAGGACAGGAACCTTAAAAGAACATCTCTGGGTTACACTTTATTTCAATAGTTCACTTTAGACATTCAACTACCAGTAATTGTGCAACTAAAGTCAACAAACTCTCATTTAATTTGCAATTATATTAAAGCTAACTCGCATTAGAGCATTATTAGACTGTTAGGGTTAGTAGAATAATCTGACATGTATTTGCAAAGTTACTTAGAGTCATTATAATATCTGTTGGGATCCATCAAAATAACATGTTAGCAGATATTAAGCAGACAGTCTACTAATACTCTAATGACTGCTATATTTGACATGTAGAGTTCATTTGCAAATTTGTTTATGCAAATAAACTCTTAACATGTAAAGTTACTCATAGTTATTGGAATGTCCAAAGTAAAGTGCCTTTTTTCTTACCTATAGAAGATCATAATAGTACCTTAGGAGTACATGTGACTACTCTAAGGCACTAATATGCACTTCTGTACCCCTAAAAATACAATTTTTGTACATTTTTTTTTTTTACAGAAAATGACAGGATTTTCAATTTTGAACTATTCTTTTAAATTTTTTACTCTGTTGCTCACACAAAGATATCAAACGACTTCAGAGGACTTGTTATTGTGCTTTTTATGGTGGTTTTTTTTTTTCATATTGGAATTTTGAAGCTTCGAAGTAGCAAGTAAATCAGTAAATAATGAAAAATATGTGAACTATTTCTATTACATTTAGATAAAACAATTATGATTTACTTTGATGAAAAAAAAATAGTGGATTAAACATGATTGTCATATTAATGTCTTTAAATTGAAAACAAAAAGACTCGTTATAAATTAGAACTGTTTTGCATTTAGATAAAGCAATTATGATTTATTTTGCAGCGGAAAAATCTATTATGATCTGTCATGTTCTGTTGTTGCTGTAGGTATTCTAGGCAATATGTGCGGCAAACTGAAAACAAACTCTGTATCATGAGTTCAAAAACAAACACCAACAATTCAACCTCAACAGCAAAATGACATCTGCTTCACGATAAATAATTTGAGTCTGCGTGGCAGTATGGAACATATGGCGTGACTCAAATCTCAAGGGAAGAAGTAGATTGTGGGTATGTACGGTGATGAGCGACACTGTTAGCTGGTGCAAAACTCGCATACATACCGCACTGATGTTTATCAGAAAGTTTACTTTGAATTAGTACATCTACCTGTCCATCTATGCACATCTGGAGACACACAAATTCCCAGCAACACATTCAATTCCTTTATCTAATTTGCCAGACTCTCAAACAGCTGAGACTCCTCAGAAAATGGCTTGTTCTCTTTCTTGTCCCTAATGTGCCTGCTTGTGTCGATAGTGGCTGGAGCAGCGACAAAACAGGATTATAAAGGAAAAGAGCCACCATTCTGGCTCTTCAGCACATGTGCCCCTAATTTGAGCCAAAATGGCCACCGGCTGACACATCTAACCTCTCTGAAGAACCTTTCTGGACACAAATCTGGAATCAATAAAGACTTTAACTAGAGTGAATGGGCCACATTTGTACAACACAAGCACATCATAAAAAGGTACAAAAATGGCCATTTTCAAATGGTACTAATATGTAGGGTACAACAGGGCTAAAGGAGCCCTGGTGTAAAAGGCGCATTTGATAGGGCTGTCAACGATTAATCGCGATTAATCGCATACAAAATAAAAGTTTAAGTTTGCCTAATATATGTGTGTGTACTGTGTGTAATTATTATGTATATATAAATACACACAAATTAATGTGTATATATATGAGAAATATGTTATTAATATACAAAATGATTTTATTTATATATAATACAAATTATAATAAATACATATGCTTGTAAATATTTCTTAAATATGTACATGAATGTGTTTGTATTTATATATACATAATAATTACACACAGCACACACACATATATTAGGCAAACTCAAACTTTTATTTTGTATGCGATTAATCGCGATTAATCGTTGACAGCCCTAGCGTTTGATGTTATTTTCCTTTAAACCACTAGATGGCAGAAAAACGTGGCGTAGCACTTTCCAAAACATCCACTTTTCAACATACACGTGCAAATTTGCCTAATCTTTGACGCGTTCACGGGCAGCACCATAAAGTCAATTCTGTGCTTGCTTGATCTAATATTTGGTGTTTTTAGAATGTTATTTAGATTTAAGTAGCAAATGAGAATCGCTACAATTTAACGATAATTAAAGCAGCAGTTTTTAAATAATGAAAGCATATGTAAAAGTATAGTATTTGGAGTAAAAAAAAAACACCCCTCTAAATATGTATATATATATATATATATATATATTATTTTTTTTTATTCAGTTAAACTTTTTTGTTTTTAAAATTATTAAAATGACAACTGTAATTGAATTAAAAAAGTATATTGGAAAAATTATATCTAGATTGCAAACACATTTTCATACAAGCAGTGCAAAACAACATTAGTAATATTAATAATAAAAATGTACAATATAGACTGTTAGAACATATTAAGCAGACAGTCTGCTAATCTACTAATACTCTAATGACTAGTTGACATGCAGTTGCAAAGTTACTTACTGTTACTGGAATGTCTAAGGTTGACTATCAAAATAAAGTGTTACCTTATTATTTTCCTTAGAGTATATGAGTAAATGATTTGTAAAATCCCAGGAGACAACATAGCTTTTTAAGTTTTTACAATTGCACAAAAATGAGATGATGAGACATATTTGAGTTTTGATTGCAGACCATTTGCTTTCCATTTACTCTCATTAATGTCCAGGAAAACAATTGAGATATTAAAGAAATTACATTTGTGATTTAGTTTCCTATGGGATGCGACAATTTAATTAAAAGGCATAAAAAAATACACATAAATTCCTTGTGCTCTCATGAAAGACGCCCTTTGAGAATCAAAACATTCAGAGCCTTGTTTTTAAAGTTAAAGATTTTTTTTTTTTTTTTAAGCTTCTGGGATCCATAAGGGGCAGAGAGATAAAAACAATAAGAGACAGAGGGAGCGACAGGAGACGGGAGTGAAGAAAGCCTGATATTGTTACTTAACTCAAGGTTAGGTTCAGCAGTAGTGCTTAACCGCATCGACGTGATAGGCAAACACAATGTTAACAACTTTCGTCAGTGTAGCAACATGGTCTCCCCTGGCAACCAGAGAACCGGTGATAACAGGCCAATGGTTTTACAGCTGACAAGAGCATCAGAGAGGCTGGACCAGCAAATCCTGAGGGGCCATTGCTCTCTCGCTCGTTCTCTCTCTCTCTCCACATACAAACACTTGTTCTTTACCCAATGTGTCCATTCCGCACAACTACACATTGTATAGCTATCATTACAAGAGCAATACAGAGAAACTAGGACATTAACACAAGGAAAGCTTGCACTTGAGAAATTGTTTTTATTGATGAATCTGATTTTAGCACCGAGAAGAGAAGAAACACAGTTGCTTGTAAAGATCCGTATCACTGCGCCTGAAGATGTGAATTAAATAGATCTGATGGATGTCTATATGCCACTTTGATTTCCGAATTCTTCCTATTAGTCTTCCTGTTAGTTAAAATCTACAAATGTGATCATGTTGGTTGAGTGTGTTGCTTACAGTATTTATCTGACAGGCCTAATATTGTGTCTATCTATCAATATTTATGTGGTAAGAGTATAGATAGATAAAAAAAAAAAAAACATGGCACCATCTGTAATCCCTCAACTGTATTAAATTACTCAGACTGGTTCATTATATTCTTTATTTATTTGTATAGACTGTTGAGTATATATATATATATATATATATATATATATATATATTTTTTAATTAAACTGTTGTTTTTTAAACTATTAAAATTACAATATAAAAACTAACTGAATGAAAAAAATCTGTTGGAAAAATTATATCTAGATTGCAAACACATTTAGTATTAATAATAAAAATGTACATAATGCAATGTACAATGCAAATAAATTATTTATCTTTTTAATTTTATATATATATATATATATATATATATATATATAAGGAAAGGAACACTGCATTAAGTACACACGACAAAAGCACACACACACACACACACACACACACACACACACACAGTGAACACACACCCAAAGCAGTGGGCATCCATATCGCTATCGCTGTGGCGCCCAGGGAGCAGTTGGGAGATCGGTGCCTTGCTCAAGGGACTCACCTCAGTCGTGGTATTGAGGGTGGAGAGAGTGCTGGTTAATCAGTCCCCCCACCTTCAATCCCTGCCGGACCTGGGACTCGAACCCGCAACCTTTCGGCCCGACTCCCTAACCATTAGGCCATGGCTGCCCCCATAACATATAATTATTTAAGTTTTAATAAAACATCTGCTATGCCAATAAAGCACTAAAGCTGAAATCAGACCCTCTTAAAACAAACAAACAAAAACAAATCTAACATTTTCTAGTCCTAAAATTGGATTAAAGTCAAAGTAAATGGAGACATTAGCTAAAAAGAAATTAGAAGAAATATCTGAGACTTGAATGAAATGTAACTGAAAACTGAGGAATAAATCTCTCGCTGAGTTTGAAGTACTAAAATAGCATTTATAAGTTACGACGTCTGCCACACACGCTTAGTTTTCTTTTATCTCACGTTAAGTAGCAACAATACAGTGGCCGTCTTGTCATGTAAGTCATGTAAGAGTCCATTAATAGAGCTGAACATTATGTAGTTTTCTCCATCTGTCTAATTATTATAGTCTAACCAGTGTCACTCAAAATATTGTGACAGTGTTTAGAATAACTGAAGATGCTTTGGGACAACAAACACAAGCAATGAATGTGCTGGAGAAAACTGAGCGAAGACTAGGCATCGGTGGAAAATGATAAAGTAAATAATGAATAAATCATAAAACGATGAGATAAAAGTAGACATGACGTCATGCATTTCCAAAGCATTTTCATCTTTCATGCCTGAATAAAGAAAATCCACTGCTGGTGTTTGGGAAATCGTATTGAGGGACACAGTCCAGCATGCTCTACTCTCTTCAGTGTCCAATCAGTCGTTTGAAGGCTCCTGTGCGTAGGCGTCTGTCCGTAGAGACAGCATCTCCTGATATGGTCTGATTGGTAGGTACAGGCCGTCTTTGCGTCTACATCAGCCCATCTCTCATCAGTTTGGCAGGAGTGCTGATGTCGCATCCGTAAGCAGAAAGCACTGAGGTTCTCTCGTCCTTTACACAAAACAAAAACAGCAGCCAGGAACAACAACAACGACGGCTACTACTGCAACCACATCAACCACACAAGCTCTCTCCTCCACCCTCAAATGCATTATTTTTGCTGCAAATCAAAATGAGTTAATTGCCTTTGTTTCAGTTACTGGTTCATTTTAAAACATGTTTCTTAAACATTATGGACAAAGAAGCTTTACTTCTGCACATTTTATATAAACTAAGAGCTTTGTGTAATATAACAGACCATATGGGTAAATACTCTGTTTAAAGGATTTTGATGAATTTATGAATCAAACAGCATACTGTACTGTAGATAGAAGCTTTCATCTTTTATTCTCCCCAGTTTCTGGCAAGTGTGTCAGCATGCTGGGAAAGACATCTTTTTATGGTTTTCTGAAAATGCATGTATGTTCAAAGCAGTCTTGTGTTCTTTACTACAGCCAATTAAATACCATGGTCACATTAAAAATGGATGAAAAAGTCATAGATGTATGCTTGGATGTATGGATTTGTGAAAACATGGACTGATGGATGGACAGAAGGAAGGATGGATGATAGTTGGATGAAAAATGGATGGATTGATGGATTTGTAAATGGATGGATGGATGGATGGATGGATGGATGGATGGATAGATTTGTGAACAAATGGACAGATGGTTGGATTTGTTAAAAATGGATGGATAATAAACAACAGATTTGTGAATAATGGATTAAAAAAATTGTGAACAAATGGATCCATGCGTTGGTTGGTTGGTTGGTTGGATGGATGGATGGATGGATGGATGGATGGATGGATGGATTTGTGAATAAATGGATGAACAATGGATGTTTATGAATAAATATATGTGTGAATGGATGTAAGAGTAGTGACCTAGATAGTTAGACAGATAGACAGATAGATGACAGATGATAGATAGATAGATAGATAGATAGATAGAGCTAAAATGGTACTGTGACCAATTCTCAAAATAAAATACAATACAATACAATAACTTGGGGACAAAATGTTAAAAATATGTTGTTTCTATGATGAATCATTATTGTCATTTCTGAGTACTCCAGTACTGATGCACATGCCTAATTTTTAACTGTTTCTATGAATCAATGCATCATTTTTGCAACTGTACAGAAAGAAATCAGCTGGAGTGCATAAAACAGTCTGTGAACGTAGAATATGAAGAATAAATTAAGACAAATGAGTCCAGCACAAGCATTATATTGTCTCACGTAGCCAGTTAGAAAAACAAAACAAAAAAATAATAATAATCTGACGGAGGGAAAACAAGACAAATATCCATGGCAAATCCTGAGAGACAAGGACATCAAAACATATCCCACCCTCTTTTCTTCATCTCTCTGTCAGCTCTACAATGAATCAGTCCGTTCTTTTTCTCTTCCCGTTTCTGAGCACCACCGGGAACCGTGACACACGGATGAGGCTGAGCCCTTATACTCCGAGGGAGCAGGGCTAGAAACAATGAGTTTCACACACACACAAACACACACTTATTCAGAGAGCATCCAGCTCACACAACCTTTCATCCAACTGGAAATAGCCACAGGAGAGCAGACAGCAACGCTCATTGCAGACATATGTTACAGGACGGGGGGCTGCGTACGGGGGTGTACAGGTTATCTGGACTCCCCTGGAGAAAATAAACCAGATCCACCGAGAGACAGCCAGAAATGACTGACATCCCACTCATCTGGAAGGAGAGAAATGTGTGTGTTACCCGCGCAGTGTGTCCAGTCCGGCTCACAGTGTATTGGGAAATTATATATGGCAGAACTAGAGTGTAGGGCTGGGCAATATTTAAAAAATTCATATATGAATATATTTGCAATGATGATGTCAGTAGCAAACATGCAGATGAAGTAAGTTTGATTCATTTCTGAGTCAGTTCAAACTGTCAGTTTGAATAAATCAATTTGTTCGCAATTTGTTTGTGCAAGTCCCTCTGATGCATTTTCATGAATTAAAATGTTTTAGCGATTACAATAATGTGTCATTTGTAAACAGTTAATGTATTAACTGAACAATGAACAATACATTCATTGCACTATTTATTCATCTTTGTTAATGCTAGTTATTAAAAATGCAGTCGTTCATTGTTTGTTCATGTTAATTCACAGTGCATAAACAACAGTAATATTAACACACACTTGTGATTTTAATAATGTATTAGTAAATGCTGAAATTACCATTACAGGAGTTTACTTCCAGAACAAAAATTTACAAATTCGTTATTTCAAATGTAGATGTATGAACAAAAAAATTCACAATTTATATACTTTTTAACCTCAAATGCTTGTCTTGTCTAGATCTGCGTGAACTGCGTGTGTATTCCAGTTCATGACAGTTAGGGTATGTGGAAGAAAATCTCATGACAAGGGGGTAAGTAAATTAACTGTAAATTTTTGTTCTGGAAGTAAACTTCTCCTTTAACTTAGATTAATAAATGCTGTAGAAGTACTGTTCATTAATAGTTCATGTTAACTAATGTTAACTAACTAATATTAACTAATGAACCTTATTGTAAAGTATTACCTTTTTGGTAAAAAAAAATATGGAGGTAAATGAATATATATATATATATATATATATGTGTGTGTGTGTGTCTGTGTGTGTGTGTTATGGATGTTTGTATGATGTACATTAGGATGTATGTATGAATTATGAAGCTTTTTTGTTTGTTTTTGAAACAGGACAGTGAGGAAAAAAAAAAAAAACAAAAACTGGAATTTCCAAGGTTACACACATTGAGATATATAATGAATATTGTGAAAATCCTGAAACCTATGTTATATGTTTGAGAACACCAAGCAAAAAGTGTATATATATATATATATATATATATATATTATTATTATTATTTTTTTTTTTATTTGCCTACTGGCTGTGTTGTTATTTCCTATTATACTGACAGCAACTGTGATTTATGTTATTTCCTCCCTATTTATTCCCAGTGGTGTCAAAACAAATGAGAAATCCACCTCGACAACAGAAAAATTCAGAGGATCACAGGAACTAGATTTTTCCCTTTCTTTAGCCGCCTATAAATGTCTTGCATTTTAATCCTTTTAATTATGGATTCCTGCTACAATTACCTCAAATTGAATTACTGCACAAACCTCAGAAGAATACATTACGGAAATCAAGAGAGTGAATCTTCAGCCGAACAGAGAAACGACTCTGCCAAGGATTTAACCTCCCTATCCCAATCTGTCCCGTTCCAACGTGCGGTCCGAACACAAGTGGTACTGAAATATTTAGGCCGACTAAAAGCTCTTACGAGGTCTCCGTAGCCAAACAGGACCACACACGCGCAGTCGTATTCGCGCGCACACACTTCCTCTTATCCTCGGAAACGCCGCTCTTCCATTGGGGGTGACAGATTCGACTTGCCCGGCAGGCATGCGACTCGTTAAATAATGGGGGGTAAAATCATGAAGGGGCCCAGGGAGGAACTCTGCGGCACTCCCCTCGCAAAAGGCCACATTTGCGTGCGGGGAACGAGGGGAAGTCTCTGGTGCATGTTAGCAGCTGGCTGCCAAGGTCAAAATGGCATCCCACTTCCTCCGCTGCATTTCCCACGTTCTCTGGAGAGAATCCATCGAGCCGTGAGAGACAGTGAGAGTCTTGTGCTAATCTTCTCAAACCGCCGCTGACCTATCTCTCCCGCCCTCCCCATCTCAGCTGCTCTGCGCCGCGCTAAATGAGGTGCGTTTTAACATGAAAAATGAAGTAATTACTTGACGTATCAAAGTGGTTAATTGCGTCGCTGGATGTGGGTCGCTCGCCTAAAGGGAGGAGGTTGGGGGTGAATGTAAAGGGATGACAGACAAAGAACGAGAGGAACTCGGAGGGAGAGGGAGAAGTGCAGATGTCAGGGGACAAAGTGGCATTATGACAGGATTAGACCGCATCTCCAAATCACCCACAGCCTCTGGATGTCAAAACGAACACACATGCTAAATCCTCGCAAATGTATCTTAAAATCGCAAAAAACTGTAGTCAACATTGCAGCCTTTTATGTACATTGGCCTCAATAAATGTGCCTTGGATTTTTTGAAAGCTAAAACTAGTTACAAATGGTCACTCATGAACAGGCCTATGCAGAATCTGCATCAGCAAAACTGGGTTTATTGCAAAGGTTTATGCAAAACTGAAACTATGTTCATTTATTAAACACATAGTTTTAATTATACCTCTAGTTAATAATAGGTTTGGAGGGTTGGAAAGTGAACTGAGGTTAATTTAGAACCAGTTCTGTTGTTCAAAAATAATTGTAATGGTATTCAGTTTATACAGTCTGCACTCCTATGTCAATGCAGAGTAAAATAAAATAAAATAAAATAAAATAAAATAAAATAAAAGTTCAAAAATTCTAAAATTAAATTAAGAATTATAAGTGGAATAAAAGGCAGAACAACAATCTGACTTTTCAAAATAAAATAAAATAAAATAAAATAAAATGAAATTTTACTGTTTGCTTTTAGTATTGTATTTGGTGCTTACATGATATCAAGATATATCTTATCTTTATCTCCTAATTTTTATTTTAATTTATTTCATTTTTCCTTTTATATTTCCTTCAAAGTTTTAATAGGAATCAGTCAAAACAACAACTATTCTTCTAAACACACCAAAAATAAATAAATAAATAAATAAATAAATAAACGTTTCTATTAATCAATGCATCATTTTTGCGACTGTACAAAAAGAAAAAAAAAAAAAAAAAGTTTTATGCTGGACAGCATAAAACATAGAATATACAAAATAAATTAAGATAAATGAGTCCAGTACAAGTGTTACATTGTCTCATGGTCATCATAACCAGTCAAAATAAACTAAACTAAACTAAACTAAACTAAACTAAACACTAAACTAAACTAAACTAAACTAAAATAAAATAAAATAAAATAAAACATAAAATTAAATTAAATTAAATTTTAAAAAATTCTTCTGCCAAGGCAAAAGCACAAAAATGCTAAAATTAAAAAAAGTGTTACCCCAAATATTATTGTTTGCATTTAGTATTTAGTGGATCCTTAAAAGTATTAACAGGACTCAGTCAAAACAACTATTCTTCTAAATTCACTGAATAAATAAATAAATAAGTATTATATATAATAGCATTATATCAAGAAAATACTATAGTTTTTCGAATTCAAAATTTCACATTTAATTCTAATTACTTGCCAAAAAAAAAAATATATATATATATATTATTATTATTATTATTATTAAAAAAATAATAATAATAATAAAATGTACTAATTAAAGAAATCATACACCATTTTTCAAAAATCAGTATAGATAATACAAAAACAATTTTTTTCTTTAGATTTGATCAAGGTCTGCTAATGACATATGTATGTAAATCACAGTTAAAACTACTTACTGAATTACAACCGAATGGGATGATTTTGGCTAGTACTTCATCAATCACCTGCAAACCATCACTGTAGGCACTATTTGACAGAGCGGGTCAAGCAAGCATTTAACAAGACAATAGAAAGGCCGCGATCTGTGTGCGCACAGTACATATCAAGCTATGGATTAAAACACGGTAGTAATTAGTGGTAAATGGTTGAGCGTTAACGAGAGCCAGTGCTTTGACACTTCTAATTGTGTTTGTTTAAAGACCTGCACTCGAGATCCCTGGGAAATTCATTAGATAAAGAAGACAAGCCCACTATCCTCTGAATGTCAAGGGTTTGTACAAAGAACTCAAAACTCTACTGAGAAAAGGGCCGCGCTGGTTAATTAGTAAGCATCTTGTCTAATTCTTCCCTTCATCTAATGTCCACCACTACAAGAGCCTGGAGATTAAACCACCTCGAGCAGATCGTCCAGAAACCAAGCCGCTTCCAGCTCCCATCTGCCCACCTGCTTTCATTCCCATCATACGGAAAATGACAAGCCCCGCACGCGATGACTGACAGCTCATTGATCTCCTCTCCCGTCCACTGTGTCAAGCGT
This sequence comes from Labeo catla, assembly GCA_012976165.1. Taxonomy (NCBI): domain Eukaryota; kingdom Metazoa; phylum Chordata; class Actinopteri; order Cypriniformes; family Cyprinidae; genus Labeo; species Labeo catla. The sequence goes on along the minus strand of VONZ01000450.1, from coordinate 149,015 downwards.
TTCCGCAGACAAAAAGGCACGGAAAACCTTTTCTTTGGCGATGACAGATTATACTCTCTACGATGGAGTTGCTAAATACCCTGTGGAGGCGACGTCGGGGAAAATATCAAGTAGCTTTTTAATTCAGTGAGAGAAATGTTAAACAGGACGTGGAGCGGATGGCCAATCAAACCTGACACGTCCAAAGCCCAGGATGTAAACAACAGAAATCGCAAATTCCAGCCTGACAGGTGATGCCAGACACCTTTCATCATGGAAAACACCAACGTACATATAAACAACTCATCAGTTTAGAAGGACGACAGTGTTTCCTGCATTGATATGAAGGAGATTTCGAGAAACGAACAACCTGCTGAACATGGTCAACATAACATGCAAACTAATCACTCAGTTCACGTTGTTCTTATTTATAAATTAGTCAAACTAATTGCTGAATCTGAATGAATCAATCACAGGAGTCACTGGCCTCAGATTCGACATGATCCCATAAAATAAATATAAAAAATAATAAATAAATAAATAAATAAATACATAAATAAATGCAAATGTGTAAGGTTAGTAAACTTGAATCAGTAATAAAATAAAATTATAGTAATAAAATAATAATAAATAATTAATAATAAAAATATTGAATAAAAAAAAAATATAGAACCCTGTATATTTTAAACCAGGAGGTTAGTACACATAAAATAAATAAAATAAAATATGTTAAATAAATAAATAAATAAATAACCCTGTATTTTTAAAAATAAAATGCAAATTTGTAAGGTTAATAAACTTGAATCAGTAAAAGAAAAGAAAAGAAAAGAAAAGAAAAGAAAAGAAAAGAAAAGAAAAGAAAATATAAAATAAAATAAAAACCTTTTAAAAAATAAAACAAAACAAAATAAAATGTGTAAGGTTAGTAAACTTGAATCTGTAATAAAATGAAATAAAATAATAAAATTAAATAATAAAATTAAATAAAATAAAAACCTTTTATCATGGAAAACACTAACTATAGAATCCTATATTTTTAAAATCAGGAGGTTAGTACACATGCAATGAATAAATAAATAAATAAATAAAAAGTACAAATCAAATAAATAAAATAAGTAAAACAAAAATCAAAATAAAATAAACCTTTATGATGGCAAACACTATCTTAAATATAACAAAACAAAAGCACATAAGAAATTAAATATGAATAATAAAAACAAACAAACAAAAAATCTACAATTTTGTATTTTTAAAATCAGGAGGTTAGCACACTTACAATAAAATAAAATAAAATAATAAGCCTTTATTTTTTTAAATAAAATGCAAATTTGTAATGTTAGTAAATGTGAATCAGTAATTAAAAAATAAATAAATAAATAAATAAAAACAAACAGCTGGTAAATAAATGAAAATAAATATCGTCTTACCTGTTGATGCAGTCACACAAGATGCAGCACATGTAAGAGAACACAAAAAGAAAATTGCATTAATTTTATATCATTTTACCTCGTACACCGTGTTCCTCTTAACCTCAATCAGAGAAGAGCGCTGGCATATTATTTCTGTCATTTTTCATTCTCTGTGACATTAAGAGCAGGTATTACAGCTGACAGATCCGCTATCACCTCTCAGATATCCCGTACCGCGTGTGGTACCACCTCAACCCTTGGCATTAGCATGTGCTAAACATATTTCTGGAGCCTGCTGCTAGGCTCGCGCAATAATTAGGTGCGGCGCTCATCCGTAGCTGAAAGGCGTAAATGAATTTGTCTGTTTGTGTCGGGTAAACGTGGCAACATCTGCATGCAGTGTTATGACAGACACCTCATATGCTCCTCGGAGGATCGCCGCTAACAGATTAGCAGGGTAGGATGTTATTACAGGACGTTACCTCACACTAAATATGGAGGAATGAGAGATAGCCATAAGCTCGCCAGAGGAAAATTATCCTGCTCTCAATGCTCGGGAGAAACAAGCGAGCAAGTAGCAACTTTCTTCTAGATGTTCCTACTAAAATGTCTTAGAAGAAACAATAATAGACAAACAAAAAAAAAAATAACACAGTAGCAGGTAGGAAGTTATTTTCTTTGACATTTAGTGACAAATGAGGAACATCACAGGCTAAGCATCATTCAAGAGGAAAAAAGTGTTTAGGAGAAATATCTGAGATAAAGAAAAATTATGTTGGAGAAAAAAGTCAAACGAGAGTTTTTGTTTTTTTCTCAACTGTTTCTCCTAAACAGTGCTGGGATTGCATGGAGAGCACTTTGAGAGTTAGATTTTGGTAATGTCAAGCTCTTCTCAAATTGTGCTCAGATTTGACAAGATATGAAAGTCTGCAATCAAATGTCAAACATCTCAAAAACATGTTTCTAGTTCATGTCAAGTTGTTTATTCATCATTTGCACCGCATGCACAGGATTCACTGGCATTGAAATGCTTATAATGAGGCTCGGATCATAAAACATGACAGTACACAGACACAAAGTATGTGAACAAGGGACTAAAAATAAAGTACACATAATTATATAGAAATACTGTATAGAATCTGAATATGCTCCTACAGTATGTCAGTACTCCTACAGTACTCTTTTTGGGTGTATTTTGGGTGTATTTTATTTCTCTTAAGAAAGTTCATAAGAAAAAAAATGTAGTAATTTAAGTTACTTTTTTATATAAATTATCAAGTATAGCACTGATCAAAATCATTGGTAAAGACATTTATATTGTTTTATGAAATGTTTTTATGTGTTTTTAATGTATCTGAAAGCCTTTAATTCTCTTTTTTTAATATTTAAATGTTTGTTTGTTTGTATATTATTGTTATGTTTTTTATGTTTTTTTTATGTAATGCTTTTGAAAAGCCTTCAATCCATTTGAAAGTCTTCAATGCTATTTATTTAATTATTTATTATGTTTTTGAAAAGTCTTTAATGTATCTGAAAGTCTTTAATACTCTTAAAAAACTATTTATTTATTCATTTTTGTAAAGTTATGTTTTGAAAAGTAATGTATATGAAAGTCTTTAATGCTTTTGAAAATATTTATTTATTTAATGTTATGAATGTTTTTTTAACGTTTGAAAGTCTAAGTTTAATACTCTTTTTTATGTATTTATTTATGTTTTTTTATGCTTTTAAAGTCTTTAATGTATTTGAAAGTCTATTTTTTTAATTTAACAGTTTTTTAATGCTTTTAAAAAGTCTTTATTTTTTATTTATTTATTTAGTTTTTGTAATAAATAAAAATGTATTTTTATTTTTGTAATGTTATGTTTTTTATGTGTTTTTGAAAAGTAATTTATATGAAAGTCTTTAATGCTTTTGTAAATATTTATTTATGTATTTATTATTTATTTTAATATTATGTTTGTTTGTTTTTTAACTATTTGGAAGTATAACTTCACTACTCTTTTTTTAAAATGTATTTATAATTTTATCATTTTATTTATTGTAATGTTATGTTTTTCTTTTTAATGTATTTCAGTCCTTAATGCTCTTTAAATAAACATTCATTTTTAATGTTATGTTTATTTTGTTATGCATTTTAAAAGTCTTTAATCCATTTGAAAGTTTTCAATGCTATTTATTTGATTATTTATTTATTATATTTTTGAAAAGTATTTAATGTATTTAATATTCTTTAATGCAGTTGAACGTCTTCAGTGATATTTATTTATTTATATTTATTGTTTTTTTTAAGTATTTAATGTATTTGAAAGTGTTTAATGCTCTTTAAAAAAAAATATTTGAATGTTATGTTTATTTTTAAAAATGTTTTTAAAATGTCTTTAATCAATTTTAAGTCTTCAATGTTCATTATTTAGTTATTTATTATATTCTTAATATGAATATAAATATATGAATGATTGAATATATGTTATTGAGTATATGATTGAATATATATCATTTCTAATCCCTAAAATCATTTTTAACCCTCATGTCAGTCAGTACTGAGGGCTAATGTGTTTTTTACACTAGTCAATACTGCTTAATACTGAGCTGATCTTACTCAAGAGTCTTATTCAAAGTCAGGGTCCACAGAAGTTAGTCTTCTTTTAAAGAAAGTCACATAAAACACGAGAGCTAACAGTCGAGTCCACGGGCGACATCGATACCTCCTGTCATCTCTGGCTCACTAACGTCAGCCGTTTGTTTGAGGAGTGCATCAAAGCGTCTGATTCATTTTCATTCCCTCGCCGGCAGTTTCCTGTGTTTCTGCACGCAGCGCGTATGTGAGAGGTTAGGCTGTTTGTGTGAAAGAGTCATCAGAACGCGCTGGTGTGCGCACCATGCCGGGCGCCGTGGGGTGGAAGAGTTTAATAAAGATCAGACTCATTTACATCCTCAGAAGAAACCTGAGAGATCACAGCACACAACCGTTTCAACTGAAACCCAACCACCAGAACTCACCGCCAAATACGACGACTTCCAACCGCAACCAGCGTGACACCTCTTCGTGACTGCTTTCACAGGTTAACCCTACATGGTGTGCTTCTGACACTTGCGTGGGTGTTGTAGCGCAGGGGTTAAAGATCACAGGCTGGCAACAGGAAGATTGTAAACTTGAGTTCGTACAGTTTCTCCTTGAGCAATCCAGATTAAGGTAGATATTTCATAGCTCAGGTAGATATTTAAAGGAGCAGTTCACTTCCAGAACAAAAATTTACAGATAATGTATTCACCCCATTGTCATCCAAGATGCTCGTGTCTTTCTTCTTTCAGTCGTAAAGAAATTATGTTTTTTTGAGGAAAACATTTCAGGATTTCTCTCCATATAGTGGACTTCAATGGTGCCTGTGATTTTGAACGTCCAAAATGCAGTTTAAATGCAGCTTCAAAAATTAAAAAAAAGTATAAAAGCAAGTTATCAAATTTCTTAAAGCTAAGAATCACTCTCACTCTCCCAGTTATTTAAGACAACTCGAGAGGTCTCTCAAGTGGTTAGGAGTTGCCAGTAGGGGCTTGTGATGGCGCTGAGGAGACAGAGACGTGCGCAAATCTTTCAGGAGAGGAGGAATGTTTTTGAAATGTTGAAATGATAACAAGCAGTTAATCAAATGGTTACATTTCCTCAGTAATTCAAAACGAGCAAAGAACATTGACATTAGGCTACCAAAGAACATCATAATTGACTTCAGTCTAGCGCAAGTATTATGCTCTTTAAAAAACACTCCCGTTATAATCACTGAAGCTCTCTGCACTGTATGATGAATAAATCTCTTACCCCTTATTTACACTGCACACATCTGCGGCGAATCTTACAGCTCCGATTGTGGACACTTACCAGCGTCGCGGCAAAGTTTCTGAAGCAACTCTCTGCACTGCATCAGTAAAGATACGCGCCTATATTTTTGGATAATAATAATAATAATAATGATAATCATCTTGCTGTCGTCAAAGGCATCAGCAACAGGCAATATCTCTGACTAGCGTCGATACACAGTACAGTCATCAGTGGGCACAACTCTAAACTGAAGGTTGTGATGATGCTTCATTTCCTTGCCATAATATATTTTCTTGAAAATTCTTTGTTGTCGAATATGTGTGAATATTCTTAAATAAGGAAATCTATTCAGTGATTGGTCCATGTGTATTTCATCATCCAAAATCCCGTTCATGGCACAGCAAAGTGTCGTAAGACTGTGTCTCTAAGACTGACACTTAAGATTTAGTCTTACACTTCACTTAAATTTCAACTGAAATGCATGATAACTAACTTTTAAGCGCAGCTTTGAGCCAAGAATTAGCAGTATCAGGTCAATACAGTTAGGGTATGTCGAAAAACTCCCATCTTATTTTCTCCTCCAACTTCAAAATCATCCTATATCACTGTTTTACCTTATATATATGTATATATATATATATATATATATATATATAAAGGCCATATATATATAAAGGCCTTTTGATCTTTGCATGTTCACTTTGTAAACACTGGGTTGGTACTTCTGCAACGATGTAGGGAGATTTTGAAGTTGGAGGAGAAAATTAGATGGGAAAATTAGATTTTTCACATACCCTAACTGTATTGGCCCACATGCATGCGCATGGCAGAGCTAGAGAAGAAAAGCATTTGAGGTTAAAAAGTATAGAAATTTGTATTTTTTTAGAAAAAAAAAACAGATCGTTTCGCTAGATAAGACCCTTATTCCATGGCTGCCGTTGTTTAGATCCCTTTGAAGCTGCATTTAAACTGCATTTTGGACATCCAAACTCACGGGCACCATTGAAGTCCACTATATGGCGACAATTCCTAAAATGTTTTCCTCAAAAAACATAATTTCTTTACGACTGAAAAAAGAAAGATATGTACATCTTGGATGACAAGGGGGTGAGTACATTATCTGTAAATTTTTGTTCTAGAAGTGAACTACTCCTTTAATGCTCTCGCTTATGATTTTTGATTGAGTATCAACTCTGTCTCAGATGTTTCTCCTAAAGTTTCTTAAAGGGATAGTTCACCCAGTAATGAAAATTATTCCATGATTTACTCACCCTCAAGCCATCCTAAATGTATATGACCTTTTTTTATCAGTCAAACACAATTTGAGTTAGATTAAACAATGTCCTGGCTCTTCCAAGCTTTGTAATGGCAGTGAATGGGTGTTGAAATTTTGTAGCTAAATAAAGTGCATCCATCCATCATTAAAAGTACTCCACACGGCTCCAGGAAGTTAATAAAGGCCTTCTGAAGTGAATCGATGTGTTTGTGCAAGTAAAATATCCATATTTAAAACTTCATAAACCATAATCTCTAGCTTGCACTAACTGTCATACTGTCTTGTTCACAAGAGAGTGGTGTTTCAGCAGATGACATAAGATGTAAACATAGCGTAAGCTCTGGTAAGAATATGCTAGTATCACTATAACCAAGTTTTGTTTACAGCAAAGGAAAACCAGTCTCCTTAGGCCTTATACTGAAATCCTCTGACATTTTTCTTTACAAATCCTCATTTTGTACTTGTAATTCATGACCGGTGTTTTGTTTTGCTCTCTCCTCTACGTTTCCATGTTCGTCCACATTCTACACCATCTGATGTACAGTTAAGACAGTTAGCGGAAGCTAGAGATTATGGTTTATAAAGTTTTAAATATGGATATTTTAATTACACAAATGCATCGATTCGCTTCAGAAGGCTTTTATTAACCACCTTGAGCTGTTTGGAGTACTTTTTATGAAGGATAGATGCACTTTATTGGACTTCAAAATCTCAACACCCATTCACTGCCATTATAAAGCTTGTATGAGCCAGGGCATTTTTTTATATAACTCCGACTGTATTCATCTGAAAGAAGAAAGTCATATACACCTAAGACAGCTTGAGGGTGAGTAAATCATTGGGTAATTTTAATTTTGGGGTGAACTATCCCTTTAAGGGAAGCAAAACAGCTCAGATTTGGACTTCAGTTTGATGAATTCATATGGAGATAATTAACTTTCAATTGGTATCTTGGTAAATTTGAGCACAGTTTGAGACTAGAACCTGCAACATGATATTACTGAGGACAACAAAAGTCTTTATTTGTTCTCTGTTCAATCTCATTTCTGTCTAGAAGAAACTGTTGAGATATTAAATAGATCTCAAGTGCAATTTTTCTAGGAAGACATTTAATCTCAGGATGCTCGAAAGGGGGTCTGTCCCTGTACTTGTTGATAAATGTACTGGCTAAATGACTACACACTCAACTATTATGCTTTTACTAGTTTAAACATCAATTGTGGTCTTCCTCAGAAGAAATACTATATCCCAAACCTGTTTTGTAGTGGCCCCGATACTGTCATTTGTCCTTTTACACCATGATATCTACGAAACCTAAGAGCTTTCCAAACAAATAAAGCCTACCTGGCAATTTGGGGTCTCCTCGGAGGAACTCTGTGGTAGATAACATGCCTCATGTGACACAACGGACTAAAAGATTTAGAGATTTTACACCAGACGGGCCAAGCTTGTGCGGATACCATCAACAGCTTAGCACAACATCATGCCACCTCTCCTCTCCTCTCTTGCCTTTCAGTTTAATCACCGATGAAGCACAAGAACAATAGTCAGGGTCCTTCAAGCGGACTTGAAGTCAAAAGAAATGCCAGAAATGATGGTAAACATAGCTGTCATCTACAACATAGTGTATCAAAATCTCCAAAAAGAACTAAAAACACCATACATGAGCCATTAAAATAGACTTATATGTTTGTAGATAGAGAGGAACTGACTAAAATGTTGGTTGTGATTCACTGAAAATGAAAGGAAATGTATTTTTATGTTTTTTTTTTTTTTTTGTTTTTTTTTGTATATTTTGTGGAAAACATCAGGTAAGGGTAAAAATACAAAAATTAACTTTTCCTTTTAGCACTATTCTGACTTTTTTTTTTTTTTTTTTTTCCTGATACCTAATGCAGACAGTTAAGTATAAAGCAAATGCACAAATGTTTATTTAATTTAATTGTTAAATGCCCCAATTATATTAAGTACATTTAGTTCACAATAGCACCGATTAAGGATCCATCTTAAATTGGATTTCAAAGCAGCCAAATCATTTTCCCCTTTTTTATTCTTATCGTTTACGTTTGCCAATGAACCGTCTTGCAGTGCAGTTTCATTAAATTCAGTTAGGAATCCAGAGTGATTCCATCCCTGAATATAAATGTTATTTTCAATTAACTTCCCGCTAAAAGACAAGGCAACTAGCCAGAGCTTATTATCTGAGACCCTGGGCGCAGACTGAAACATTACCATGCTGGGTCTGTGCGCTGGTGACCTCAGACTCAGGTACGCTGTATATAATTCCAAAACGAGGGGAAAAATGAATTATCCTGTTGAATGAATTATCTGTCTGCTCAAGTCAGATGTTTTGGAGAAACGCCAGAAAGCAAGTGCAATAAAACACAGCGGGCTGTGATTATCAAAACAAAACCAAAAAACGACCTGAAATTTAAGTCAAGGCATAATGGAGGACAAAAAGGTTGCACGGTGACACTGAGAGTTTTGCCTGACGGTGAATTTTCAATGCCAGACCTAACGGCATGGGCAGTAAAAGTATAAATGTCAGATCTTGCCATTTAGCTGTCGGCCTCTTTAGTCACGAATTCTCTAGACGGAATATTTTCTGTACAAGAAAAATTCCCTGAAACGGCAGTTTAAAAAAAAAAAATATTATAATTACAATACAAAAGTTGCAGCCTCAAAGCCAACTTCAGAAACTTACTTTCACAGAATTGTAAGCAGTGTTGTTATTGTCAGCTAAAACTAGAACTATTAAAACTGTTTTTGTATTAGAAAATGTGCAAATAACTTAAAAAAAAAATACAAAATTGAAATATAGTAACAATAATAACAATCAAAAGATGATACTGTAAAAAAAAAAAAGAATAATAATAAAAAAATAAATAAATAAAAACTTAAATTAAGTCTTAAGTCTAAATAAAACTACTAATGACTGATCTAAGCTAATACTAAATAGAAATATAATAATAATAATAATAATCAGAAGAACAAAATGTAAACATAAAATAAAATAAAATAAAATAAAATAAAATAAAATAAAATAAAATAAAGAAGTAAACTAAAATTAAATAAGTTGCCTTGACAAATAACTGGAAAAAATAATGTTTAAGTCTAAATACAATTAGTAAATCCAAAAAAAGAAATAATAATTAGCATTACTAAATATAATAATGATAATTATAATAATAACCAGAAGAAGAAAATGTCAAAAAATAAATAAATAAAATAAAATAAAGAAGTAAACTAAAATTAAATAAGTTGCCTTGACAAATAACTGGAAAAAAATAATGTTTAAGTCTAAATAAAATTACTAAATCTAAAAAAGAAATAATAATAAACATTACAAAATTAATAATAATAATAATAATAATAATAATAAATAACAATAATCTGAAAAATCTGAAGAATATATATATATATATATAAAATTATATTCTTTAATTTAAAAAAAAATATGACTAAATGAAATTACTAAATCTGAAACAGAAAAAAAATATTATAATTAAAATACTAAATAGATAATATAATATAATATAATACTAAAAACTACAAAAATATAGAAATAATAACAAAATAACGATGATTATAAGTCAGCAGTGCTTGCATGATTAGAGCCTTAAATGCCTTAAATATCTACTTACCTATCTATCTATCTATCTATCTATCTATCTATCTATCTACCTATCTCTTATTTATATATCTTACATGCAATAATTCACTATAGAAATTTTACAGAAATCATTAACAAATAGTTAAATTTATTTACAATTATTGTGTATCTTTATGCTTATTAGAGTATGTCTGCATAATTGTTAATTGTTAGAACTCACTCACTAAACTAAAGTTTCATGTCAGGTTTTTTTTTTATTTATTTTTTTCTCCGTCAGGAAGCAATTGCATTGCACTCCTGAAGATAGTGCAGAAGAATATTTCCATTTACATAATAAATTCATAAAGCATCACACATTTGAAAGTGAAAGAAATGGTACACAGCATAGAGGCCACCCATGGCTTTAAGTAATCCATCCTGCAGAATATCTCACCCTCACAAATGGCTTCATTCATTCTTTTATCTTTCACGAAGATTAAGAGTCTCCTATTACTTGCACATTAGGACAGAACAGTTTTGCTAAATGGACTACTATTTAAAACACTGCTCTCAGCCCATCTCTCTTCCCCCCCACCTTCATCAGCGACGGCCGCTGCTCATCCCTGTACAAGATTAAAGAAAAATAAAAATTCATAGCCTTTGATTAATCCATATCTTTATCCACAAAGGAGCATAAGTCCCAGAGGGCGTCGTTTTATGTAGATCCACATCCACAGAGCCAAATATCAATATTACTTTCCAACTCGGCCCTAAAACTGGAACAGAAGTTCAGACGCACATAATCCCGCCTTGCTGATATTTAAACATCTTCACAACAAATGCATATTGAATCTCTCTTACGTGAGTAATTAGTCTACACCATGTTCGCTGAGCTTGAAATGTCATGGTAATAACAGTGTAATCGATACTACAGTAAATAAGAGTAAATCACTGATTTAATAATGCACAGAATGTAGTGCACTGACTCACAAGCTATGTGGGATTCATTCACAAGAGAACTCATTTAATTAAGACACCTCCACATAGCAGATGATGGTGGTTTGGAGTAATGGATATGATTTCAAGGTTTCGATACAAGAGATTTCACACAAAACAACTCTAAACACCTCCAACTGCAAGCTACTTCTTCAACTTAGACTATAGCTATTGTTTTTAATTAATGATTTCCACAATGCAAAAAATGCAGATTAACTACTGTCAAGTACAACATACTTCCAAAATGCAATAATAACAAAAGTTTATCAACACAATATTTTAAAGAAATATCACAGAATACCAGCATTTATGTATTTATTTATTGCCAAAGAAATTGCTCAAATTATATTTTATTATATTCTAAAAGAGTATTATTATTATCATTATTATTATTTAAGTTGTATGCATTTATTTGGTAACCTCTGTTTTAGTCAAAAGTTGTAGTCTGTCTGTCTGTCTGTTTATTTGTTTGTTTGTTTTTGGATAATACAAAATAATTCAAATAAAATTTGTATTAAATCATGAAAATTTTAATTTCTTTAAAATAAACTCATAGGACATTATTATATTTAATTTGTTTAAAAATAAAGTATTACATTGTTAAAGTTTTATGGATGCAACTGATTAGACAGAATTTTATTTATTAATTAATTTATTTAAATATGATGACAAATATAAAAAAAAGCTTCATTCATTTATTTATTTATTTATTTATTTAGTATTGTAGAAATATCACACAATGCCAGCATTTTGTTTGCCAATGACATTGTTCAAATGACATCTGATTATATTTTAAAAGATTAATTAAATTGTTGTATATAATAATAATAATAATAATAATAATAATAATAATAATAATAAAATAAATAAATAAATGTATGCATGTATTTGGTAACCACCGTTTTTATTTACTTATTGATAGTACATTTGTATTAAATCATGTAAATTAAAAAAAACAACTGAATGTCTAAAAAAAAAAAAGGAAGAGAAAGAAAGAGAAAAAGAAAGAAAAAACTTCATATTACATTAAGTTAAATAGCTTTATGAAAATTATTAAATTGTTAAAGTTTTATACATGCAAGTGATTAGACATATTTTTAATATATTTTATTATTAATAAAATATATTTTTCAAGAAATATCATACAATACCAGCATTGCATTATTATTATTATTATTATTATTATTATTTAATTAAACCATTAAAATCCAGAAAAAAAGTACCCTAACTGTCTGTTAATTTGACAAAAGTAAGAACTTGATTGAAAGAACTTTAAGTGCCACTTTTTCCCCCCCTGACCCATTTTGGATCTGTTTTTATCCATCAAACTTTTACTTTTGTTCCATATTCCCTAGAGCACAATGTCCTTGTTAACGTAACAACATAACTTGTTAAAAAGTATGCAGAGGAAGCTTGTTTTTCTTCAAGAAAACAGCTGAGGTGGTTTGCTGGTCACCCAGCTGATTTAGCTGACTGACCAGATGGTCTCCTCTCCTGACTAAAAAACCAAACCAAACCAGCGAGACCAGCTAAAACCAGCTATCCACCTTGGGCTGGTTTCAGTAGAGTAGGTACAGTTGATTTCATTCATTATGTGCTGTGAAGCATTAGTCAAACATCTCCAATTTGATTTGACAGAAAAGATCAAATAAATGCTGAATTATCTGCTGACAAGCCTTTAGCACCAGCGCAGTGACTCGATAAGCGTGTCCTTTAGCTCTTTGACACTAGTGACAATGTCATCCCATGCCACGCTTTCAGTTCTTCCGCATGAACAGACGATAGATGCTTCAACTCAAGGGCAAATCCAGAGCACTACAGATGTTTTACTCTCCGAACAGAGGTCCAGCTGAAGGCAGAGGTCAAAACCTACCAGTGCGGCCACGTCTCGCACTATTCATCACAGATCCGAGCGGTCGGTGGCGGCTCTCGTCAGCGTCTGTCACATGGCGTGATGCGCCGACTCTACAGAGGTATCAGAGCGGCGACGTGCCGGAGGCTCCAGCCTTCCACACACCGGGACGCGAGCCCAAACGAGCAATCTGCTGTGGGAAATGAAGCCTTTATACAGTTTGACTGATTAGAATCAGTCATACATACTCCAGTGCGTCACAAAGACCTTGAGCGGAGATCTAACCAGCCACTGAAAAGCGCAAGACGAAGACAAAACGAGGCGCTCTGGAAGGCAAGAGTGATTAAGAACAACGGAACAAAGAACAAAACAAAAGCGACTAAGTGGAGTCATCAAGAAACGGCGCATGTGTCAATGCCAGATGGCTGCGTGTGCAATGGGCGACGGTCTTGACACAGATTCTTTTCGGAGTAAACAGCTGGGTTATTTCTGCGTCAGGAGTCATGGAAGTCTTTGCGTTGTATTTACACAGCCACAGAAGGCCCCTAAGGATTGTGGGTTTTAGAACGAACCCCAGCTGTTGCTCTCTCGAGTCTCTTTACAGCGTATGTGTCTGTGTACACATTGTACAGTGCTGCCAAGTATGTTCTCTTTATCGTACGTTAGTACAGACAGAGATAAGACATATTTCAGCGCTGGCTTATCGTGGCGCGCGCAGCACATCTTCTGACTTGGTATCGGCCAGAAACTCCACACACAAGCCCGAGTATGTGTGCTGGGTACAGTAGTGCCACATTGTCTTAAAATCTGGAAAGTTCTTTTGTAAACCCTTTTACTACTGTATATTTAAGACTTTAATATGCACTAAAAATGTATCTGTTCTCTCCCAATTTTTATTGTCTTTCCTTCTACACTTTAAACTTTTTTTTTTTTTTGCATTTAATTGAATTCCAACATGCAACTCAAGTAACATTGGGTTTGGTCTTTTTTATTATTTATGCTATACTGATTTAAACTGTCGCATTTCTTTTTTGGTTTAACAATGTAACATTTAAACTACCGTTTAAGGGTTGGTAAGACTGATTGACTGATTTTTATTTTTTTTTTAATGTTTTAAAACAAGTCTCTTATTCTCACAAAAGGCTGCATTAAATTGATCAAAAATATAATAAAAAAGCATTTTTGTAAATATATTAAAGTAACTGTTTTCTATTGCAATTTTATTTTTTATTTAAAAAAATGTATTTAACTTGATGTAATTTACTCCTGTGATGGAAAAGCTGAATTTTCAGCATCATTACTTCTACTATAACTTACTGCCACTTTTGAACAATTTAATGCATCCTTGCTGGATAAAACATAACAAAAAAAAAAAAAAAGGGGGAAAGAAAGAGAGAGATAGTTCAACAACAAAAGTTCATTCATGTTTTTTAATTTGTTGTTAAACAAAATTTGCTATTTTTTTTTATTTTATTTGAACTCCAACATGCAGTTCAAGCAACACTGAGTTTTATTATTATTATTATTATTATTATTATTATCATCATCATCATTATTATTTATAATATAGTGATTTAAACTGTCTCATTGCTTAAAATTGTAGCAAATAGTTTTAATTTAATTTAATTTGATTTTGTTTGTTTGTTTAATAATGTAACATTGAAATTACTGTTCAAAAGTTTGCAGTTGGCAAGATTGATTTATTTTTATTTTTTTTTATTTTTTAATGTTTTTGAAACAAGTCTCTTACGAAGCCTACCTAGGCTGCATTAATTTGATCGAAAATACAATAAAACAGCATTTGATTTTAGATATTAAAATAACTGTTTTCTAGCATAATTCTTAAGTAAAGAAAGTAATTTATTCCTGTGATGCAATGCTGAATTTTCAGCATCACTACTCCAGTCTTCAGTCTGATGATCCTTTAGAAATCACTTTAATATGCTGATTAACGTCCAAGAAACATTAATTTACTGTCACTTTTGAATACTTCAAGGTATCCTTGCTGGCTAAAATAAACAATGAATGTAAAAAATTCTGAATTTACCCCCCTCAAATTGTTCCAAACCTGAACATGCTAAAACAATTGACCGTAGTTACTGACATGCATAGCTTTTTTTCCATACTGTGGAAGTCAGTGGCTACCGTCAACAAAGTAGCTTATTTTGTGCTCAACAAAAGGAAGGTTTGGTAAGCCGGTAAGGTTTTGAACAACTTGAGGCTGAACATGTTGACAGAATTTTTTATTTCTTTAATCAGAGAAACAACCAACAAAATAATCAGTTATCAATATAAGAGTTAGTTTGCTCATTTGCAAACAATGTTTAATTACACCACCACCTCTCAACAGCAGCCTCACGGTATTCAGTAAATGGTCTGGGTGTGTGAGGGAGGGAGTTTTACAAGACAAAGCAGCACTAATGTGGCATTTCACTCACACAGAAATAAAGCTTAAACCCAAAACTAACATAAATCTTTAACACTATTCTTCTGCTGCCTTTAAATCGCTGCTGTCTCCTTCAAGAAATGCAAATCTAGTTGAGGTGTTATGTTAACATCTGTTTAGCACTAACGTTGTGTTGTGGAATTTAGTTAAGCGAAGACAGCAGAAGATGTCAGCTGGGCGTGCGAGGCTCCAGGAATGCATTAACCCCACTTTCGGCATTCCAGAGTGTTCCCGCTCCGCTCGCATACCGGCAGGTTGAATCTGACAGTTTTGACAGGCAGGGGAGGCTCACGGTGCCTGGAAATCGGTAGTAGGGAGGGCTAAAGAGACAGGCGAGGGAGTGGCGATGCATCTTGCTAAGAACGCTAATTACCACGACTGCTTCTGTTCGCACTTCAGGTGCTCAGTAACACTGCTTTCGTGGAGAGCAAAGAAAAGCACTGTGAGAGTTTCATTTACGTTAAGAGCTGTTAAGAGGGAACATGAGCGCAGATGTAGACGACGCTGTAAACACGAACAAACGCAAAGCGTAAAGAGACAAACATGAACTCTTTTAGTCTGTACCTGTCACTGGTGTGGAATATTATTTGCAGGCATATCCACCGGTTCGCTCTCTCTCTCTCTCTCTGAATGCACGAACGTTTGTCTTCCACAGGATCGTATTCGCCTCCCTCTCCGCGAGAGAAGCGGGCCGATGGAAAGCTCCACAGTCCAAATCATCATCATTTCATAAATGCCTGAAGGCAGCGTTTGAGGCACTGGACAAACATGAATATTAATTATCACACTAGGGACTAAAAGTGATGTGCTGGAAAACATTGTAGCTCGCTCATATGAGAGATAGAATGAAAGCGAGAGACAGAGAGGGAAGGAGAACTCTGGTCAGAACCCATAATGTGCTTAATGACGTGCAAATGAAAGATCAAACGGCAAACTTACGACGCTGTAGAAAGGTCTGCTGGATAGAAGTTATAAGCAGGCCTGAAGAACATCATGTTATACCAGTGTTAAGATATTTATTCCATATATCTAGAGGCTGTTTGCGTTCTGATCCAGTGTTCTTAAAGTCAACAGGTATCTATCTAACTATGTTGTCTTGACAAATTTTGATTTTCTTGAGTTTAAAATTTCTGAAGTTTTTTTTAATTACCGAATCACAACTGTGACTTTTTTTCAGCCATATCACATGACGAGTGTGGTATTGCATTAATATGCATTCATATATTTATAACAGTTTGATACCACAAATGTGTAAATACACAAGAAACAACAACGCAATGTCTTTAAAAACTTTTTGTGTAAACTACTTCCCTGCGCCATAGATTCAAATCTCAATTTGACAGTTTAACAGCTGAGCCCAAGCCTCCATTACTAATTCAAAAACGTCACTGTAGAACTAGTAACGAAGGAATGTTGAGTTGCTTTGTTTAGCATTAAGCTTATAGCATTTCTGTATTAAAAGCTCACTGAATTATGTGGAGTTGAGCATTATAACAAAGAGACAGACTGAGTGAGTGTGATTATTTGCATATAGCATTCATTCTTCAGCTAAATGTCATATTCACAATAAAACATTAGTTTGAATGTCCGCTGAGGAACAGCAACAGTGACAGCGCTGTTCAGTGCATTTGTGGGCTGCGTCTTACAAGGTGTTAAAAGTAAAAATCACTTCCTTGTTTACTTCCTTGTTTTAGATTTTCTAGTTTAAAATTGCCTTCATGATTTTTTCTTTTAAATTTTGAATTAACTATAGCTGAATCTCAGCTGTGACATTTGTCAGCCATACTGCATGACTACAAGTGTGACATTGCATTTATACAACAGCTTGATAGCACAGGTGTGTAAATACACAAGAAACAACAAAGGAGTGTCTTTAAAAACCCTCTTTTGTGTAAACTGCTTCCTTGTGCCACGGATTCAAATCTTAAGTTGACAGTTGACAAAGGAAAGTTGAGTTGCGTTACTGAAAGCTTACTGCATTACTGTTTTAAAAGCTCACTTCATTATGCAGAGAATATTATGAGAAAGAGATGGACTGAGCGAGTGTGATTACCTGCATCTGATGCAGCATTCCTTCTTCAGCTCAATCTCATACTCACAATAAAACATTACTAGTTTAAAATTGACTTTATGATTTTTTTTTTTATTCCGAGTTACCTATAGCCAAATCACAGCCATGACATTTTTTTCAGCAATATCGCATTACATAAGCTTTCACTAAAAGCTTACTGCATTACTGTTTTAAAAGCTCACTTCATTGTGTAGAGTCGTATATTATGAGAAAGAGATGGACTGAGCGAGTGTGATCATCTGCACCTGATGCAACATTCATTCTTCAGCTCAATGTTCAGCTCATATTCACAATAAAACATTAGTTTGAATGTCCGCTAAGGAAAGCGATATCTTTGTCGTACAATGCTTTCATCTGTTAAGAGTGATTTCCAATGACAGTGTTGCTCAGTGCAAAAATAACTTCCTTGTTTACTTCCTTGTTTTCAGTCTCTTTCAATATAAAAGTCTTTACTGCTGACTCACTCTTAAAAACATTTGGGCGTCTGCCACGACACCTGCTGGGAAAAATACAGCAAGCGGAGTGATACAAACAGTGAAACAGCTGTTTCATTATGACTAGAACATCAAAAACCTAATTCATTTTAATTCTACTTTCATATTGAAATATGAGCCTGAATCTTGTTTGCACCTCAAATCTAATTCTGCACAAATTCAGGGATTTTAGGGAATTTTAGAGCCACCAAATGTTGTAGAATAAACTTGCACTAAGACAAAATGTCCAACGCCACATTTTTGGAATATTAAATCATGTACAGTGCAAGTAAACATCACCTCATGTTGCCTTTAAACCATTCAACCAATAAATAAAGGTAATGTGGTGTGTTTAATGTGCTCCACTCATGAATCATGCTCGGCACACTCAAGACAATCAATGACACTCTTGCTAAAAGCAAATTTCTTTTTGTGTCTCTCATTTCATCCTGACAGCATCTCCATTTCTAGTCGTAAACAGTCCATCTATCTTAATCGCACTACAGGAAGTAGATCGGTGTCTGTGGAGGTGAATGAGTCCAGTGTTGTAGGACATTAGCGGCAGATAAACGATCTCTCTTCATGTCTATAATACACATCTCCTGCGGATCTCCTTCTAAGTAAATGGGTAATAACCTTTATCTAGCTATGTGATGGTGCGGACACATATTCAGACTGAAGTGAAGCAATTGTTTGTGTAAACAGTGTAATTAGATCACTCTTTCTTCCAGCAGCTCCACATCACACATCTCTCGTAACTCCTCCGGGTCTGTTACTCACACAAATGTCAAAGTCAGTCCAGCATGCCGTGACCCAACATGCCATGGAGAAGAAGCTTTTCACTCTTTCCCTCTGAGTCTGTAACTGACCTGATGCACACGGTGATTCACACACACTCTAGTAGTATTTGCGCTCAAGCCTGAACTTAAATACACAGAATTAAAGTGTGTAGAGATAGATAGATAGATAGATAGATAGATGTCTTTAAATTTCATCTGTTTTCATATGGCTTCAGAAGAATATACAGCAGCATGTAGCTTATGTACTACTTTATGATACTTTTTATGGTGTCTCTGCCCCCATTCACTGTCATTCTAATGAAAAGAGCTCCTGGGACAATCTGGAGGGAAAAAAAAAAAACTTTTTGTGTTCCACAGTAGAAAATAGCTCAATTCCCTCTGTATATTCCCTCTGATATGGTATGCAGAGACATAGTTCAACATCTGAATATGACTTACATGGCTGAAAATCTCTGGATATGAAACATATTGTGTAAGGGAGGGGGGAAAAAATCTGTAAACATAAAAGAGTGTTCACAATCGATTTTATTTTCATAATAGTTATGTTTGGTCAAAAATAAGATAAAACAATAAAATAACATAAAATAAAATAAAATAATGCAGGGCAGGAATTGGACTGAATGATAAAAAAGTTTGGATCATATTTGAGTCACAGATCAGATCATTTTTTGGATCAGAAAAAAAAAATATTTGTCACCAGATTGGACATCGTATGGCTGTGTTACAACAGCTTCATTTTACATGGTGAAACATCAAACTTGGCAAAGACGCCACAGACACCGCCCTTCAACAAAAACTCTAGAGTCTAAAAATTTTAGAGTACACTGACCAAAGATAATGTTGATGTCATCTCGAGGATGAGTTTGTTAGAGCATAAAACATACCACTTCCTGTTGCCAGCGGGTGGTGCTATGACTATAACTGAATATGGGCACGGGCATGTGTTCAGGACAGGACTCTTATCAAACACGTGAATTTTGGTGCAGATCGGACATTGTATGCCTAAATTATAACAACTTCCTGTTTCATGGCGAAACATTGAAGTTTGTCAGGCCGCCACGGACACACCCTTCAACGCAAACTCAAAATCTTTGCAATTTAACATCACAAAGAGCTTTAGATTAGACTGACCAAATTTGGTGTTGATCTGTTTAAATGTCTAGGAGGAGTTTGTTTAAATACAACACCTGAAATGGCAAAAACAGTACAAAACTTGCAGAGAAAATTCAAAATAACAGACTTTCTGTTAGGTTTCGGACTTCGACCGGGGGGTGTGTATGCAAAGTTTCATGAGTTTTTGAGCATGTATAGGCCAACAAAAATGCAATTCATTTTGGAGAAGAAGAAGAAACTGAGCAATTCCAACAGAGTCTTCACACCATCAGTGCTCGGGCCCTAATAAAGTGTAACATTAGTTCTTAGGTACAGAAATGTAATAATTAAGTGCAAAATAACACTGAACAGTGTTTACTGTATAAATTAAATGCACTGTAAAAAAACTATTTGTTGAATCAACTTAAATTAATTTGTTACCCCGCTGCCTTAAAATTTTAGTAACAAATTTTAGTAAGCCGAGTAACAAACACAGCTGTTAAGTTTAACAAAGCATTTTTTTAGTTGAGTCAATTCGAATATCTAACAAAATATAGCTTGAACAAAGATTAATCTATGCACTGTAAAATATATATATATATATATATATATATATATATATATATATATATATATATACACATACTACCGTTCAAAAGTTTGGGGTCAGTACATTTTTATTGTTTCTTTTTTCTTTTTTTCTTTTTTTTAAGAAATTAATACTTTTATTCACCAAGGATGTATTAAGTTAATAATTAAAAGTTTATTAAAAGTTAATAATAAATAATTTACATTGTTATAAAATATTTATATTTTGAATAAACACTGTACTTTTTAAACTTGTTATTCATGAAAGAACCCTGAAATAAAAAAAAAAAAAATCACAGGTTCCAAAAAATATTTGGCAGCACAACTGTTGATATTATCCAACATTGATCATTCTAATAATAAATCCCCATATTAGAATGATTTCTGAAGGATCATGTGACACTTAAGACTGGAGTAACAGCTGATAAAAATTCAGCTTTTCATCACAGGAATAAATTCTATTTTAAAGTATGTTAAAATAAAAAAACATTATTTTATATTGTAAAAACATTTTGCAATATTACTGTTTTTTTTCTATACTTTTAATCAAATAAATGCAGCCTTGATGAGCATAAGAGACTTCTTTAAAGACTATTACAAGTCTTACTGACCCCAAACTTTTGAACGGTAGTGTATATATATAAAAAAAAAAAAAACATGTTAATTTGTACTAAGTGACAACTTAGATATTTGAGTTGACTCAACTAAAAAATTGTTTTGTTAAACTTACACTTAACAAGCTGTGTTTGTTATTTGGCTGCCTTAAAATTGTTGTTGTCACTTAGTACAACTTAACATTTCAAGTTGACTAAACTTATCTGAGTTGACTGAACTTAAAATTTTAAGGCAGCAGGGTAACAAATTATTTTAAGTTGACTCAACTACTTTTGACTCTGTTTTTTTTAATATATTTTAAATTAATTGCATAAATTAATCTTTGTTAAAGCTATATTTTGTTGTTTGATTAATATAAACAACACAGATTTATTGGCTGCTGTCACTTTAAGATCAAATGCATGGATCCAGTATTTCCAAATTTCTTTGTTTATGCTCGCTTTACTTGAACATAACTGACTGTGTTTATGAGAATATTTGGTAAGATGGGTATTCTAAGTTAATTTTGT